>ML801094.1:0-37350 GCA_009831015.1 Picea engelmannii
TTCATGTCTATCTACTTCGATCAACTGTGGGGTCCAAAAGCCAATGGCTAGGGTTGACATCAATGACAACAACCAATCTTCCAACAATTTTATCAACCTGAAACTAATTAATCATTCAGAATGTTTTCCCTAGAATGGGTTGAATAACACATCTATTACTTATTACTTGGATTGCAGTCACTGATGTAGATCAAATGAGACTTTTGTGTTATGGAATAAATATTGATATGCTCAAATTATTGTTTAAATGAGAAACACCTTTGCCAAAGGAAACAAAAACATTGTTGACTTTTGTTTCAAATCATGACTAGAACAAAGTTTATAGTTATTGATATCAACTGTTCCAATGGTTTTAGTGGGCTAGTTATTTTTCTGTTTCAGGTTCAGAGTCTTGATAATGAGCCCCACCTCTACACTTTCCATATTGTCTACAACAGTTCTTACAGAGTTCCTGTGCTCCTTTTTCGTGGTCACAGTATTGGTATGCACTTATACTTGACAAACTGCTTGGACCTCATATTTTGTTAATTTTCTCTATTCTGTTAAGCATAACTGTTTGTAAAGAATGATGCTGGCTTCACCATCTGTTCAAGAGCATAAAAAATGTGTATTAATTGTATACTTAGATGGGAAACCACTGGATTGGGAATACATTGAGAAGGATTTTTCATCATATACTCATCAACTACTCAAAGAATCAAAATGGACATTTCTTACAAAAGAGGTACCTTGTTACAGACCCTTTGTATGTTTTCTTGAGAAAATATCAATGTTTGGTATTATGATTATTTAGATTCGATTTTTCACTCCACAACTTTGTACATTTGTGTTGTTTCAAGTATTTTGTTAATATCACAGGAGCATCCTTATTTAAACCAGCCCTGGTACTCCTTACATCCATGTGGAACTAGTGAATGGATGGGATTTCTTTTCTCAAGCAGAAGATCATCGAATTCATCTGCTAGATTGTTTGAACACATTCTGGCACAATCTAAGAACAGTTCAGAACAAGGACGAGATAATGGGAAAAGCTCTCAACTCATGGAAAGCACCACAATGGGTGTTAATAGTTTTAGTAAAAGTACCATTGAAACATCCACCTACAGCAATACCTTGAGAAGAGATATTGTTAATCAATACTTAATTGCATGGTTGTCAGTGGTTGGTCAAGTGGTTGGGCTGAGAATTCCATTTGAAATAGCAAAGTTTTTTTCCTAGTCAGGATGAACTGTTCAAAAGCGTATAACTGTTTTCAGCACTCCTACTCCTATATTGCCAAAGTTTAGGCTTAAATTTCAAAAAATTGAGATAATAATACTATATTTTCTCAATAGGGAAATGGATCTTGTTGATATAAATGAAGTGAATGTAATCATTTTTCCCCATTTCATTTAACCTAATGATGTTGTTGAAATACAGACGGTATATTGTATTTTGCTACACTGTTCTGGAAAATCAGACTAGTTACGGAGTTTCTAACTAAGCAAATTGTTTATTAATTATGTTACAAAGGTTTTGTACTCGTATAGTAAAGTGAGTTTTAGTCTAGTGGCTAGAATTAGTGTTGCAATCTCAAGTTTAGAATTTAGTGTGACTTTGGATCTAGTTCAAATTTTATGTGTTGCAACCTAAAATTTTCATTGATATGTGTGGATCACAAGGGCAGGCACCATAGGCTCCAATGCTACTGGCACACATTATATGGGAATGGAATAGAATAGAATTTTAACAAAATGTCTGCGAGGCCAATTGTCCTATGGGTGGAACAGCTTACATACAGTACAACATATTTTCTACAAATAAAAGAGTTTAAAAGTTCGGCTTAAATGGTACCTTTGTTATAGAGTCTGATAGAATCCAACTATGACATAATTTTTCTTGTAATTCAATGCATACCATATTCCTTTCTATGCCTTTTTTCCGAGCAAGAGAAGAAAAATATATCCCTCGTATATTTAATTCAATTTCAATTTTAATGCCCACTAGCAGCCAGAAAATGATCAAAGGGACTGTTAACAGTTAAACTTACAAGGTCAAGTTCCACAGTGGGACTGCTTAAAACGAAATAAAGAGATGTGCTCACCAATAATTTGGGACTGGTTAAAACAGAAAAGGAGATGTTCTAACCAATAATTTTTAACATTTAAGTTGGAGAAGTCCACAATAAGATCAATCTTTAGTCTTCATATCTGGCTGACGTCCAAGGGGTTATAATTTTTGACTAATTCTAGTCCTCCTTGGAGCACTTTGCCATCCACCTTAACAAAGAGTGCAATTTAGGGTAACAAGACCACAACAGGAAAATCTCCAAAACAAATACTGCCAGAATGAAGGTGATACCTAAGAGTATAAAAAAGCTGAAGTTAATAGAAACCTCTTCGTCAGCATTGTCTAATTTTGTGTGAATGAGAAAATTGATTCCAATTATTAGGCAAACCGCGAATTGGTAGTGTTATTGCGCAATCTGTACTTGCCCAAAGCCCAAGGCAAATGGGACAAGATTGGCGTAACACGGGGGTAATCCTATCACTGTCACCTCAATAGGATACCCCTTTCTGTTTAGGAGAAGGATAAATCCACTCCAAGGGAGACGTCCCCAAAGACCTAGGGGGTTTGAGGAAAGGGAAAAGGATAAGATAAACCACCCCGCTCTCTCTAGGTCACTCCAATTAGTTTTATGCCTTGAAGGATGAAGCAAAGGATAAAATAAAGTATACCTTCCCTTAACCAAGACAACAAGCAAACGTTACGGCAGTTTACAAGTAACAAGTGATTTTAGTGCTTCAACAAGACATTAAATTCATGACAGTAATGCTAGCAGTCAAATGCATGCAGCAATTAAGAGAAATGTAACAGCAATAAAGAGCAATGACAGCTGCAATATATTCCAGAAAATTCACTTATAAAGACAATATAATGAAATATTTAATATCTTAGGTAATAATATTATGTCATGAACAAGATCTGGATTCTGAAGTGCTTAGCTAGCATTAGCATTCAAGTATGCAGGAAATCTGCTTCTCTGAGATGACTAAGAAAAAATGATAACAGCAGCAGTGATAAAGTATGACAACAACAAAGTGTCCTTCATAAAATGCACTTGAATGACGATTAAATGTAACACTTTAACTCTTGAATGATAGTACTACGTCACATGCAAATTTCTGGGTTGATTTAATTAGCCTGTAAGCTTAGGTGGGCTGCTAAATGATGACTGTAACAGTTGTTATAACAGCAGCAAGGTAGGGTTAGTTTCACTAGACTAGGTTAGTGTTAGTGAAGGGTTAGTAAGGGCAGAAGTTGAAAGCTTAGGTTTGAATGTTGGTTGAGTTTTCTCAAGGAGAAAGAGTTTGAAGATTAGTGCCTTGTAGGGGGTGATGGAGTTAAAAGTGGTGGCTTCTGCTTGAGGCTTTGAACAATAATGATATTACTAATCTAAGAAGGAAAGGACCTATGAGGAGTAGCACCTTAAGTCCTCCTAGGATCCAAGCTTTGAGAAGGAGATAAACTAGGGTGTAGGCTCTTCTAGGCCCTAGCGTCTCCTTCCTCTTAGACTTTAAAAAAATATTTATATGCAACCAAATTAATCAATGCCTCTAAAGTGCTAGCACTTTAGGGCTTTAGAGACATGATAATTATGAAACCAATCTATGGAAGCTTAGCAAATAAGAAAACAAAGAAGTAGCACCTTAAGTTCTTTGTTTCTAGGGTTTATCTAGCATGCAATTTCATAATCTTTATCACGAGCAAGTAAATAATATCATAACCATTCAAACAAAATGACGAGTAAATTTACTTACTTTCACCAAGAATAATCATGCTAAATAACACTAGATTGCCAAAACACTTCACCAATTTTGATCCAAGTTGCAAAAATAGCCTCCAAGAGAGGTGCGCCTCCTTATTTAAGCCAAAGACTCCCCAATAGGGCACAAATTTCAGACCTCCACTCTCCCAAGTGAGAGTTATGATTACAAATGAAAGTTACTTTTGTTTATTTATACAAAATTAGACCCAAAATTTACTTTAATTCAAGACGTTGGGCCGGCCTTATCAATTTACCCTAATTTCACAAAATTAAACAAATTACATTTATAATCCCCTTAAGGATGATGTCATGCTCCCCTAGGGTGACATTGAACCCCATGTGTGGGACGTTGGGTAAGAAAGATGCAATGCTAGGCCTCCAAAGGCCTTAAATCATGCCCACACGTGCCACAAACCTCATCACTGTCTCCAAAATATCAAGCCCTAGCCCTGGTGATTTCTAGGGCAATAAGGGTGACGTCTAAGGCCTCCAAGGGCCAACGTCCAAGTGGGAGGAGTTGGGGACCCTTCATCTAGGCATACCAAAGTGCCTCCAAAGGCAACAACTTCCTTCCTCAATGTGCAAATCAGTCGCCCCTGTCATGCCCCAGGTTTGGGGTTTCAACGTCCATCCATGGGCTTTAGGCCCTCATGAAGATCCGAACTGGTCATCTCATGAATATTTGTCCACCGAGCAAAGTCCTGCAAAGACAACAAGTATGCCCTCCAGGGGTCCATGAGTCACAAGTATCATAGCAAGTAAATCACATTTAATAATCAAAGCACCCAAATATGTGCATCAAACCCCCCTAACCCCAAACAAATGCTCAAAGAGGTTATGCAATTTGACAAATTTAGGTTTGGAGAGGGTCTCAAGGTGTCCTATTGGGTTAATCTCTCTTAAGTCTAGGGTGTTTCCCAGGTGGAACCTAATCCAATTCATGTAACGATCCAAAATTTATCTTTTAAAGACTTTGGTTAAGTTTATGCATGAATTGATTTACCATTTAGGAATTAAGAGAAGAAGCTTAATGAAAGAATGTTGCATCCATATAAGAAGTAAAAACAACAAACCATAACACCGATATTGATAACAAAGTTCAACACAATTTTGCCTACGTCTCCAGGCCTTTGTCTCAGTGGGGAATGCTTCTTATTAATCTTCAATGCTTTAAGAATACAAAAGAAAGACTTACATAACAACTTCTGAAACCACCTTTTAGATTTGCAACTTCTGGACAGAAATAGACATCACCATTGGCTGGAACTGGAAATTCAGAGATTTTTGAGTATGAAGTCGGCTATGCTTGGATCGACATCTCAGGCTTTGGAGGCACTTTCCTGTTCAACTACTCGGATGCAAAAACAAAAGCCATATTCAAACTCCTCTCAAAATTCTGTGACTTTTGAGTATAAAGTCTACTTGCTTCTAGACAATCCCTTGACGCCTACCCTCAGCACAAATACCAACGCTGTGCCCTGTCAGATTCGCACAGTTTGTACATTCTCGATTTGCATGCCAAAAAACCTCTTTTTTTCTCGATTTCCGTGCCGACTAAATAACCCAGACTCTGCCAAATTTAACGACAGTTGCAAAACTTAGCGCCAGTTAGCCAGATTTAGCGATATTCTGCCAGATTTGGAGGATCTCCACCAGATTTGGTGGTAGTCGTCAGATTTGGTGGAACCGCTGTTTTAAACCTGTGAAGTAAAGAAATGCATATAGATTCTTAAGCAAAACATATTTTAATCAATGGCTCATTCACATAGTACACAGAGATTTACATCGAAAACCCTCAACCGAGAAAACCTTTCTTATATTCATTATATCAAATTTGACCATTCACTATACAACATATACAATGTTTTTAGGTATTCCGTAGATACCAAAACCCTAATCCCTAAAACTATGATTATTTTTAGTAAACCGCTAAAAATAACAAAATCCCCCTGGGACCCCCCCTAGGAAAACGCCCGGTGCACACGACACAAACATAGCACTACTACGAGGGATCGTCATACACAGTTGTCATATCAGACGTGCCCACACACACACACATGCAAATAATATAACACATACCCAACATTTTCCCACTTGTTGTTTTCTTTGCATCCAGGGGTCCAGGGGATTATATAGTCAACAATCAAGGGCAACAATGCCCATTGTTACTCTACACTAGGAGAAATTTTCTGTGCTCACAGACTTTGTCAATGAATCTGCAACATTCTTCAAAGTGTCAACCTTTTCCAACAACACCTTTTCCTCAACCATGTCTCTCACAAAGTGATATTGAACATCAATATGCTTTGTCTTCGAATGATAAGCTGAGTTCTTTGCCAGGAAGATTGCACTCTGACTGTCACAATCTAATCTCACTGCTTGTTGTACCAACCCAATATCTGAACACAGTCTTTGTAACCATACTGCTTCCTTGCTTGCATGAGTGGCTGTTATGTATTCAGCTTCTATAGTTGAGAGTGCCACTACAACCTGTCTTTTGCCCATCCAACTGATTTCTCCTCCAAATAGGTTAAACACATACCCACTTGTAAATCTTCTGCGTTCCATATCTCCAGCCCAGTCTACATCAACAAAGCCATGTATGTCCAACACTTTGTCCAACCCTATTCTTCCTTGGTAGCACAATTCATAACTGGTAGTGCCACGAAGATACCTGAAGACCCTCTTTACTGCTGTCCAATGCTCATTCCCTGGTTTTGACATATACCTGCTCAAAACTCCCACTGCATGTGCAATGTCCGGTCTAGTACAGACCATTGCATACATCAAACTACCAACTGCACTGGCATACAGAACATGGGACATGTCCTCTTCTTCTTCCTGTGTCTTGGGACACTGATCTGCAGATAACTTTACACCTATAGGAATAGGAAGGTTGACCGGTTTACTTCCATGCATATTAAACCTCTGCAATATCGTCTCAACATATTTTCTCTGGTTCAACCAGAGTTTCTTGTTTGCGTGATCTCTTTTAATCTCCATTCCCAGAATGAAATTAGCAACATGTTGGCAGCCCAACGTTTTTGTTAACTTTTTATATCAATGAAATGATTTATATAGCTGCCTAACTGGGGTCATAAATTTTTATTACTCTTCATGAGCGATTTTCAAAATGACAATTGTAATTTGTTGCTTTTCCCTATTGTTTTATTTCATGCTTCGTTCATGACTGAAAGCATGAAAACGAAGCATGAAAACTTGCGACTGTGTTATCATTTTGTTTGAACATTTATTAAAGGCAAATTGTTTCTACAGTTTATTAATGAAACCTTGTTTCTTGCCATGAAGAACTATTCTCTTTGTTTCTATTCCTTGAACACCAAGCATGCTTAGGGATTGATAATTATATCAACAAAGGCCCTTTTTTTGATTTGAGTTTTGGTATGGTTTTTGTTTAATTCTTGGTTATACGTTTCCTTTTTACTAGGCCTTTGATTTTTGATTTTCAACCTCCCCCAAACCTTATGATCAAACCCACTGTGTGCACACTTATTTTCATTTTGAATGCTCTGGTCGTGGTTTGTACTTTATGACAGTTGGCAATACAATTTGCTGTCAGCCATCATTTCCAAGATTGATCTTGGGCTTCGCAAACCCTCTTCACATGCTTTTCAATTAGTGCCCATCTTATCATTATGAGTTTTTTGTTCATACACCGTTCACTGTTGGAACTTATCGGGCTCGGGGTATGGCTTTGGTCTATCTCACAAAACCCTTCCTACACACTGTGTTTGATTGATTACCCTTTCATCCAGTATGGCTCCTGTTGTTAGAGTCGAACCAAATGGCATTCAAACTCTGCTCTTATATGACGATGCCAGAGAAGATCTGGAGAGGAATGGTTGGCTAGTTTTCCTTAGAAAATTTCAGTGTTTCAATTTACAAACTACCAAGGAATTTGCTTTCTCCTTCGACGGGTGTAGAGATAAGGTGGGCGATGTCCAGCTTGAGGCTACAGAGGATTTCTTGAGTCAAGCTATAGGACTCCCAAGTGGTCAATGATGGTTCAAAAATGCAAAGGTGGAAGAAGTTCCTTGGACTCTTCTCTTTACATCTCGGAAGATAAAAGGATGTGATAAAGGTATGCCCATTTCCTTCCTAAAAGCTCGGTGGCACGATCTACTTGCTGTGTTAAAACAATTTGTTACTTGTGAGGGGCATTTCGGTCTTGTGTTTTTGTATCATCTGCGTCTGCTTATGATTTTTATGGGGTTTCCCTTGAACATGCCGTATTATTTATTGAGGAGCCTTTATAAAATGGGTAAAAGGTATAGGAAGCAACGATCAGACTCGAGCCTCTTCCATCATGGCTTGATTAAAATCTTTTTTGTGCATCAATTAGAATTGCAGAATGACAGTTGGGATTCATTCATAACCAAAAACTGTTATGGTAACCCATATATAGAGGAGGTCGACAAACTCGTGGTTGAAGAAACCCTTGTCTACCCTACAATGCCCATCTCTCCTACTCAGGCCTGTGTATCGACATCCTACAATGAACCCTTACTCAATTCAGAGATTATTAAGCAGGCCCGTGAGCAAGTTATGCACCCTCATGACTGTTAAAATTTTAAAGAAACCTATAGGTGAGATATCTAAAGGCCATCCCAATTTTAATTTTAAGAACAAGAGAGCCAGGAGACTGATTTCAAGGAGGCTTCGTAACAAGTCGAATTCTCATGCGAGCTCGATCAGCATGATCGAGGTTCATGAGAGTTTGGACTCTGAAATCGATAGGTTCCTCACTGAAGAAGACCCTCATTCGTTCGAGCCACACCTTGATCAACCCTATAACTTTGTTGACAATTTACCTCCCTGTCTGAAAAACAACGCAGAGTTTCCTGGTGTCAAATTGGGCAATGAATCTACTATCCGTATGGAAGATACTCCGTTTCACAATCATGTTTGTTCCCATGCAACTGCCGCACAGTGAAAGTGTGAAGTCTGTCTATCCTGGATTGATAGATATTATACCGATATCCCTATCCTACAGTCACGGGTCAAGTCTCTCACTGATCATATCGATGTCTTAACGAAGGAAAACCATAGGATGGAATCTGTTATTCAAGGAAAAGAAAAACGTATGAAGACAACATGCAATGTAGTATTTAAAAACATTGAGATTGCAACAACTATTGTAAATTCCAAGGTTGTCTGATACGATTTGATTTCATAGTTGGAGGTATGATTCTTTATCTTAAAATATGATTGTTTGTTGAAGCTAGATTGCTTTGTTCTTTCAATAAATTGGATTTCATTTACTAAAATAACTAGCTACAAAATCACAAGATTCTGTAGCCAGTTATGTTAATTCCAAATGTGTAAATTAATGGTTGAATTTGTATCTAAATCTTTCTATTTTCCTTTTTCTTTCAGGATATTCAGGAATCCATGATTACAAATTGATCTGAGGTACTCTTGAGACCTTCCAATGATATCTTTGATGCATTTTGAATGAACAGAAATGAACTTTTGTTAGCTTTAGAAGATTTAGTATAATCTGGGTGGTCATATCCCCCTTTTTATTTTTGTAATCAATATTTGATCTCAGAAAGGTAAACCATTATCTTTTCTGAGGCCTTTATAAACCCGTTATTTTTGTAATCAAAGACATCTTGTCCTGAGGCTAGTTGTGAACAACTTATACTCAAATTTGGACAAAACAAATATTTACTTTATGCTTTAGTCATCTGTGAATGTTGTTATTGTCTATAATTTGTTTATCTTGATAATTTTATGACTATGATAGCTTTCGTCCTCGCAGATTATTTTATTGTTAAGATAGTTTTTCCTTCATAGTTCACGATCTTCTGCTTCAGTTTTATGAAAAAGCGAATGATCATTCAATTCAAATGATGAGGTTTACCTTAAACATGTTGATTGATTAAATGCAAGCTGTAACTGTAGGATCTACCTTATGCGTTATTGTTTGCAGTCTATCATATCACTGTAATGATTTTGCGTTCTATTGTTTTATCAATTAAATACACCAGTCAATGCACGGTTTAACGTTTGTCCCAAACAGTGTGAATATGCACAACAAATTTCTCTCGTGGATGGACTGATGTACGATTTATGCAAACAATTGGATGCATACTCTTCAAAGTGATTGATAGGTTAGTCTGTTCTTTTTTTTATTTGTTTGTTTAATATAGAAATTCCTATATAGTATAATTTTCATTTCTATATTTTTCTGTTTAAATAAGTAGTTTAATATTTGATCTTACGAATGCATATAGATTTAAAAAACAAACCAAAAAACAAATAGTATTTTTTGCTTTCTTTATCTACTTTCATCAAAAGAACCATTATATATTTGATTTTTTATGAGTTTAGATTAAAACTCATTATTTGTACATATTGTATATATGAATTAGATAAATAGAACTATCATATAAATATTATTTAAATAAACTGTATATATATTTAGATGTACATATATATTTAAGTGATTAGTAATTAGTGAGTTATTTCGTTTCCTTTAGGACTTTAGATTGGCCAACGGAGCCATTAAACTCGTCAGAGTGAGTCAATCCAAATGGCTTGGGTTAATTAGACAACCCCAGACCGGATTCACTCTTCCAGTTGGCGAATGGTCGTTTTCGCCCATCAACAAATGACGCTAGAAGGAGGGCCTGAATACTATTGATGGCATGTGGAGGTCGCAAGAGTTTTCCCCCACCTACCTTCTCACCTATAGTAACAAGAAGTCGTTCTGACGACAATATTGTCTCCCAAACAACAACCACATCCAACGACAATCCACGGATTACAGTCGAACCAGTTACACCAAATCCCCAAGGGACCGACGTACAAGAAATTGTTCGTCAATCCCTTCTAAGGACACATGGTGCTTTGGCCTGTATCAGACAACCAGGTCGGCCATTAAATCAACCATTAGACTTCTCTGATATTAGGGAGTAGCTTGAAGGCACTGGTCTTACACTAAACACTACTGATACAGATCATATCCTCACTCCTGCAGCGGGAGGATCTGGTATTCCACCATCACCACCCCCTTCATCTCCTTCTTCTTCAGGAGAAGAATCATCCGATGAAGGCAGATCTTCATATTAGCATTCGACACCACCCACGCCTATGGAAAATCCGAATAATCCCGCCAGACCTTGGCTCAATTAAGATGCAGTGGCCATACCTGGGCCCCAACATCCTTTGCCTAAACATCCGGAGAAATGGTTCCCTAAATTTGACCCAAACTCCAAGTAGATTGCTGAGGATCATATAAAAAAATTCGTGCTATCCATCGGGCTCCATAGTGTTGAACACGAAGATGTAGTATGTAGGCTTTTCCCATATACATTTGAGGGCAATGCCTCTACCTGGTACTTTGTCGAACAACCCCACACCATTGTATCTTGGGAAAGATTCGAATCCTGTTTCCTTGAGAAATTCAAAGACGACAAATCTTTTGAAGTCTTAGTCATGGAACTCTCTAGTTTAAATATGAACCCCAAGGAAAAGATAAAAGAATTTAATCAAAGGTTTCTAACATTAAAGAATCGAATCCCCACGGATTCAATGCCTGCTGAAAATCTTATCGTCGCATACTATACGAAAGCCTTACACCAAAACATAACAATCTAGGTAAAAAGGTCTAAAAAAACAATATTATTAGAAGCCTTCGAGGAGGCGAGTCAATCGAAAAAGATATTCTCAGCCTAAAGGACAATATCTGTAACGAGGTAGAGACTACCTCATCCTCCAAGAAGAAAATCAAAATTCTCCCTAGACCTCCCCAAACCAAAACTCAATCAGATGGTTCTGATCTTGAAAGTTTACACAAGGTCGTTCAGAAGTTGTCAAATCAGGTCATAGATTTGAGAAGATCAACTGAAAAAGCTTCTTCAAGCAAAGGGTCTTACAAACCCCCTTTCAGAAAGCCTTTTCCCACAAACCGCCCTAACTCAAATTCTGAAGGCCTAAATCTAGAAAGCTTACAGTTTGCTATCCAGACGATTCTAGAGGCACATGATAACTTAGTGCCTCCCGAGATTCCTGAAGACATGGCTGAACAAGAAATAATGGAAGAAGACGAACCCTCTCCCAACATTTTCGGGCATTTTTCGGATAACATCTTTCAAGCTAATTTCGAAACAGTGCATCCTTACAATACCGGAAGTAAAACAACAAATAAATCCTCTTCTGAAATTGGAACTAATGCATTTCGAAAATAGTCTAAATCAATTGAAACGAAACAGAATTCAGCAGCTCCAAGTTTAGAGTATGATTTGATTGAGGATCTAAAAAAACTTAGAGCTAATATTTCTGTTTATGAATTATTGAAATTTCCATTTCTTCTGCAAAAGATGTTGCAGAATATTGCAGAAAATAGCAAAAATAACGATCCGAACATCGACAAATTTGTATAAAACAACCTCAAAACACCTCAAAAGGTCTCAGTTAAAACGACACCAGTGCCCTCTGATAAAAGAGACCTTACTGTAAAAAGTGTAACAAATGTAGATAAACTAGTTCTAGGGGCTGTGACTAAAAAACAACAAACTTCTGCTGTTAATACTCACAGAAATGTTCCACCCTTTTTGTTGACTTTTGAAATTTTCAATAGGAATGTACATAATTGTATGGTAGATTCAGGTGCATCATCAAACGTAATGCCTTGGTCTGTCTGCCAAAAAATCAATGCTGAAGTTCAACCTTCCAGCCTGAAAATTATTCAACTTGATCGGACCAGCGTTAAAGTAATATGTGAATTAAAAAATGTACTTATCAGATTGTCATCTAATCCTAAAGTCCATCAGGTTATTGATATTATTGTCGTTGATATCCCTGAAGTATATGGCTTGTTTTTAATTAGGGATTGGTCTGAACAACTACATGGTTATTTTGCGACAGATTGGTCTCACTTGTGGTTGTCAGAAAATGGAAAGCCTAACAAAATCAAGATCAATCGTGAGCGTTATCTCAAGTTTATGGTAACTAATTTAAATGATCCCAATGAACCATTCACCGCTTCTACCAATTCACCTGAAGTGCAGGGAATGAACACTTTTTTCGGCAATTTCGTGGCTGAAACCTTGACCAATACTGACCCGGAACAACAGTTCGAAATTATGACATGCACACAGTCAACAACCCTCTCTCAGTGGTCACATGCATCTGACGAAAATCAGATCTAGTCTCTTTACTTCGATGGATCTAAATCTAAGGAAGGAGCCGATGCAGGATGTGTGCTCATTGATCCAGCAGGTAACAAAACTTTGATCGCTTTCCAGTTAGAATTTGAATGCACAAATAATACGGCCGAATATGAGGCACTCCTGCAAGGTCTCAGAAAAGCACTAGATTTGAAGATTCAGAGTTTAACAGTCTTTGGTGATTCAAAAATTGTTGTTAGACAGGTAAAAAATTATATTCATTGCCTATCTCCACACCTGAAAAGTTATCAAACTGAGGTATGGAATTTAATGAACAATGTTTTTGCGTTTAACATTAATTCTATTCCAAGATTGAATAATTCTGAGGCTGATTTGTTAGCTAATGTCGCCTCTAAACTTTTTCCTGCAGAAGGCCTTTCTCCAATTGCGTTTTCCGTCGAATTGTTGTTCAAACCATTCATCCTAGACAACATCACTAATTGGAGAGTTTTCGATGACGATCAACAGATCATCAGCTTTCTGCACATGGAAGATACTTTTCAAGGCGCGGTTATTGATGAAGGTACCCACGACGAAAACTTTCGTGATTTTACGATAATACTGGATCCAAGATCCCCAGAGTAAACATCAGATCTAGTAAATTCTATCCCAAAATCTGTGGTAAGATTAGAAAAGTTTTATGATTTGCATGATAAATTGAAAAAAATAGTGAATTGTAAAATGAATAGTTCTTCCTTGACACATGAAAAAGTAAATTTAGGAACTAAAGATAACCCACAATGCATCAATTTGGGGATGGGGTGTTCTGAGCAAGAAAAGACAACATTTATTAAGTTGTTTAAGGAATTTAAAGATGTCTTTGCTTGGACATACGACGATCTAAAAACCTTTGATCCTAACATCATACAACATATTATTCCCATGAAACCCCAAACCCAACCTTTTCAACAGAAGTTAAGAAAGATGCACCCAAAACTTGGACCAATAGTCAAGAAAGAGCTAAACAAACTCTTGAATGCTAAAATAATCTTCCTGGTAAGACATACACAGTGGGTCTCTAATCTTGTCCCTGTAAGGAAGAAGAGTGGTGAAATTCGACTATGTGTCGATTTCTGAAATTTAAACCGAGCATCTGGTAAAGACAATTACCCTGTTCCTCCCATGGAATAGATCCTCCAACAAGTATCTGGTTCTGAAAGATTATCGTTGTTGGATGGTTTTTCAGGGTATAACCAAGTCCTTATGTCTCCCCCAGACCAGCTGAAGACCACTTTCCATACTCCATGGGGTACCTATTCTTAGAGGAAAATGCCCTTTGGGTTCATAAATGCCGGTGCCACCTTTCAGAGAGCGATGGATATCGCTTTCCGCGGTTTAATCAGTCAATCTGTAGTAGTTTATCTAGATGATGTCACTGTCTTCTCAAAGATTAAAGGAGATCATTTAATATCTGTTCTACAACGATGTCGTAAGTACGACATCTCTTTAAATCCTAAAAAATCTGTCTTTGCAGTAGAACAAGGCAAGTTGCTCGGATTCATTGTATCAAATGAAGGGATGATCATTGACCTTGAAAGGACTCAAGTCATTTCAAAACTACCCCCTCCCTCTTTCAAAAAGTCCATGCAATCTTTCTTAGGACAAATCAATTTTGTTAGAAGGTTTGTCCCCAGTTTTTTAGAAATGGTCAGGCCATTACAGAACTTAATAAAAAATGATGTACAGTACCATTGAGGACCTCTAGAAAGTCAATTTTTTGACTCAATAAAAAAGGCCATAATAGACGCTCCTTTCCTAATGATCTTTGAATTTTCACGGGATTTCACTCTCTACACATTTGCTTCTGATCGGTCTTATGCCACTATGCTAACCCAAAAGAATGCTGAAAACAACGAAGTTCCAATTGCCTTTATGAGCTCAACCTTTAAGGAAGTGAAACTTAATTATCCAGCAGTAGATCAACATGCTTATGCTGTTTTTAAAGCAGTAAAACACTTTAGGTCTTATCTACTGAAATCTAGGACGGAAATCATTGTCCCTTACTCTACTGTCAGAAATTTGTTAGTGTAGAAAGAACTGGGTGAAAAAATGGCAAACTGGGTCACATCCTTACAAGAATATGGCTTTAAAATCACTCCATCACAAATCGTTAGAGGCCAAAGTTTATGTAAATTAGTCACTGATTCAACTGTAGAACAACAAAATAAAACTGATATGTTAATTCAAGATTAGCCCAATCAAAATCAAATTTGCTGTGCACAAAATCTTACTAGTCCTTGGTATGATGACATCAAATTTTATCTAATTCACGGATTAGCTCCCCATCACCTTGACCCAAAAAAGAGGAGAGTGTTAAGATTAAAATCTTATTCTTTTCAGTTGGTAAATGGCATATTGTTCCACCAAAATTTCGATGGAATACTTATGTGTTGTCTAGAAAAAGATGAAACAGATAAAGTCTTGTTAGAATTACATGCAGGGAAAGTTGGTGGACATTTCGGTGGAGACACTACTTCCCACAAAGTATTAAGGGCATAATATTACTGATATACTCTTTTCAAATATGCCCATGCGTTATGTCACAAGTTTGTAATCTGTCAAAAGGCTTCTGGATGAGTACAGAAGTCAACATTCCCGTTGCAACCTGTCTTGGTAGACTCCCCTTTTCAGCAATGGGGCCTTGACATTATAGGCCCAATCAACCCCACCTCCACACAACAACATAAATACATCATAACAACTACAGATTATTTCACCAGATGGTTCGAGGCTGCACCATTAAAAGTGGTAAACACTAGCTAGGTAATATCTTTCATAAATTCAAATATTATCACTTGTTTCGGTATTCCTGAATGCCTAGTATTTGATAATGCTTCCGATTTTTCGTCTCTTGAAATGAGTGATTTTGCTTTAGAAAAATGAATAAAATTAAAGTATTCTGCCAGATATTACCCCCAAGGCAATGGTTTGGCTGAATCAACTAATAAAAACCCGATCAAGATCATCAAGAGAATGGTCTCCGAATCATAAAAACTGGCATAATGCACTATTTAATGCAATCTGGGCTGACAGGGTAACTCCTAAAACTACTGTTGGTAATTCCCCTTCTTTCTCGTTTACGACAGGGAAGCGATTCTTCCACCACATGTCCTTCTTTCATCTCTGCAGTTATCACATAAGGTGCAAGAGGAAGACTGTCCTCCTTTGGAAAGTCGGATTAATGCTTTGCTGAAGTTAGAGGAAGTAAGGGCTCAAGCAAAACAAAAATTGGATCAACATCAACTCATTGTCAAAAACTGGTTTGATTCCAATTCTGCCTTTGACAAAAATTTTGAGGTAGGTGATCTTGTCCTTTAGTGGGACAAACCTCATGAGGGTAAAGGAGAACATACTAATTTTCAAAACCTGTGGTTGGGACCATTTCTAATTGCTGAAAATCTAGGTCCCAGTTATTTTCGCCTGCAGAATTTAGAGGGACAGCCAGACACCTTCCCGGTGAATGGCCGAGCTCTCAAAAGGTATTTCACCTGACAACTCTCCCATACACCTTTTGTAAATATTTTTCTATTTTGGTTTCCTTACTGTTTGTTTTTCTTTGCTGGTTTGTTTTTGTTTTCATTTTTGTTTATCGGTCTTTTGAAAGAAAACATGCCTGTCCTACGATCTAGCTCAGACAAATAAAACATAATACTTCATCTCGAAAATAGCTGTCAAAGTCTGTCAAAACATCAATTGCTTTCTTTCTTTGAAATTGTAGGCTAGCTAAAGATGATATTGTTTGAAAGACAATTTCTCGGTTTCAATTTGCACTTGAAAGTATTCACGACTATCTTTAAAAAATCTCTTTACATGTCCCTGCTCTTTAAGAAAACAACTCAACGATGTCTCCCTGTCCTTGAAAATTAGTTTTATTAATGAACTATTTTTCAGATCTTGATGAAGGCTAGCAAGAAAAATTTAAAGGCCTGTGAAATATTAAGTTGTGTTAAAAAACTAGAATTTCAGCGTCACCTTGCTCTGTTGAATATCTTTAAAACTATATCAAAATGTGAATAACCTCTCAGAGAGCTGTGGGAAGTGTTGGTAAACCCGTCGGGAAACTGAACAGGTCTGCTGGCAGTGGGTAAATGCCTGGATGATGCCAATACAACTTCGCCGGGGTACTGAACAGGCTCGCTGGCAGTGAAGCGATGTCAGGTAAAAGAAAATTCTCAGATATAAATCTTGTTCTGTCCATAAGCGTCCTTCGTTCTGATTTGAAATTTCTTGGACAGGATACAGACGTCAGAGTGGGTTAATTGACATCCATGTTGAGGCTATGAACGCATGCTAGTAGCAGTGGCCCTGTCAACAGTATTGGAGACATTAACTTAAAACGTTGTGGCTTTCTTTTGTGAAGTTGTCACCAGATTTCGTTCCTTTTAAACGAAAGATATCTGAAACTGGACTGCGTCATGATTATTAAATATGTTCAAATAACCTTTCAGTTGTTCTTTGATTTGAAGTTTTTCAGATTTCTCTAACCTGAACTCATTCGTATTACAGAGATAACTGCTTCTCCCCGCATGTCGCCATTGTTGGCATCCCAACGTTTTTGTTAACTTTTTATATCAATTAAATGATTTATATAGTTGCCTAACTGGGGTCATAAATTTTTATTACTCTTCATGAGTGATTTTCGAAATGACAATCGTAATTTGTCGCTTTTCCCTATTTTTTTATTTCATGCTTCGTTCATGACTGAAAGCATGGAAACGAAGCATGAAAACTTGCGACTGTGTTATCATTCTGTTTGAAAATTTATTAAAGGAAAATTGTTTCTACAGTTTATTAATGAAACCTTGTTTCTTACCATGAAGAACTATTCTCTTTGTTTTGATTCCTTGAACACCAAGCATGCTTAGGGATTGATAATTATATCAACAAAGACCCTTTTTTTGATTTGAGTTTTGGTATGGTTTTTGTTTAATTCTTGGTTATACGTTTCCTTTTTACTAGGCCTTTGATTTTTGATTTTCAACCTCCCCCAAACCTTATGATCAAACCCACTGTGTGCACACTTATTTTCATTTTGAATGCTCTGGTCGTGGTTTGTACTTTATGACAGTTGGCAATACAATTTGCTGTCAGCCATCATTTCCAAGATTGATCTTGGGCTTCGCAAACCCTCTTCACATGCTTTTCAATTAGTGCCCATCTTATCATTATGAGTTTTTTGTTCATACACCGTTCACTGTTGGAACTTATCGGGCTCGGGGTATGGCTTTGGTCTATCTCACAAAACCCTTCCTACACACTGTGTTTGATTGATTACCCTTTCATCCAGTATGGCTCCTGTTGTTAGAGTCGAACCAAATGGCATTCAAACTCTGCTCTTATATGACGATGCCAGAGAAGATCTGGAGAGGAATGGTTGGCTAGTTTTCCTTAGAAAATTTCAGTGTTTCAATTTACAAACTACCAAGGAATTTGCTTTCTCCTTCGACGGGTGTAGAGATAAGGTGGGCGATGTCCAGCTTGAGGCTACAGAGGATTTCTTGAGTCAAGCTATAGGACTCCCAAGTGGTCAATGATGGTTCAAAAATGCAAAGGTGGAAGAAGTTCCTTGGACTCTTCTCTTTACATCTCGGAAGATAAAAGGATGTGATAAAGGTATGCCCATTTCCTTCCTAAAAGCTCGGTGGCACGATCTACTTGCTGTGTTAAAACAATTTGTTACTTGTGAGGGGCATTTCGGTCTTGTGTTTTTGTATCATCTGCGTCTGCTTATGATTTTTATGGGGTTTCCCTTGAACATGCCGTATTATTTATTGAGGAGCCTTTATAAAATGGGTAAAAGGTATAGGAAGCAACGATCAGACTCGAGCCTCTTCCATCATGGCTTGATTAAAATCTTTTTTGTGCATCAATTAGAATTGCAGAATGACAGTTGGGATTCATTCATAACCAAAAACTGTTATGGTAACCCATATATAGAGGAGGTCGACAAACTCGTGGTTGAAGAAACCCTTGTCTACCCTACAATGCCCATCTCTCCTACTCAGGCCTGTGTATCGACATCCTACAATGAACCCTTACTCAATTCAGAGATTATTAAGCAGGCCCGTGAGCAAGTTATGCACCCTCATGACTGTTAAAATTTTAAAGAAACCTATAGGTGAGATATCTAAAGGCCATCCCAATTTTAATTTTAAGAACAAGAGAGCCAGGAGACTGATTTCAAGGAGGCTTCGTAACAAGTCGAATTCTCATGCGAGCTCGATCAGCATGATCGAGGTTCATGAGAGTTTGGACTCTGAAATCGATAGGTTCCTCACTGAAGAAGACCCTCATTCGTTCGAGCCACACCTTGATCAACCCTATAACTTTGTTGACAATTTACCTCCCTGTCTGAAAAACAACGCAGAGTTTCCTGGTGTCAAATTGGGCAATGAATCTACTATCCGTATGGAAGATACTCCGTTTCACAATCATGTTTGTTCCCATGCAACTGCCGCACAGTGAAAGTGTGAAGTCTGTCTATCCTGGATTGATAGATATTATACTGATATCCCTATCCTACAGTCACGGGTCAAGTCTCTCACTGATCATATCGATGTCTTAACGAAGGAAAACCTTAGGATGGAATCTGTTATTCAAGGAAAAGAAAAACGTATGAAGACAACAGGCAATGTAGTATTTAAAAACGTTGAGGCTGCAACAACCATTGTAAATTCCAAGGTTGTCTGATACGATTTGATTTCATAGTTGGAGGTATGATTCTTTATCTTAAAATATGACTGTTTGTTGAAGCTAGATTGCTTTGTTCTTTCAATAAATTGGATTTCATTTACTAAAATAACTAACTACAGAATCACAAGATTCTGTAGCCAGTTATGTTAATTTGAAATGTGTAAGTTAATGGTTGAATTTGTATCTAAATCTTTCTATTTTCCTTTTTCTTTCAGGATATTCAGGAATCCATGATTACAAATTGATCTGAGGCACTCTTGAAACCTTCCAGTCATATCTTTGATGCATTTTGAATGAACATAAATGAACTTTTGTTAGCTTTAGAGGATTTAGTATAATCTGGGTGGTTGTATCAACCTTTTTATTTTTGTAATCAATATTTGATCTCAAAAAGGGAAACAATTATCTTTTTTGAGGCCTTTATAAACCCATTATTTTTGTAATCAAAGATATCTTGTCCTGGGGCTAGTTGTGAACAACTTATACTCGAATTTGGACATAACAAATATTTACTTTATGCTTTAGTCATCTGTGAATGTTGTTATTGTCTATAATTTGTTTATCTTGATAATTTGATGACTATGATAGCTTTCGTCTTCGTAGATTATTTTATTGTCAAGATAGTTTTTCCTTCATAGTTCATGATCTTATGCTTCAGTTTTATGAAAAAGCGAATGATCATTCAATTCATATTATGAGGTTTACCTTAAACATGTTGATTGATTAAATGCAAGCTGTAACTGTAGGATCTACCTTATGCGTTATTGCTTGCAGTCTATCATATCACTGTAATCATTTTGCGTTCTATTGTTTTATCAATTAAATACACCAGTCAATGCACAGTTTAGTGTTTGTCCCAAACAGTGTGAAGATGCACAACAAATTTCTCTCGTGGATGGACTGATGTACGATTTACGCAAACAGTTGGATGCATACTCTTCAAAGTGATTGATAGGTTAGTTTGTTCTTTTTTTTATTTGTTTGTTTAATATAGAAATTCCTATATATAGTATAATTTTCATTTCTATATTTTTCTGTTTAAATAAGTAGTTTAATATTTGATCTTACGAATGCATATAGATTTAAAAAACAAACCAAAAAACAAATAGTATTTTTTTCTTTCTTTATCTACTTTCATCAAAAGAACCATTATATATTTGATTTTTTATGAGTTTAGATTAAAACTCATTATTTGTACATATTGTATATATGAATTAGATAAGTAGAACTATCATATAAATATTATTTAAATAAACTGTATATATTTAGATGTACATATATATTTTAGTGATTAGTAATTAGTGAGTTAATTCATTTCTTTTATTTATTTATTTTTTTCTTTAGGACTTTAGATTGGCCAACGGAGCCACTAAACCCCTCAGAGTGAGTCAATCCAAACGGCTTGGGTTAATTAGACAACCCCAGACTGGATTCACTCTTCTAGTTGACGAGCGGTCGTTTTCGCCCATCAACACAACACCGAGATCCTTCATGTCAAATTTGGAGGATAGCTGCGATTTCACCTCCTTGATAACATCCATGTTATTTCCTGCCAACAACATGTCATCAACATATAACACTACATAAATGAAGTGATTACCAACCTGCTTGGAATATACACAGTGATCATCCCTACTTCTTACAAATCCCAATCCAAGGATGTATGTGTCAAACTTTTGGTACCACATCCTAGGTGATTGCTTCATACCATATAGTGACTTCTTTATCTTACAGACCAATTCTTTCTTTCCCTTCACTACAATGCCTTCTGGCTGCTTTATGTATATTTCTTCTTCCAGATTCCCATGTAGGAATGCTGCCTTCACATCCATCTGTTCCACTTCAAGATCAAAAGCAACTGCAATACATAAAAGAATTCTAATAGAATTTAACTTAGCAATAGGAGAAAAAATCTCACCAAAGCCAATTCCCTCTACCTGGGAATAACCTTTTGCTACTAACCGAGCTTTGTATTTCTCCACTTTACCTTGTGCATTAAAATTCTTCTTAAACAACCATTTGCTACCAACATATTTTCTTCCAGCTGGCAACTCAACTATATCCCATGCCTCTTTCTTATCCAAGGCATCCATTTCTTCAACCATGGCCTTCTTCTAGAGTTTACTATCCTCTGAATTCACTGCTTCCCTGACAGTTCTGGGATCATCATCAGTAATAGATAAAGCAAAATTGAAATGGAAATCAGGTGGACTATACCTTTCTGGTTTCCTTTTATCTCTCACTGATCTCCTCAATACTGGGGTATGAGTTTCTTCTTCTTCTTCTTCTGCTTCCTCTTCTTTAGATGATTTACATTTTGCATCATCCAACTCAAGCTCTATTTTTTCAGGTTCATCTTGCGTTGGTAGGAATTCATGTTTGGAGACATCTTTTACCTCTCTGAAAACAACATCTCGATTGTAAACAATTTTCTTGGTTTTTGGGTTCCAAAGATTATAACCTTTCACACCATCTTTATAACCAATAAAGATACACTTTTTAGCCTTTTTATCCAACTTACTTCTATTTTTGTTTGGAACATGTACATAAGAATCACAACCAAACACTCTAAGATGTTGAAGAGAGGGTTTCTTTGCAAACCATACCTCATGTGGAGTTTTATCATCCAACGCTGATGAAAGGGATCGATTGACCAGGTAACACATTGTACCCACTGCCTTTGCCCAGTATTCTTGTCCTAACCTGGCACCGCTGAGCATGCTCCTTTTTTTTTCCATCAGTATCCTGTTCATCCTTTCTGCAACTCCATTCTGCCGAGGAGTGTATAGAGTAGTCTTCTGCCTTGCTATACCACACTTACATAATTCTTCGAATTCATTTCCGCAGAATTATCCACCATTATCTGTTCTCAATACCTTTATTTTCTTCTCTGTCTGATTTTCTACCAGAGCCTTAAACTCTTTAAATTTATTAAATACCTCATATTTATTTCTAAGAAAATAAATCCATGTGTTCCTTGAAAAATCATCTATGAATGAAACATAATACACAAATTTACCTAGGGATGGAACAGGAACAGGTCCAAACACATCACTGTGTATCAACTCTAAGATCCCCTTTGCTCTTGTAGCACCAGATGGGAATCTTACTCAATTCTGTTTACCATATATGCAATGTTCATAGAAATCAAAATCCAGAGTGAAATTTGACGTACCTTCAACCATGCCTTTACCGTGTAGTGTTTGAAGGCCCTTTTCTCCAATATGCCCCAGTCTTTGATGCCACATCATGGTCTTCTTTTCAGGGATGATATTGGTCTTGTCTTCTTTATTTGTCTGCTCAAGGACAACAACACTATTATACCCATTAGTATAAGTGCTTCCCAACAACTTGTATAGAGTTCCACACCGAACTCCCCTCACCAACACCATTGCTCCTCGTACCATCTTGCAAGTGTTCTTTCCAAATACAGTATCCACTCCTACATCATCCAACTTGCTTACAGATATTAGGCTCCTGGAAAGTTTTGGAATGTGCAAAACCCCAGGGAGTGTTCTAATCCTTCCATCTTTTATCAAAAACTTAACCCTTCAACGTCCCATGATTTTTGCTGTCGAGTCATCTCCTAGGAATACATCACCACCATAATATTTTTCATATTCATAGAACCACTCCCTATGAGGAGTCATATGGTATGACGCACCTAAGTCGATCAACCATACATAATGGTCTGCATGTGTACTTGTAGATGCCAGGTAAGCATCACCTGCTTCTTCAATGGAGGTTTTCGCCTCTGTGGGTACTATCAGATCCCTTTGGTTTTTCAACCTTCTTAGACTTGCAATCTTTCTTATAATGCCATGTTTTACCACACTTCCAACATTTCCTCAAAGATTTTCTTGGAGACTTAGATCTACCTGTAGATTTAGATCTCCACCTCGAAGGCTTACCAGGGTTCCTGTCTTGGGTACACCCTCTTACAAATAAAACATCTGTGCTGTGACCATCCATGCTTTTTCGCCTCATCTCTTCAGATAACAAGGATGCAACTACATACTCATACTTAAATGTAGATTGAGTGGTACTACTTATTGCTACAACCAGATTATCCCAAGAGTTTGGAAAAGAACATAACAAAGTAATACACTTATCTTCTTCTGCAATTGTAATATTAATAGAGCCAAGTTGACTTACTAGAGTATTAAAGGAATTTAGATGTTCTATCACAGAATCTCCATCTTACATCCTAAGATGATACAACTTCTTTCGAAGAAACAACTTGTTTACCATGGACTTTGATTGATACAAATTCCCCAAATTATCCCATAGTTCCTTGGCTGTAGATTCTCCTGAGACATTCAACAACACCGAATTTGCCAGGCGGAGTCGAATAGTACTCCTTTCTCTTCTGTCCAACTTCTCCCAATCTTCCTTCGACATACCAGTAGGTGGTGTACTAGTAGTTTGTGCACTAGTAGGTTGTGTACCATTCGTTTGTGTGCTGGTAGGCTGCATACCAGTCGACGGTGTACCAGGATCCACAACGATCTATTGTTCTTTGTCTACAAGAAGGTCCTCCATTTTCAACTTCCATAGCTCAAATTTTTTACCATTGAACTTCTCTATCTCGATTCTAGAAGAACTCGCCATTCCTCTTTGTGCACTCAAATCACCACCGCAAAAGCTCCCACTAAACCCAGGTTTATCACAGACCCAAGATAAACTTGATCTATCAAGACCTAGCCAAACCCTCGACAACAAAGGCATCCCTCTGAATCCAAAAACGAGCTTTGATACCACATGTAAGTTTTAAACCTGTGAAGTAAAGCAATGCATATAGATTCTTAAGTAAAACTAAGTTTAATCAATGGCTCATTCACATAGTACACAAAGATTTATACTGGAAACCCTCAACCGGGAAAACCTTTCTTATATTCATTATATCGAATTTCACCATTCACTATACAATATATAGAATGTTTTTAGGTATTTCGTAGATATCAAAACCCTAATCCCTAAAACCGGGATTATTTTTAGTAAACCGTTAAAAATAGCAAAAACCACCCAAAAAAAATTTTCGGGGCGCTGCCCCGAACGTTTCGCGTAACCAGGGGGGAGCATACTTGCCCCCCCCTGGGACCCCCTTAGGAAAGCGCCCGACACACACGACACCAACTAGACACTACTACGAGGGATCATCATACACAGTTGTCATATCTGACGTGCCCACACACACACACACATGCAAAGAATATAACACATACCCAACACTCATTGGGCCATGTGTCACCTCGCCATTGGCCCAAGCCACGTAACTGCTACACAATCATATGCCATGTGTCATCCGTACGGCCACATCACTTCCCAGTTAGCTACCATGTGTCATCCGTATGACTACCACGTCAACCTTCCGTACTACCACGTGTCGCGTCTGTACAATGCCACGTCAGCCTTCCATACTGCATGTGTCACATCCATACAGTGCCACATGTCACCCTACCATGTCAGTGTCCGTATTGCCACATGTCACTTTTGTACAGTTCCATGTCGGATTTTCATACTACCACATGTCACGTTCGTATAGTTCCACGTGTCACCCTACCATGTCAACATCCATACTACCACGTGTCACTTCTGTACAATGTCACATGCCACTTCTGTATGGTGCCAACTCAGCGTGAAAACGCGAAAACTGCTTGACATGTATCAGCTCCTGGTGTTTCCATGTCACCCTACTGACATCATCATGATTTCATGCTGACATCATCATGACGTACTGTTGATGTCATCGTTGACTTTGATCTATTGACTTTGACTTTTTACTTGTTTGACTTTATTTTCAGATCACGATAAATTTCGCGTACAGTGTCCATTTCCAGAGATAAAATATATGGTCGGAATCAACATGACGAGCCCTACGCAATGGTGCTAGTTTCATCCGATTTCAAGAACTTTGATTTTTAGGCCTTTCTGGATCCATTTTGGATCATTCCTCGCCACTAAGACCTTTTGGTCCTCCAAAATGGTATCAACCTAACATCAAGTGCATGATAGGCCTCCTCACTTGTCCTTTTTCTTTAAACTCTGTCCTATGCACTTGTTACATCATAATCAATTGCATAATAACCATAACAACTGAAAACATATTGTTAGCCATTTGAACTCATTCACATCTTACTGAATCCACTAGCATCCATGTAGAAAACATTAGCAACGATAACAACAGAAATATGATTGAAAATGAACCAATATGTTTGATGTGCTTGCACGACATTAACTTATCTTGAAGCAAAGTATGATTGAAATCCCATTCTACAACAATCTCATGTTCATGCTTAAGATCAAATGCTTTACTTGGCACATTATAGGTGTATTGCTTGCATAAGCTGCCTTCTTTAATTGTTTTTTTTTTGTAAATAAAATAAGAACCTTGTATTATATCACGAGTGTACAACTGTGTTTTGTTTGGAAGCCACCTATTCCGCCACATAAGGGAAACCAGAACAGGTGGCTCCAAGCGGTGATATGTCTATCATGGATGAGATTCAATTTACAAAAATTGAGCAAAAAGATGAAAATTTCAACAGGAACTTTGTTCACATTTACTAGCCTAGGGCAGGCTTCATTCAGAGCCGCCATTACTAAGAAGGTTACACAACTATAAAAAAGAGTGAGAATATAATCACTATTCATTCTAAAAACTGTAATTGACAAGAACCAGAGTCGGGGGTGGGCCGCGTCAAGCCATTGGGGAACCTAGATGTCCATGGGAGGTGTAGGCCGGGATGAAATTCTTCTTGCAAGTGGGGTAGGGTGCTTGTATTGGGGTGTCTGATAACCCCTGAAACAACAGATCTAGCCGCTGGTGGATTGTCCTTTGGCCATGTACCTGCTCTTCCTGCCACTGCCGTATGTCAAAGAGGAGCTCAAGATGCTCCACTGCCAGATGATAGGTGTAGTGTGAGACCTCCTCTCCGCCGTCTATGCCTGTGTCTTCCGCTGCAATTGGGTTCTCCCCTCCTTCTGGCAGTTGCCATCCTGGAGGGATTTCCTCCTCCACAATGCATCCTCCTTCCCACCAGTGAGGCTGAAAGTCTTGGGAGGCAGAAGGACTTGGGAGGCATGCCCTGGAGGGTGACGATTTCTTTTTCACCAAGCTCATGCCTGGTTGCGAAGCTGAAGGTGGCCCTGCATCAACCAACTTCAGGCCAGGATGCTGAATTGAAGGTGGTGCCTCCTCTTTAACCATGTTGAGGATAGACGGAAAGTGCTGGGGTGGCGGTGGAGAATGCACAGTGGGGGATGGGGTCTCCATTTTGGTTATGCGAAGGGAAGTCTGAGTTTGAGTCTGGGGCAAGGTAGGCGAATTCTCCATTTTTGGAGTGCGCAGGGTGGACTGAGTGCTTCTGGTGGGTCTATGGGGGCAACTAAAATGGGAAATCAAGGCTCGTTGAGAGGCTGTGAGCCAATTGTCTCAGGTGATGACATTCTTGTTCCTGGTGGCCCGCCTGGGCTTGCCTCGATCCCGAGGTATGGTGGTGAGAACCAGGGGGTGGGGGAGATGAAAGGGGGACGTGGGGGGGGCGATGGTGGTTTTTGGAGGCTTGAATGTCACACAAAATGCAAGCGAATAAGCCAGGAGGGCCGAGTAACACTGTGCAGAGGTGGTAGCATGCAATGAACATGTAAAAATGCGCGCCTTGGTCGTTTTTATCGTCGATGGGAGGCATTGATTCCCCTCCCATCGCCATTGAAGGTTGACGAGACTGGTTCAGGCACCCGGTACGAGTGGCCTGGCTAGATAGCTCGTCCGAGAGCTCCTCCAGGCGCACTGAGTTAACTTCCCTTATGGTGAGCACCATGGGGAGTTAATACTTGAGGGGTGGCAGCTTGGGACATTAACTCCCCCCGCCATCCATCCCTACCACCTGTCCCCCCCCTCTTTCCAAGTGTCACCCCATTCGGGTTTCCTTGTTTAATCGTTCCATTGTTAGAAGAGATTGATTTGATTTTATGTGATGAGCATGTATAACATATTCATTTCCTTCCTTAAACAAGTGATATTGATTCTGTTCTCTGTAGAAGATTGCTTTGCGATCATATAAATAAGGGATACCTAAGACCATTCCACATGTTTCTAATGGCACCACATCACTTATTACTTCATCCACATACTTAGATGTAATTGCAAATTTTATGATACATTGCTTTGTTATGGACAATTTATGATCTTTGCTTATCCAATTTAGTGAATAGGGTTTGTGATGCATCTTAGTGTTAAGTCCCAATTTCTTAACCACTTCTTCTGAAATTAAGTTAGATTGAGATCCACTATCTATCAATGTATCGATATTAGTATGTTTCATTATGACCCTTATATGAAATAATTTACATCTTGAATCAAAACCATCACCAATTTTACCTGTCAAACCAACTGTTGTAATATTAGACTCATCACCTGAATTTGACCCCAAGTCTGTTGGTCATGTTGTTGTTGCAACTTTTTGCCTCCCTTTCCTCTCTTTGAACCACTTCGATCTCTTCTTTGGGTGCAATTTCCATAAATTCTCATCATTGTGCCCTTCTTTCTTGTAATGTTTGCAAGAGAGCTTCTATTCCTTCACTGTCGCTGAATTTGCTTTCTTCCCATTCTCTTTTCCTTTGCCATCCTTCTTTGAAGATGATTCTCCTGATACACCAACTCCAATTTTCCCTGCTTCAATATATGTCACTTGAACAGAAACCTCATCAAGATTAGTAGGTCCAAACATAAATTCTGTATTACGAATATAAGTAGACAAACCTCCTATGTACTTCATAAAAGTTTCTTGTGTAGTCAATGGAACATATAACATCAAAGACATCTTACGAAATTCATCTGTGTATTCCTACACTGATTTTCCTTTCCTTAACTTAAGAATTTTCCATTCAATTAAATCCTTTTCCTTATACCCCAAATGATAGAATTGTTTTCTAAGTGCAGAAATAAAATCATGCCATGATGGAAAAATATTACCAACTTGCTGAGTTCCATGTTGCATTTTACTTTGCGACCAGATGAGAGCTGTGCCTTCAAGATGAAGCGATGCCAATATGATTTTGGTTGCCTCATATTTTATTTGCTACACATTACAATATACCTCCATCTGTCTAACCCAATTATCAAGTTTCTCAGCATTAACTTCGCCATCATACATAGGAAAAACAAATTTTACATCAAGTTTAAGTAATGGCATATCGAGCTTATGTTTATGAGAATGTTTTCTTGAATAAGTAGTATCTAAAATTGTACTTGAAAAATAAGAAGATGACGGAGATAAAGGAGGTGAAGGAAGAGTTTTAGGAGGGTCCTCTCCTTCTTCACTTTTGGCTTGCTTTGAAGATTCCCCTTGAACCGGTCTCTTCTGTTCCAAGTAATCATTATACAACACTTTTATAATCTCCCACATGGCAAAGCAATTTATTTGAAACTCTCTTTCATTTTGAGAAAGTCCTTATGATGCCATCTTCTCACTTTGAGATGTCCTCTTTCTTGATCTAATCTCAGGATCTCCTTCTACAAACTCTCCTTCTCCATGACTTAGCTTTTCCCTGGTAATCATGCAAACTCAAACAACCAATTTTCAACTTGCTCTGATACCACTTGATCCAAAATTGATCTTTTAAAGACTTTGGTTAAGTTTATGCATGAGTTGATTTACGATTTAGGAATTAAGAGAAGAAGCTTAATGAAATAATGTTGCAGCCATATAAGAAGTAAAAACAATAAACCATAACACCAAGATTGATAACGGAGTTCGCCACAAGTTTTCCTACGTCTCCAGACCTTTGTCTCAGTGGGGAAGGCTTCTTATTAATCTTCAATGCTTTAAGAATACAAAAGAAAGGCTTACATAATAACTTCTGAAACCACATTTCAGATCTGCAACTTCTGGACAAAAATAGACATCACCATTAGCTGGAACAAAAAATTCAGAGACTTTTGAGTATGAAGTCGACTATTATTGGATCGAGATCTCAGGTTCTGGAGGCACTCTTCTGTTCGACTACTCATATGTAAAAACAAAAGCCATATTCAGACTCTCCTCAAAATTCTGTGAATTTTGAGTATAAATTCGACTTGCTTCTAAACAGTCCCTTGACATGAATCCCAATGTTGCACCCTGTCAAATCTGTACAGTCTTGATTTGCATGCCAAAAAAATCCCTTTTCTCGATTTTTGTGCCTGACTAAATAATCCAGACTCTGCCAAATTTAGCGCCAGTTAGCTAGATTTAGCAAGATTTTGCCAAATTTGGAGGATCTCCACCATATTTGGTGGAAACCACCAGATTTGGCCTTCCAAAAGGTGCCACATGGCACCTCCTCATTGGGCCACATGTCACCTCGCCATTGGCCCAAGCCACGTCACTGCTAGATAATCATCTTCCACGTGTCATCCATACATCCACGTCATTTCCTAGTCAACCGCTATGTGTCATCCGTACGGATTCCACGCTAGCCTTCCATATTGCCACATGTCACGTCCGTACAATGCCACATCAACCTTTCGTACTGCCACGTGTCGCATATGTACAATGCCACATGTCACCCTGTCACGCTGTACTGCCACGTGTCACTTTCGTAATGTGCCACATCATCCTTCCCTACTTCCATGTGTCACATCTGTACTGTGCCACATGTCACCTTGCCATGTCAACATTCATACTGCCACATGTCACTTCTGTACAGTGCCATGTGTCACTTCTGTACGGTGCCAACTCAGCCAGAAAATGCCAAAAATGCTTGACACATGTCAGCTCACGGTGCTGCCACATCACCTTGCTGACGTTATCATGATGTCATGCTGATGTCATCATGATGTACTGTTGATGTCATCATTGACTTTGACTTGTTGACTTTGACGTTTTTACCTGTTTGACCTGATCTTTAGATCACGATAACTTTCGTGTATGGTGTCAATATTCGAAAAAATATATATGGTTGAAATCGGCATGACGAGCCCTACGAAATGGAGCTATTTTCGTTCGATTATGAGAACTTTTCTTTTTAGGCCATTCTAGATCCATTTTGGATCATATAAGTATATGAAGTGGCATGGGGTATACCTTTGGGTATGGGGTGCATGTGAATTAGGGAAATGTAGAGTCTTACCTGTGGGTGCATTTGTGGAGGGTGAGCTGCAACTTTTCATGAATGCAATTGTTTCCTAGCCCATTCATTTCCATTTATTCTTAGCTTTCTTTCTTTTGTGCTACAAGGGAATAGTTGAGGGCCACTATCCTGGCTTGCTGACCATAGGTGACAATGTCATCCACAAAACATTTCATGAAAATGAGAAGTTCGACTCGTGATGAGACCCCCTTTCTCTCGACTATGCAACCAAGAGCCACTACCCTAGCTTGGTGACCAGATAGGTGGTAATGTCATACCGCTACATGTTCATGGTCATGATAGGTTGGCTCGTGATGAGACCTCCCATCCACCAACTAATACCTTCAGTGATCATGCTATTTTGTTGGTCCCCTTTTTCTTACTGAGAATCCTTTCATTGCTTTCTTGGGGATCCCCGGGTGAAACATATTGAAGGTTTGAAATTTGGATTTCAACTCTTGCCAACTACTTTTACCCTCTAGGCCTTCAACCCCTTCTTCCCACAAGGTAAGGTGCAAACCTTCCTAGTGTATCCTATTCCAATGCATAAAAGATGGGTAGGTGGAAGGGATGATGATAGAAAGTGGTAAGTATGGAGGGAACGAAAAATGATTCTTCAAGTATCTCCCTAGCGATAACCCATCCTGAAGGGAAACCAACTTACTAGGGAAGCATGTCACCCTCCCAGGTTTAAACAAGGTAAATAGCATAAACTCCAAGAAAACGTTATGAAATGAAGAAGGATTCAATACAACATGTTCAAGTGCTTCAAATATCGGAGTGATAAAAACCATGATACCTGGACTCATTACCTCATGGAGCAAGACCCATTTCCTTCTGGGACCAAGCCGATGTGGTGAATGCTGCTGCTGGCGATATGTAGGATGAATCAATGAAAAGAAGGGCCCCTCTAGGGTTATGCTCTATCCATATGACTCTCAACACTCCATGTCTACAACCTGTGGGCCTCGATACATGATCTCCTTAGTTATCCCTAGGCTAGGAGATAATATTTGGTTGCAACTCGGGGACATGTGCTTACTGTAGAGCACATGAGACCCTCAACATCTCTGGTATGACTTGTGCTTGCTAAATATCAACAAAAGATATTAGTAATATCTAGGGTGTTGCTATCACCCCTCATCCATACAGGATATAAAATAAAAATGAGAAAGACGTATCTCTAATATAGCATATAATCATGAGCATATAATATATACAAATGAGACAAAGCAATATGAAAATGCAACTAAAACTATACTAAAATGATATGCATGGTTTATACAATGGATGCAAATGCCTACCTACCTAAACTTGCTTGTACTTACCTATGAATTCAAGCCTCTTCCCCATGATGGGGCTTGAGGAGATGCCCACTAACTGACAATAGACATTTTTTTCCCTTTGCTCATGGACAAATAGTAGGAATCATTCACTAACTTCATTCAGATCTTGAAGGGTGCAAGCCAAAAATTTATTCATCCCTTAATGTTGTTAGGATCCCCCATGTTTGTATCCCACTCTAAAAACAAATCTTGTTTCTTGTAGTCCCCTCCTTCGGAATCAACTACTTGTTGTATTATTCTGGTGTATTGTGTTGAGGGAGGGGGGTGCGGTTCTGTAGTAAGGACATCTTCTTGGTTTGGATCACTTAACAAATGTTCATCATCCCCCTTCCATTTGATGAAGCCAACTCCTTTCCTTCTAAACCTTATCAAATCATCAATTTCATCCTCTTGTGTATAATAATAGTCAGTCCTCATAAATGTTAGAGGCATCATCAGGATAATCACCCCAACTTGTGTCTCTCTCTTGCTCCATAACGATGGGGTGGGATTCTACCAAAGCACTATATCTTATGTATGTTTCATGCAAATGCAATGTCTCCTCATTACCTTGTGTAATGTTGTCCTGGTGATTGCTAGGAGGATTCTGGTCACCCTTTCTCTTGGTCCATGTTATCTCATCAATATTGTATTCTTCTACAAAGGGAAGAGCGTTCCAGCCTTTAAATAAGAAGGGATCTATGGAGTTGTAGTTACTATGCCCATGATTACACCTTTCAATGTGTTCCATCCTCTTTGGCTGGTTATGCAAAGTGATACAATCTTGGGACTCGACGGGGATAGTTGCATAAGAAAAGTCCATCTGTAGACTTCCACCTAAAGTAGCAACCCATTCCATAGATTATGTCATTCCCCAAGTGTCAGGTACATCAACAATAATGATCTCTGTTATGATGGGGAAATCAGGGTAGTCAACAAGGTGGAATTCAAGGCCTTCAATCAAGCCATAGACCTTGATGCCCTTTGACTCAAATCCACAAATGTTGGCATAAGGCCCTGTAACTTCCAACCCTAATTGGTTCATAACCTTCAAACTCATCATATTGACAGATGACCCAGAGTGAAGCATGCATTTGTGAAGACATATGTCATCTATTAGCAAGGAAGTGAGAAACGATGTTTATTCAGTTGCTTCAAAATGACCAGTTTGTAATAGTGTGGAAGTTTCTTCGAACAATTGTTGGTCATCTGGGGTTTGTGTTGTCAAAGAAGTGATTTCCAGCATTCCACGAATCCTTTTGACCTTTTGTAATATATAGACCATACTAGTGTTTAGGTTGGTCCTATCATTGCTAGGTTTTGGGAAAGGTTGGGGTAGATCCCTAGCATACACTTGGGGCTCTCCATGCTTCATCCTTGAGTCCTCACTTGTTTGGCTCAAGCACTGAATCCTTGGATTCCTTATGTCTTTATTTTCTTGGATTTGCTTTGGCATGATATTGGGGAACTTTTGGGGAAACACGGTAAAGATGGAATCTACGTATTTGGGTTCCTCATTGTTAACACATAGGATGTACATGAATCAAGGTTTTCTCCACCTTTTAAAGTTTTTGTTAGTCTAGTCTCAAAAGGAATCTTTTGGTCTTTGTCAGTCATGTGTTTTTTCCTTCTTATAGGTTATTTGTTTAAACTTGTAGGGTTAAGTCATAAAGTCATGTTTCATGTCTATAAATCATGATTTTCATTTTCTCTTAGGTCTAGAATGCTGATAAGAGTACAGTCACAAAAGTCTTGATGTCATGGTGGTGTTTTTCATCATTGGTAAAGATGGAAGGTATTGGTCATATATGCATAGTTTGAAGGTCAAAATCAACTGTTTTGTCCGAAAAAGGTGTACAAAAGTTTTTAAAAGATCCACTTAACCATTTAAGTGTTGAGTCACTTGTCAAAATCTCATTCATTGTAGACTCTCCTAGAAGTTCACATCATTTCAAGAAAACACCTCATGTGCTAAATCGTACATGATCATGATTTTGACTTGGTGGAATCTTGTTTTTAATGCCTCGTCATCATCATTATTTTCAAAAAGATCAAGCTCAAAAGGAAATTTCAACCATTGCATGCTATTTTCATTTCCAAATATATTGTTGCAGACTGTCTGTTGCTGCAAACTGTCCATCGCTACAAACTCTCCTGAAGTTGCTGGTGGTGAATTAAAGCTTGAAGGGTTGATGGTTTGAATTTCTGCAGCAAAGGGTAAACGTCATAATCCATGTATCATTGCTTGATACTTCAGTTCCATCATTTTCAAACCAGTTCAATCATCTAGAAACCTATTTTGCTACATGATGTTAGATGCTGCAAACTAGTTAGCGCTGCAAATCCCCTGTTTCACACAAGATTCAAAACCCTAGAATGCTAACTTGAGTAACCTCACCTTCACTCAGGGTTTAATGTGTCACCTTTCCACTCAAAATATCATCTCACACCTAGTCTATGAACTAACCATTCTTTTGATAACAACCCTGGCTACAAACCCATCTGCTGTAAACCGCATTAGCTCTGCAAACTCTCTGTTTTTCTTAGTTTCTTTGAAATATTGTTATTTGAGACTTCATTCAGCCTTGTCATCATCATTTCATCCAAGATTCCAACTACAAGTTACATTTTAGTTTCTGCAAAATTGTTATAGTGTAAATCCTACTTGCAACAAAACCCTGAATTCACTAGATTTTAGCACACACTCTGTTGACAATAGTTATCAAAAAGGTTTTACTCTTGTTTGACTTGACATGGAGGCTCAACAAATGAAGAAGGTCCATAAAGAATGAGATATTTTCAGAGATGAACCCCATGACCTGCAACTCATTAATTTAGATCCAGTTTTCAGAGAAGCGTTTCAGAGAGTAGGCTGCTCGGTCTTTTGTGAAAAAATGCAGAGAGGATAACTTGAAGTGGCCAAGAAATTTGCATTGAACTTCAATGGAGTAAAAAAAATATTTGGTACACTTGAGTTTGAAGTTACACAACAATCCATTTCCACAGTCACAAAGATACCAATTCAAGGGGAAAAATGGTTCAAAGCCATGTCTTTGAAATCTGACTTTTCTAAATATTTCCTAAAGCCATAATATCAAGAAGACAACTTATCCAAAGGAGTACCTAGAATTCATATGATGGAATACTTTGATAAGATTCTTAGGGTTATATAGAGGTACTTTACTTGTGAGGGCAGATTTAATATGGTTTATCAATGCCATATTAGACTACTAATGCAATTCATTGGAAAACAATTCTTAAATATACCCTTTTATTTGCTGAGAAGTCTTGGAAATATGTCAGATAAGGTACAAGCCAAGTCCAACATGGGAGAGAGAAGTGTCTTTCATTATGGACTCATTAAGATGTTGGTGTTGGAAGAGTTGAAAAAGATAGATGGTGATTGGAATACTTTCTTGATTGCATCAGGTTTTCAACTAGATGTTGTTAACACTCCACAAGCTAAAAGGAGATCCCTTAACTCAACTGAGAGGATTGTGCACAATGGATCAAGAAAAAAGAGGAAGGTAGTTCAGGAGGAAGAGCCATCAGAGCCAACTTTCAAGATAGTTGAAGGTCCTAAACAAAATTCTGCTGAATATATTTCACCTATATCAGATCCTTCACTTGTGGAACCATCTTCCAGCAAAACAAGAAAGCTGAAAGGAAAGAAATTAGTTTTTAGATCACATGTTACTGAATCAACTAAGCCTAGAAGACCATTTACAAGAGCAAAAAAAAGACAACATGCCCTTGTGGAAGAAGATACATCTGAAGTGCCAATTCATCAAACAACTAAAGCCAAATCTCATAAAGAGCCTACATAAATTATTGAAATAAAGTCTCCTTCTGAGGAAAGCAATCCCACCTTCAAAAGGCCCAGGAAGCAATTGAAAGAGGCCAATGTTGAGAATGAAAAATTGAAAAAATAAAATCTACAAGCTAGAATCAAGTTGAAAGAAAACATAGGCATGTGTGAAGAAACTATTGCAAAGGCAAAACATATGGTGAGGAGATCACTACCCCTGCATAGAGAAGTAAAAAATGTATACAGGCAGAAAAATCTTTTCAAGATGAGATCAGAAAGTTGAAGAAAGAATTGCAACATTTAGAGGAACATATAAATAGAAGGAATATGGACCTGTTGGCTAAGGCAACCATTAAATAAGATCATGGAGCATCATTTCTGCAGCAATATATTAGTTTTGTTATGGTTTCTTACATGTGCTGACTCACAAACCTTAAAAAACAGTTTTGTCTTATGATGCTTATGATTTTGCCTACTTGTTGTTTTGGAAATCACCCTTCATGTTATCAGAAGTTGTAGGAGGCATTATCAGGAGTTTCAAAGTTTATTTGCAGGTTTTGACATCAGTTGTAGTGAACAAAAAACAAATTGTCATGTATAGGAAAGTTCACAGCGAATCCTGCAAAGGTGCAACAAACCTGCTGAAGTTGAAACAGTTTGCAACGCAATTGCTGCAAACTCTAACAGTGTGAGAATTTTGAGTTTTGGGAGGGATTCCAGCTGTCAAAGGAGGTTCGAATGGTTCCCTAGGAAGCAGTTAAACAACAAGAGATACTTGTACCTGATATCCAACTCCACTAGATCTCCAAACATGCGTTGGTTGCAAATGCATTTATAATCAACAAGAACTTCCTGGAATCTAGCAATTTGTTAATTTTATGTTTGTTTAACTATTTCCACGCCTCTCCAAGGCACACAATCCTATGCACAATCTAGGTGGCGAGTCATAGTGGGACTTTTGATGTAAATTTCTATTTAATGGGTGATGTGACTCCTAGATAATGTTCGAGTGGTTTTTGAGAGAACTCATATCTTTTTGCTTCAAACTGTAATGTTTCCATACTATGTATGTACATACTTAAGACTCTTGGATAATTGAAGATCAACTCCTTTTCTACTATCACATGCTATATTCTTGTCTTGCTTTGATGTTTTCTATTGATGAAGGATTTGTCTTTAGTACTTTTTCATGAATGCAGTGAATGATTTACTGTTTATTTACTGGTGCAAGTTTTGTCAAAGCACATTTTCTTATTGATTATGTTAAAACAGAACCTAAATTTTTTACCTTATAAACAAATCCTCGGATATCCTGGGATCTTTGTAATTTTTGAATCTACATAAGACAAAAATTTTCCAGACCTAATGAATTTGAAATCTGCTTAAGACTCATTTTTCCGGAAA
>ML801094.1:42178-59612 GCA_009831015.1 Picea engelmannii
TTTTAAACTGAGTATCTCATCCGTTCATTTCAATTGAACTAAAAAATTTATCCTTTACAAAACTACAAATTTATGATGGGTATTAGGCTTACACCTATAGCAACCTAGGTGTGAATTCTAGTTCTAACACTCATGAGTAGCCTTCAGGTGATCACGTTAAAAATGAGAGTCTTTGCACGATAAGGACTTAGGATCCTCTTCTTTCCACACAACATTTTGTAGATCCAAGGTGTTTGGACAAATTTGTTCTTTTGGAGCATGAGGTTTTATTGTCTAACTAGTATTTTGAGGAAGTCTCATAGAAGGAAGATTTTAAGATGGTGATAGTTCCCTTTCTAACTCAGTGATTATGTTCATCATCAAGGGTTGTTTCTTTGTGAATTCACTCATAGCCTCTTCAAATCGTGCCCATAAAACACTAGGATCTTGGGTGGAATCAACATTGTGAACTACGCTTGATCTAATATCCTCCATGGTTCTTGGGGAAATGAAAGGTTCCACCTTGCATGACGAAAGGTTAGCCTCAATTTTTATAGAAATTTTCTCAACTTATTTAATGGTTGTAGGCCCCTTATCCTTAAGTAAATACTGAAATTAGGCCTGGAAAGCTTGGATATAGAGAAAAAGAAGATAATCCTTTCCAGGATAATGACTGCTAGGTAATCATTGAAACAACTGCTCAAATATGGTATTGAAATCTCTCACAGTTTCACTACCTAATTTCTTTATTTTATTAATTTGGGTCCATAATGTACTTGGATCCGCTTTAGTGCTCCATCTATTAAGAAAATTTTCCTTGAGCTGATTCATGTTCTTGATTCTCTTATCTAGGAGGTTATCATAGCACCTTTTGGATGCATCTTGTAAAGTGGTAGAGAAGAGTTTCATCACGAGATATTCAACATCATCACTCATGGGGTTTAGTTGGAATAAATCCCAAAAAGTACTCATATGATATTTAGCACTGGTTGCATTATTATTGGTAAATCTGGGCAACCGTTTTTCATATTTTACAGGCATATGTCGAGGGAATCTTGGAATTCCTTTCATATCCAGTGGCTTGAGAAGTTTAGATGCCCATTGCATTTGATTTTGGTTCTAGGTTTGAGTTTGATTGTGGGTGTTAGCCATTGTGTTCAAAGGAAGGTTCCTACCAAACAGTGATTTCAGTACTGGAGAACTTCGGGGAGGCCTTCTTTTGTAAGACTTAGGAAGATGAGTAGGCCTCCTTGAGCTTCGTGGAATCTCCAGATAACCCCTTAAGGATTACCAAAGGAAGTGAGGCAATTACCCTCAGTGGAGTTGCTGGGTAAGCTTGTAATGTAAAAGGATTTGAGAATTGGCTTACCAAAGATGTGTCATTGAGGAAAATTGACTTGATGCTCCTCAACAATGACACCAAAAATGTTATCACACAATCTATACCTTCCCAAATCCCAAGGAAAGTGGTACAAGATTGGCGTAACACGTGGGTAATCCTATGATTGTCACCTCAATAGGATACCCCTTTCTATTTAGGAGAAGGATAAATCCACTCCAAGGGAGACATCCCCAAAGACCTAGGGGGTTTGAGGAAGGGAAAAGGATAATATAAACCACCCCTCTCTCTAGGTCACTCAAATTAGTTTTATGCCTTGAATTATGAACCAAATGGTAAAATAAAGTATACCTTCCCTTAACCAAGACAACAAGCAAACCTTATGGAAATTTACAAGTAACAAGTGATATTAGTGCTTCAACAAGACATTAAATTCATGAGAGTAATGTTACCAGTCAAATGCTTACAACAATTAAGAGAAATATAACAACAATAAAGAGCAATGAAATCTGCAATATATTCTAGAAAATGCACTTATAAAGACAATATAATTAAATACTTAATATCTTAGGTAATACTATTATGTCATGAACAAGATCTATATTCTGAAGTGCTTAGCTAGCATTAGCATTCAAGTATGCAGGAAATATGCTTCTCTAAGATGATTGTAACAAAAAATGATAACAAAAATAGTGATAAAGTATGACAACAACAAAGTGTCCTTCAAAAAATGCACTTGAATGACAATGAAATGTAACACTTTAACTCTTGAATGATAGTACTATGTCACATACAAATTTATGGATTGATTTAATTAGCCTGTAAGCTTATACGGGCTGCTAAATGATGGTTGTAACAATTGTTATAACAACAACAAGGTGGGGTTAGTTTCATTAGACTAGGTTAGTGTTAATGAAGGGTTAGTAAGGGCATAATTTGAAAGTTTAGGTTTGAATGTTGGTTGATGTTTTTCAAGGAGAAAGAGTTTGCAGATTAGTGCCTTGTAGGGGGTGATGGAGTTAAAAGTGGTGGCTTCTACTTGAGGATTTGAACAATAATTATATTACTAATCTAAGAAGGAAAGGACGTAGGAGGAGTAGCACCTTAAGTCCTCCTAGGATCCAAGCTTTGAGAAGGAGATAAACTAGGGTGTAGTCTCTTCTAGGCCCTAGCGTCTCCTTCCTCTTAGACTTCTTTTAAAAAATATTTATATGCATCCAAATTAATCAATGCCTCTAAAGATTTAGAGACATGATAATTATGAAACCAATCTAATGAAGCTTAGAAAATAAGAAAACAAAGAAGTAGCACCTTAAGTTCTTTGCTTCTAGGGTTTATCTAGCATGCAATTTCATAATCTTTATCATGAGCAAGTAAATAATATCAAAACCATTCAAACAAAATGAAAAGAGTAAATTAACTTATTTTCTCTAGAAATAATCACGCTAAATAACACTAGATTTCTAAAACACTTCACCAGTTTTGATCCAAGTTGCAAAAATATCCTCCAAGAGAGGTGCGCCTCCTTATTTCAACCAAAGAGTCCCCAATAGGGTGCAAATTTCAGACCTCCACTCTCCTAAGTGAGAGTTATGATTAAAAATGAAAGTTACTTTTGTTTATTTATACAAAATTAGACCCAAAATTAACTTTAATTCAAAACTGTTGGGCCTACCTTATCAATTTACCCCAATTTCACAAAATTAAACAAATTACATTTAAAATCCCCTTAAGGATGATGTCATGCTCCTCTAGGGTGACGTTGAGACCCATGTGTGGGATGTTGGGTAAGAAAGATGCAGTGATAGGCCTCAAAAATCCTTAAATCATTCTCACATGTGCCACCAGCCTCATCACTATCTCCAAAATATCAAACCCTAGGCCTAGTGACATCTAGGGCTATAAGGGTGACGTCTAAGGCCTCCAAGGGCCAACTTCCAGGTGGGACGAGCTAGGGACCCTTCATATAGGCTTCCCAAAGTGCCTCCAAAGGAAACAACTTCCTTCCTCAATGTGCAAATCAATTTCCACTGTCACGCCCCAACCTTGGGGTTTCAATGTCCATCCATGGGCTTTAGGCACTCATGAAGATCCAAACTGGTCATCTCCTCATGAATATCCGTCCACTGGTAAAAGTCTTGCAAATACAACAAGTACACCCTCCAGGGTTCCATGAGTTACAAGTATCATAGCAAGTAACTCACATTTAATAATCAAAGCTCCAAAACATGTACATCAAACCCCCCTAACCCCAATCACATGCTCAAAGAGGTTATGCAATTTGAAAAATTGAAGTTTGGAGAGGGTCTCAATGTGTCCTATTGGGTTAATATCTCTTAAGTATAGGGTGTTTCATAGGTGGAACCTAATCCAAGTCATGTACATATATGATGTGGCATGGGGTAGACCTTTGGGCATGGGGTGCATGTGATAACAGGGAAATGTAGAGTCTTACCTGTGGGTACCTCTATGGAGGGTGAGTTGCATCTTGTCATGAATGAAGTTGTTTCCTAGCCCATCCATTCCCATTTATTCTTAGCTTTATTTCTTTTGATCTTTTATCCTGTGCTACAAGGGAATAGTTGAGGGCCATTGTCCTGGCTTGGTGACCTAAGGTGACAGTGTCATCCAAAAAACATTTCATGGAAATGAGAAGGTCAGGTCGTGATGAGACCCCCTTTTTCTCGACTATGCAACCTAGAGCCATTACCTTGGCTTGGTGACTAGATAGGTGGTAATGTGATACCGCTACATGTTCATGGTCATTATAGGCCAGCTCGTGATGAGACCTCCCATACACCAACTAATACCTTGAGTGTTCATGCTATTTTGTGGGTCCCTTTTTTCTTACTGAGAATATTTTCATTGCTTTCTCGAGGATCCCCGGGCGAAGCATCTTGAAGGTTTGAAATTTGGATTTTAACTCTTTGTAGCTACTTTTACCCTCTTGGCCTTTAGCCCCTTCTTCCCATGAGGTATTTACAAACCTTCCTAGTGTACCGTATCCCAATTCCAAAAAGATGGGGAGGTGAAAGGGATGAGAATGGAAAGTGGTAAGTATGGAGCGAATGGATGATGACTCTTCAAGTATCTACCTAGTGACAACCCATCCTGAAGGGAAACCAACTTACTAGGGCACCATGTCACCCTATCAGGTTTAAACAAGGAAAATTGCATAAGCTTTGAGCAAATGTTATGAAATGAAGAAGGATTCAATACAACATGTTCAAGTGCTTCAAATATCAGAGTGATACAAACTATGATACCTGGACTCATTAACTCATGGTGCAAGACCCACTGCCTTCTGCGACAATGACAATGTGGTGAATGCTACTGCTGGCAATGTGTAGGATGCATCAATGAAAAGAAGGGCCCCTCCAATGCTATTCTCTATCCATATGACTCTCTACACTCCATGTCTACAACCTATGGTCCTCGAGACATGATATCCTTAGTTATCCCTAGGCTAGAGGATAACATTTGGTTCCAACTTGGGGACATGTGCTCACTCTAGAGCACATGAGAACCTCAACATCTCTAGTATGACCCGTGCTTGCTAACTCTCAAAAAACAATATTAGTAATATCTAGTGTGGTGATATCATCCCTTGTCCATACATGATATAAAATCAAAACGAGAAAGAACATATCTCTAATCTAGCATATAATCATGAGCTTATAATATATACAAATGAGACAAAGAAATATGAAAATGAAACTAAAACTATACTAAAATGATATGAATGGTTTATACAATAGATGAAAATGCCTACCTACCTAAACTTACTTGTACTTACCTGTGAAGTCAAGCCTCTTTTCCATGATGGGGTTTGAGGAGATGCCCACTAATTGGCAATGGATGTTTCTTCTCTTCGATCGTGGAAAAGTAGTATGAATCATTGTCTGACTTCATTACGATCTTGAAGGGTCTAAGAAAAACATTTGTGCATGCCTTAATTTTGTTAGGCTCCCCCATCTTTGTATCCCACTCTAAAACCAAATCTCCTTGCTTGTAGTCCTCTCCTTTGGAATCAATTTCTTGTTGTATTATTATGGTGTATTGTGTTGAGGGAGGGGGGTGGGGTTCTGTATTAAGGACATCTTCTTGGTTTGGCTAAGTCAAAAAGTTTCATCATCCCCCTTACATTTGACAAAGCCAACTCCTTTCCTTCTAAACCTTATCAAATCGTCAATTTCGTCCTCTTTTGTAGAAGAATAGTCATCCTAGTCCTCAAAAATGTTAGTGGCATCTTTAGGATAATCACCCCAACTTGTGTCTCTCTCTTGCTCCATAAAAATGTGGTGGGATTCTACCAAAGCACTATCCCTTATGTATGATTCATGCAAATGTAACATCTCCTCATTACCTTGTGATTTCTAGGAGGATTTTGGTCACCCTTTCCCTTGGTCCATGTTATCTCATCAATATCTTCTTCTTCTACAAAGGGAAGAGTGGTCCAGTCTTGAAATAAGCATGGATCTATAGAGTTGTAGTTACTATGTCCATGATTACACCTTTCAATGTGTTCCATCCTCTTTGTCTTGTTATGCAAAGTGATACAATCTTGGGTCCTTATGGGAATAACTGCGTAGGACAAGTCCATCTACATACTTCCACCTAAAGTAGAATCCCATTCCCTACATAATATCATTCCCCAAGCGTTAGGTACATCAAAAAAATGATGTCCGTTATGATGGGGAATTCAGGGTAGTTAGCAAGGTGGAATTCAAGACCTTCAATCAAGCTGTAGAACTTGATGCCCTTTGAATCAAATCCACAAACATTGGCATAAGGCCCTGTAACTTCTAGCCCTAATTTCTTCATAACCTTCAAACTCATTATATTGATAGATGACCTGGATTCAAGCATGTAGTTGTGAAGACATAGGTCATCTATTAGAAAGGAAGTGAGAAAGGGTGTTTGTTTAGTTTGCTCAAAATGACTAGTTATTAATAGTGTGGAAGTTTCTTTGAACAATTGCTGATCATTTAGGGTCCGTTTTGTCAAAGAAGGGATTTCCAACATTCCACAAACCCTTTTGACATTTTTCAAGATATAGGCCATACTAATGCTTAGGTTGGTCGTATCATTGCTAGGTTTTGGGAAAGGTTGGGGTAGATCCCTAGCATACACATGGGGCTCTCCAAGCTTCACCCTTGAGTCCTTACTTGTTTGGCTCAAGCACTCAATCCTAGGCTTCCCTATGTCTTGATTTTCTTGGATTTGATTTGGTGTGATATTGGGGCACTGTTGGGGAAACACGGTAAAGATGGAATCTAGATAATTGGGTTCCTCATTGTTAACACATAGGATGTACAAGAGTCAATGTTTTTTGCATCTTTTAAATTTTTTGTTAGTCTAGTCTCAGAAGGACTCTTTTCGTCTTTGTCAGTCATGTGTTTTGTCCTTCTTATAGGTTATTTGTTTAAACTTGTAGGATTAAGTCATAAAGTGATGTTCTCAAATTCTTGAGTCATGTTTCATGTCTATAAATCATGATTTTCATTTTCTCCTAGGTCTAGAATGCTTATCAGAGTACAGTCACAAAAGTCTTGATGTCATGATGGTGTTTGTCATCATTGGTAAAGAGGAAAGGTATTGGTCATATCTGAATAGTTTGAAGGTAAACATCAAGTTTTTTGTCCAAAACAGGTGTAAAAAATGTTTTAAAAGATCCACTTAACCATTTAAGTGTTGAGTCACTTGTCAAAATCTCATTCCCTGCAAACTCTCCTAGAAGTTCACAACATTTCAAAAAAGCACCTCATGCGCTAAATCATACATGATCATGATTTTGACTTGGTGGAATATTGTTTTCAATGCCTCATCATCATAATTCTTTTCTAAATATCGAGCTCAAAAATAAATTTCAACTATTTCATGCTATTTTCATTTGCAAAGATATTGCTGCAGACCGTCTATCGTTGCAAACTGTCCATCACTGCAAACAGTTCGGGCTATAAACTCTCCTGAAGTTTCTGGTGGTGAATTAAATCTTGAAGGGTTGATGGTTCAAATTTCTGTAGCAATGGGTAAATGTCATAAGTAAGGTACAATTGCTTGATACTTCAGTTCCATCATTTTCAAACCAGTTCAGTCATCTAGAAACCTATTTTGCTACATGCTGTTAGATGTTGCAAACTAGTTAGTGATGAAAATCCCCTATTTCACACAAGATTCGAAACCCTATCATGATTAATTGTGTAACCTTTCCTTCACTCAGGGTTTAGGTGTCACCTTTCCACTCAAAATATCAGCTCACACCTATTCTATGAACTGAAAATTCTTTTGATAAAAACCCTGGCTACAAACCCATCTGTTGCGCACCGAATTAATGATACAAACTCTCTGTATTTCTCAGTTGTTTTGAAATATTGATATTTGAGACTTCATTTAGTGTTTTCATCATCATTTCATCCAAGATTCCAGCTACAATTTACATTTTAGTTTGTGCAAAATTGTTCTAGTGTAAACCCTACTTGCAACAAAACCTTGAATTCACTAGATTTCAACACACAGTCTGTTGACAATAGTTATAAAAAATGTTTTGATCTTGTTTGACTTTCCATGGAGGCTAAAAAATGAACAAGGTCCATAAAGCAAGTGATATTCTTAGAGCTAAATTTCATGACCTACAACTCCTTAATTCAGATCCACTTTTTAGAGAAGCCTTTCAGAGAGTAGGCTGTCTGGTTTTTTGTGAAAAAATGTAGAGAGGACACCGTGAAGTGGCCAAGTTGTTTGCATTGAACTTCAATGGAGTAAAAAAAAAAGTTGGTACTGTTATCACCGATTTCTAGGGATAACTAGGAGATCATGTCTCAAGGCCCACAGGTCCTAGACATGGAGTACCGAGAGCAAGATTGACCTGAGCATAGCCTTGGAGGGCCCAGCCTTTTATTCTTTCGTCAGATTCGTCTTGTCAGAAGTAGCAACATCCATCACCATTGACTTGGTCTTCTATCGGAGAAGGCTCTTGATCCATGAAGTAATTGGTCCAGATATCATGGTATGTGTCACTTTTGATCATTATAACCTTTGGATATATGCATCTGACTCCTTTTATCTCTGATGACTGCTTGGATCTTACATTAACCCACTTGACCATGATTGGGGGGATTGACAGCGTGTCCTAGCAAGCCTGTACCCATGGGTTTTGGTTTGCCACCGAGGGGATTTCTGAAGAGCCATCGTCTGCTCCCATCATACCACCACTTTTCCATCTGATCTCTGCTCATCTATCCCATTCCCCTTGTCCAGGCATTAGGATGATCTATTTGTGGGGTTGCACCTTATCTCGTGGGAAGAAGGGGCTAAAGGCTCTGAAGGTAAAAGCAGCGGGTAAAAGATAAAATCATAGAAATAAAACCTCGAGATGCTTCGCCCAGGGATCCCCGAGAAGGAAATAAAAGGCCTCTCAGCAAGAAACAAGAGGGACTAGAAAAAATAATGAACAAGACCTAGTCAAGAGGATAGGGGGTCTCATCATGAGCCACCCTATTATGTTCATGGGTACCTAACATAATGACATTGCCACCATTTGGTTACCACGCCAGGGCAGTGGCCTTTGGTGTCATGGCCAAGGGAAAGGGGGTCTGATCACGAGCCCGCCTTATCATCTATGTGAAAGTACTTGTGGGTAACACTATCAGCTCTGGTCACCACGTCAAGGTAGTGTCCTCTGGTTAGCCCTTGAATAAAAAGAAAAATAATAAGAAAAATAAAATAAAGAAAAGAATAAAGGCAAGAAAGGGCTTGGAAAAATTTGCATCCACAGGTAATATCATGCATCCCTGGCTCTCACTCTACCCGTAGGTCTGGACATCCTTTAGCTACATAACCTCATTTACATGGCCTGGATGAAACCCCTTGGAAACTTTCCTTTCCTCATGGATACTAGCCCAATAAGGTGTCTTGTCCTTTTTCTCAACCTTGTATTGTAGGTTTTTGTAACGTCTTTGAGCTATTGAATGATATATCAGGGTTTTTATGCATATGTTTGATAATATTAATGATGAAATGTGATTAACATTTCTATGATCCCTGTGACTAATGAGCCCATGGAGGGCGTAGTTTTTGATGTGTAGGACCATGCCCGACAGACAAGTACGATTTGGACTGGTAAACATGGGGAGATGATTGGTTCAGACCTCCATGGGGCTGAAGAGCCCATCAGATGGTTGCTAAGACCCTATCAAAGGGGCAGAGACAGGACAATGTTTGACCAAGGTTTTGCACCGGAGAAGAAGAGGACGTTTCACCAGAGGCACTTTGGCAGAGCTCAGCCTAGGGGCAATGACCCCTTTTCAGTGGAACATTGGCCTTGGAAGGGTCAGAGCATCCCCATCCTTACCATGACATCATCTAGCTTCATGGTCATTATTGGAGGTAGACTGGGCAATAGTGGGACGTGTGGCATGTTGGAGAAGCCGTTGGGGGGCTAACGTTTTGCTCCTGGATGTCTCATTTTCCCTAAAAGGGGCTATCGCCTCCCTTGAAGGGGATTTTTCCTTTATTACAGCTCAGTTAGGGTTTTAATTTGAAATTTAATGTAAAAACTATATGATTTTGGTTTAAATCCTTGTCAACTAATTTATATGACCTAAAATTAATTAAATGTCATTGATACAGTATATATTGAGGTGTTTTAGCCTCATTTTGACATAACACAACACTCACTCTCCTAGTGAGATTTTATTTTTGCATCCTACTTGGGTATTTATTCTCTTTAAGTGAGGCACACTTGTTGAAGGAGGTCATTTCTTTGCATTTTTGGCATTTCTCTTGAAGGAAGGTTTACAACTAGGGTTTGAAATGCTATTTCATGATGGTATGTAAGTGTTTTTTTTGCAAAACTTCTTGATTGAATGGTTGTAGTCTTATATTCTTGCATTTATTATAAAATTTTCTGATTTTAAAACCCTAGGGGACAAACACACAAGTAGGTCGTTGTCTCATGTCCCCTAAAAGAGAAATTTTAGGCCATTGAAGAAGGAAGGAAGAGCCTAGCCATTGCTACACCCTTATTGCTTCTTCCCCTTGTGCTAGCCGTACCCTTTAAAAGTCAAGAAGGAGGAGATGTCCAAGGCCTAGGTTATATACACCTAGGGCCATCCTGCTTCTAGGGTTTGGTGATAGGGCCTTGCCTTAGCAACACTCTCCCTCACCACACTCTCGTGTCTTGATTTATGTTTTATGCTAGCTATTTTTCCAAGTTAAACCTAAGGAAGGAGGAAAGAGCACGAGGCCTTGCTTAAGCAACACCGAAGTGAGCCTCTTTCCCCTAGGGTTTTGTTTCTGGGGCAAGCACTTCAGAACCCTTCCCTCTAGTCCTTAGACTTTTTCCTTCAACCTTTGCGTCCTCCCTTAATTTGACTCCATTTACCCTTAGGCACTGATATTAGGCCTCCAATGTTGAAGTGATAGTGGTCAAACAAAATCTCAAACTCTTTGCTAAATTGAAACCCTAACTAACTACTAACCCTAATAAGGCTGATGTCATCCTTGGTTATTCCATCTTGATGCAACAATTTCTCTTTATAGGCAAATTGGATGATGCTTTAAAGCATTTATTTAATAAGGGATTGATTGGACAAACTGATTGCTACATCATCTTGGTATTTATTGATGAATTGATATTATTTCATTGTTTTATTAATAAACATTGGTCTCGTTAATATCTATTTCTTATATATTGATATTAGATAGTTATATGAAGTACTAACCCTTTGAATCATAGCCTGCATATATTAGTATACTATTTCTTTGTTCTAGGCAGGTGTTCTCATTTGGGCCTACACTTCATTATTGGCTGTTTAGCTGGAATATCTTCTCTTGGTGGTGATCTGTGAAGAGGGAATTTCACTTTGACCTTTATACCTTAGCCTCTTCAAAAATCCATGTTACTGAGGACGTCTCCCCTAGGCCTAACCTCCCTAAAGAGAAAGAACTTCCCTATTGTGGTAACATTGGGTGGGGTAGGTTCCTGTTACACCAGTTTGGACTTTATCTTCTAGCCTTTTGACCTAGATACAAATTGTGCGATAACAGGTACACTTGAGTTTGAAGTTACAGAACAATCCATTGCCACAACTACAAAGATACCAATTTAAGGGGAATAATGGTTCAAAGTTATATCTTTGAAATCTCACTTTTCTAAAGATTTCCTAAAGCCAAAATATCAAGAAGAAAACTTATCCAAAGGAGTACCTAGAAGCCATATGATGGAATACTTTGATCAGATTCTCAGGGTTATACATAGGTACTTTACATGTGAGGGAAGATTTAATATGGTTTATCAGTACCATATTAGACTACTGATGCATTTCACTGGAAAACAATTCTTAAATATACCCTTTTATTTTCTGAGAAGTCTTGGAAATATGTAATATAAGGTACAAGCCAAGTGTTGGACACACCGACTACAATGAGAGGGAGGGGGGGGGGTGACCAGTGTAGGGATATTTTTCCCAAAACTCTTTAGTTAACAATCACCATTAGCTCATTACTCATTGTTTTCATTTATAACTAGTTAAATGTCAACACATATCAACAACATATATCAAGAATATATCATCAACAAGTCATCACCACAAGGAACAGAAAGAACACAAGATGTACGCACAATTTTCTTTTTATTATGGACTACAATCCTTGGGGTTTTTCAGCAACAACTGAATAGAGTACAACTCTACAAGATCACCAGCTATATAATTAAAGACTCAGCTTATAGCCTCAACACCAACTGAGATGAGGCAACAATCCTCAACATACATCAATCTGTACAATAAACAAGTGCATCAACCATGCACCAACCTGTGCCAAACAACCCCTAATCAACCTGCACCATAAACAAGTGCATATAACCATGTACCAAGTATATACCAATCATGTGTCAACTACTCATCAACAATGACTCATCAATATGTACCAACATCATCAACTATACACCTCATGTATGTGCCAACTCATCAACTGCTTGTCTCAACCATGACTAGTTTTGGATTAGTCAACAACCCTAACTTGAAATAATCATAACTTTGTACCTTTAATGAATAAAGATATGAAACTGATACATAATTTTATTCAATGTTTTTTATGCAATTCCTTCAGGTGTCATTACTTGGAACCTCTTAGAAAAGGAGTTATAGCAAAAATGGCATACCTTGCTGAATTTTGGCTTATTCTAGAGAGCGACCTTGTAGAGAGTTCCCCACACAGAATATTTGTTGAATCAATATGAAACTATTAAACAACATAATAAATAATTTAATATAACCAACACAATTGGTCTCACTTAATTTTGATCTGTTATGAAGAAGTTATGACCTTTTTACCTGAAACACCTGTTTTAGACTAGTTTCACGACTAGCCATAAACCCTATTTTCCACGGCGTGTATCTCCAAAAATACAACAACCCACAAGATGAATTTTTTACCACAGATACTTTGATGTTTCCTCAATGGAATATCAATCTCATGGTCTGAATCATTATATAACAAAATTTATTTCGAAAATGGTGAGATGACTTGTAAATAACATACCTTAGAAAACATCATGAAAATAATTTATCCTCCCTTGAATTTCAGCCCTCTTTTCTTCACCTTCCCTTTGAAATTAGGCTTAGATATCCTTTGGTTACCTCAATCACATATATATATGCAATATTCTCAAGTGTTCCACACCGAAAATGCTCTCACAAGAAGCTCTCCATCAATACTCAAAATATATTCTCACAAGAAGCTCTCCATTGATCCACAAAAAGGTTGATCTACAAGAGACCATTGTTATCTTAAGGAATAGAAGGCCGAAATGCAAGGAAGGATAAATGTTTTTGATGGTGCTTTCTAAGGTATGTTAATAACAGGTAATCTCACAATTTTGGTTATAACTATTTTTCTATAATGATTCAGATCCTGAAATTGCTATGCAAGTGAGAAAACATATCCAAGTATCTGTGGTAAAAAAATTATCTTGTGGGTCGTTGTATTTTGGGAGTTACACTATGTGGAAAATAGGGTTTGTGGCCAGTCCTGAAACTAGTCAAAATCAGGTGTTTCGGGTAAAAACATCATAACTTCTTCATAACAGATCCAAATTCTATGAGACCAAATGTGTTAGTTAGGGGACAGTCTGTGTTATGTTCTGTAATAGTTTCATATCAATTCATCAAATATTTTGTGCAGGGCATGCTCTACAAGGTCGCTCTCTAGAATAAGCCAGAATTCAACAAGGTATGCCATTTTTGCTATAACCCCTTTTCTGAGAGGTTCCAAGTAGTGACACTTGGAGGAATTGCATTAAACACATTGAAGAACATTGTGTATCATTTTCAGATATTTATACATTAGAGGTTAAAATTTATGATTACTTCAAGATAGGGTTGTTGACTAAACCAAAACTAGGCATGTGAGACTAAAGAAAAGTTTGATGAAAATGATAGTCTCTTATTTTTAAAGTTAAGGAAGGTTTGCAGGAATGTGATCATATACACCAAGTCTATTACAGAGCTACAAATCATATTTTTATGATAAAATTGATGAGGGCTTTTGGTTGTGGTACATGTTGAGTACATGGTTGAGACAAGTAGTTGATGATGTTGGTACATATTGATGAGTCATAGTTGATGAGTAGTTGTACATGATTGGAACATACTTGGTGCATGGTTGGATGCACTTGTTTATGGTACAGGTTGATTACAGGTTAGTGCATGGTTTATGCACTTGTTTATGGTATAGGTTGATTATAGGTTGTGGTACATATTGATGAGTCATAGTTGATGAGTAGTTGACACATGATTGGAACATACTTGGTACATGGTTGGATGCACTTGTTTATGGTACAGGTTGATTACAGGTTGGTGCATGGTTGATGCACTTGTTTATGGTACAGGTTGATTACAGGTTGAGGTACATGTTGATGCATGGTTCAAATTTATTGGTACAAGTTTACAACATTATATCTCACAGTGATAGTGTGACAATGGTTCCATCATTCTACTTCTACTTCAGGGTGGCACGATGGGGCAATGACAGGTGGTTGTAGCCACCTTCCGGTTGTAGCCGGAGAACATTGGGGGTTGTAGCCTCCTTCTGGTTGTAGCTAGAGATTTTGGGAGTTGGAGCTTCCCTCAGGTTGTAGCCTGAGAAACTAGGGGTTGGAGCCTCCTTCCAGTTGCAGCTGGAAAACAAAGGAAGTTGGTGCTTCCAATGAATGTAATTCTTGAAGACATATAAGAAAAAACATTCCATGGTTTTCTCCTGATTTGGGTTTCTACGTAAAACACTAGTGTACTGTGTATGTGTGTGATTGTTTATTTATTACTGCTCATTATTGGATAATAATTATACATTGATATAACATTTGAAGAAAAATGATTATAATTACGCTATTACTGATTCACCCCCCCTCTCAGTAATCCAACATAATCATAGCCTGGATATATTAGTTTGCTGTTTCTTTGTTTCGGGCAGGTGTTCTCATTTAGGCCTACACTTCATTATTGGTTGTTTAACCATACTATCTACTCTTGGTGGTGACCTGTGAAGAGGGAATTTCACTTTGACCTTTATACCTTAGCCTCTTCAAAACTCTAGGTTATCGGGGATGTCTCCCTTGGGCCTAATCTCCCTAAAGAGAAAGAACCTCCCTATCGTGGTGACATTGGGTGGGGTAGGTTCTTGTTACGCCAGTTTGGCCTCTATCTTCTAGCCTTTTGAACTAGTTACAAACTGTGCGATAACATTTTGGCACCGTTGTCGGGGAACACCGAGTCAATTCTCCTCAAACGACAAATCTTTTCGGTAAGCCTTGCCTCAGAGACCTTTTCTTACAAGCTTACCTAGCGACTCCACTAGGGTGTTTTTCCCCTTTTCTTTGGTAGTTTCAAGTAAACTATCTAACGACTCCACAAACTAAAAGGAGATTCATTAATCCTCCTTTATCTTTTAGAAGGAAGCCTCCCTTAAACTCTCTTATTGTCAAATCAATTTTTGGAAAAATCCTTCCTTTAAGAATCATGTCTAGCTCTCAGACCGCTACAACAAACCCAACCAACAATGAAAAATAATGGTCATCTACCCTTTTTAGGCCGTTAGACATGTCAGCCATACCAGGTTACCCTAGGCAAATGCCATCCAAGTATGAGAAGTGGTTTCCTAAATTCAACAGTACTGATGTAATCAGTGCCGAAGAGCATATGAGCAACTTTTGGGCATTCTTTTAGCTTCACCCCATTAATGATGATGCTGAAGATTTGGTCATGAAGTTTTTCTCCGCTACTCTCTATGATGCCTCAAGGCGCTGGTACCTAAGCCTCTTCGATGGAAGCATCAAGACCATGGATAGAATTGAAGAGGCCTTTCTCAAAAGACAGAGTACCAAAGAAGACCCTAATATGATTCCCACATGACTAAATAGCCTTTCTAAGTATGAAAATGAGTCCATTCAGGAGTTTCACACCAGATTCAAGACATTTCTACAAAGAATTCCCGCAATCCATCACCCAAAAGATGACTACCTTGTCCATATTCACACCAGATCTTTCAATGGCCAACTAGGGTATCTTCTTAGAGACAAAAACCCCTAGTCCATTCAAGAAGCCCAAGATCTTGCTACCAAGATAGAAGGGAACCTCCTTTCATCTAAAATTGATCCTTTTGCTAACCCAAGGGGGAGAGTAGACACTAAGCAGAAAATAGTACACAATGCTGAGCCTACTTCAGATCTATGTACCAGTATCAGCAAGCTACAAGCCTCCATGGATGGCATCATAAAGAATCAAGAGGAAATGATGAGCAGGATTGTTAGACTTGAAAATTCTCAGATCCAAGCACCCAGGACCCCGTACAAAGGACAATTCCAGAAAGGGAGCCAATTTTACAAACCAAAGAATGAGCATGAAGTTCCAAATACCTTGGCCCCTACAAACATTGTTGATGAAAATCCCTGGTGCCTGGAGTGCAATGAAGCACATTGGGAGCATGAATGTCCTTATAACGCTGGCCATCAACAAGTCAACAACATGGATTGTTTCATAGAGTTTCCTGAGATAAATAACACAGAAATAGAACATCAAGAAGCCGTGAAGGAAGCAGCCAGAGAAGTAAGGATGGTAGTAATAAACAACCTGGATCAGGAATCACGAGAAAATCTAAAGAAACAAGAATTTCAGGTATACAGAAGGAAGAACTCGAAACAACCTGCTGCTGATCAGGGAAAGCCCCCACCCCTGGAGATAGTTCTTCCCAAGACATCCAAGGCTGGTAAGGTTGACCTAAATTTTGACTTCGAAGGGGCGTTATCAAAGATGCATGTAAATTTCCCCTTGAGCGAAGCAATCAAGATCCCGTCCACCAAGGAATGCTTTGATACTTTCTTTTTGGGATCAGATGAACCTATGGACCCTCTTATTATGTTTCAAGCTGATCATTTCATGGTCCAATTGTTAGAATATAGAAGATGGTGTGCTCATTTTACCATTGACGATACCCTCATCACCCAACCACAGGCCGAAGCCTGCCTCCGAGCACCTTAACCTTGACCTGAGAATTCCTTCGGAAGAAAACCCTAGGCTAGATAGCCAAACAAAGAGTAGCACATCAATCCCCAAGGATAACACATCACAAAAGACTGATAAGATATTCCAAACCCTAGCCAAGAGATATCCAAGCCAATACTGAAACTAGTTGTTGTTGCAGCTGCACCTGCAACCCTCCTGAAACCTGCGCACCAAACTGCAATTGCAGTGCACACCAACTAGGAAACTGCAATCTTGAGATGCTGTCAAATGAGAACTGGTGCCCTGTATTTATAGTAATCCTACCAGTTTGCTGGGGCCGACTTCTCCTTCTGGGTATGTGTCTATTCAGTATATTATTATTAGTTCTGGCCGACTTCTTCTCTTGGAGGCTAATAGCCTAATATAAATTTTCTTCTTGAGCCGACAAGGCTTCTAGGGTTATTAGCCAACTCATTAGGGTTTCTCTTTCTTTTTGGAGTCTTCTATTCTCGTCAGGTTCACACATGGGGGTAAGTACCTCCCGCAGCTACCATAATATTAACACTCCCTCCTAGCTAGAGAGGTATTTACAGGTAATGGACTTGAGCACAAAACA
>ML801094.1:59627-81996 GCA_009831015.1 Picea engelmannii
CATCTAGAATATTTCATGACTAGATCATGAGCATCACCATCACCATCAACTGCATCATCTCTCGAAACCATACTTCATCTGAGTAGTTAGATATGATGCTGGATAAGTCACTCTCACCATGGAGTGATACGAGAGGAGTAAAAGCTCTGAACTGTTTTCCGTCTGGAAAATATCTGTTCATCATTCATCTGAATGATAATCTCTAATAATCTGCTGATAGTCTTCAAGGAAATTAGAACAAGGATAGAGCACACCTGTGTCTATTCATAGTAGTACACAACTACAATCCAATGGTTAACTACCACATCAAGTAACACACAAGTACTTGATCATCAATGTAATGTTGCGAACGGTGAAACATATTCACAACAGTAGTCCTCATCTACTGTCATATAGTCTTCATAAAAAACATCTGAGAGCATCCTGCATAGAAACAATGTTATGATAAAAACTGTATTATCTGGGCCAATCTTTCACTCATGTCTGTGAGATCTGAAAGAATGTCTACCACCACAGTAGTCTTCATCTGCATAGAAACAATGTTATCATAAAAACTGAATCAACTGGGCCAATCTTTCACTCACGTCTGTGAGATCTGAAAGAGTGTCTGTCCTCAGTATAGAATATCAACAATGATCAACTGGGCCAATCTTTCACTCACGTCTGTGAGATCTGAAAGAATGTCTGCCCTCAATATAGAACATCAATAATAATCATCTGGGCCAAACTTTCATTCACATCTGTGAGGTTTGAAAGAATGTCTGCCCTCAACATGGAATATCAATAATGGGCTATCTGCCCCATTCTTCTCAATCAAGGAAGAAGGATTATTTCTGATTTCTGAACCTGGACCATTTCCCACCCTGGGCCATTCTTCCGACACTAAACAAAGTGTAACCTGGAGAGAATGAGTCTGCCCTTGAGAAATGCTTGGACCATTCCTTACCCTGGGACATTCCTCCGACACTAAACAAAGTGTAACCTGGAGGGAATGAGTTTGCCCTAAGGAATGACTGTCCTAGACTATTCCCCACCCTGGGCCATTCTTCCAACACTAAACAAAGTGTAACCTGAAGAGAATGACTCTTCCCTTGAGGAATAACTGTCCCTGATTGCTGAGCCTGGACTACTCCCCACCCTGGGCCATTCTTCCGACACCAAACAAGGTGTATCCTGGAGAGAATGAGTCTGCCCTCAAGGAGTAACTATCTGGACCATTCCCCACCCTAGGCCATTCCTCCGACACTAAAGTGTAACCTAGAGAGAATGTATAACCCTCGAGGAATGTATGTCCTGCATCAACCTCCAAAATGGACGATTCTTCGAAACTGCTCACAACTATGAACTTCGAAAGAATGACTGCCCGAAAAGGCAGACCATTCTACTTGACCACTACACAGAGTGACTGCCAAGAAGAATGACTGTTCTAGACCACTCCCCATAATGGTAAGTCACTGTCTATGATACATCAACAATCAGTCTGCCTCCTATGTTAACTACAATGGGAAGCCACTGTCCGTCATAAATCTCAGTCCACTTTCCAAACATGAAAGCATCTGTCCAATCTGGACTTTTACAAAGATAAATTCTCCCTCCTAACTAGAGAGTTATTTAAATCACAAAAGTAAATGTTTGCGTACCTTCTTCTAGCTTAGAGAGTCTTTCCTTCCGGTTAATAGAGTTATTTCCATGAGCTCTAGCTTGAGTATGCAAGTTCTTTCATCTTGAATATGGGCTTTACCAAAATGTATGCTTATTTTCTCATTTGTGGAGATATGTATTGGAGAATCAATTTCTCCTTTCTGGACTTCATCATGGATAATGGAGTGCTTGTACTATAGTCTGGAACACTGTGAAGGCTTCTTGTAAATGTGAACAATAGAGTATATCATAGTTAAAGGAATGGAACATATCCATGTGGCACTTCTTCTGTCATCATGAGATCTGATCTTCTGAATAGTCATCTTGATGTTATAAGAAATCTTCACCATGATTCTGCTGTGCACTGGAGGTTCTCCACCAAGTTGTCTTCTTCTTATCTACATACAGGAGTATCTTTCTGTTATGCCTCAAAGTCTTGAGATTGCTCTTTATACTTTCTTTATTCAATTTCTCTAGAGAACATTCTTTGCATTCGTCTGATGTGGAATTCCGAATCATGCATGTTGCGGATGATATAATGACTCATGTAGTGATATGTCTGGTGTACTGGAACAATCAATCATCATAATCTTCTCCCTCCTCTGGGAGAGCCTCTGGTTCTAGATCTCGCAATGCTTTCATTCATAAGTCTTCCGTACATTGTTCTTCATCACAACTTTCAATTCTTCTGCTTGATTGCTTTTAGTGAGTTCATATCAGGCTGGTAATCTTGTGATTCTTTGATACAATCACTGGTTGTTTTGGTTCTCCTTTCTTTCTTGGAATCCTTATATTTTCCTTTTACTTTTAGGTTCATGGAGTTTCTTATAGATTCCATGCCCTAGAGATTCCACTTCTTACCTTCATCATCGGTTCATGGATCTGGATGGATAACCAGGAATACTTTAGGTCTTCTTCTACGGTTGAGATGAGCATGTACTGTCTTTTCATGGTTGATACCATGGATATATGTATTTCATCATCTTCAATGGATCATAGGATTAGCTCCCTCCTAATATTTGCTTCATGTAAGAGTGCATATAGTCTGCTCCCTTCGTCTGACTGAGTCCATGCTCCCGTCTCCGTCCTTATTGTCTTCTACAATATATAATAGAGTCCACGCTTCCATCTGTAGCCTTATTTTCTTATGTAATATATAATTGGCTCTCTTGTCTTAAAAAAGTCCATGCTTCTGCCTTAATTGTCGTCATAAGTCCTTCTCCAATTTCTCTTGATGTCTGACTTCTAAGCCTCTTCAAGATTGATTCTGATTTTGGCTTATCTTGTAATAGATTTCACATGATATATTTCATTCTTTCATGTGTAATATCTAATGATATTCATTCTTATATTATTTTTCTTCCATAGGTATATTCCTTCTTGGAACACATTATCTTCCAAGAGATAGATATACAAGATATGTACAAAGACGATGCAAGCAACATATGTACAGAAAATTAGAAGAGTGTTGTTACCTTTTAGAAAAAGTCTCTTCCATCCTGCTTAGTATTCTTAGTAGGTTCCTTTTCTTCGGCAATCGATGCTTCGTGTTTCTTCTTCCTTTTCTTTATCTCGGGACACTGATTCCTGTAGTGACCGTACTTCTGACAGTTGAAGCATTGCATTTCTGAGATGTCTTTCTCTTGATTTGTCTTCCTCCTTGAACCAAACTTCCTTTTGTTTCTGAAGTTCTTGAATCTTGCTATGAAGGATTGATCATCGTACTTCTTTTGAGGTTTCTCTTTTGCATTGATCCTTGATTCTTCTTGAGAACAACAAGTCCAAAGTTCTTCAAATGTCGGGTACTCCTTCCTTGTGTTCATGCTTGTGGAAAATGCATCCCATGTCTTGGGAAGACCATTGAGTACTATGTTCACCAATTCCTTTTCTGAAGTGCTCTCTTCAATAGCTTGTAGTTGATCTCTTAGTTGGGAGATCTTTACAAAGTAGGATGTTATACTGTCGTCATCATTCATCTTCATGTCATGAAGCTCATTCTTCAGACTCATAACTTGTCTAATGTTTCTAATTGAGAAGATATTTGTTAGGGCATCGTACATATTCTTCGATGAGTCAAGATGGGATATGTAGGGTATCAAGTGGTATTTTATGGAATCCACTATGATACTCATGGAATTGATGTCAACGTCTTTGAACTTCTCCATAGCTGCAACGTTATGCGGTTCCTTCTCTTATCCTCCTTTAAACTCTGGCTTCACAATCTTTCCTTTCACAATATCCAACACTTTATTCTTAGCAAGGATGAGGTCAATCCTTGTCTTCCATGCTCTGAATTTAGAGGCTCCATCTAGCTTGTTCTCAGACTTCATAGAGTTCATCATGGCTTGCTTGACTTGGTCAAACCCTAGATTTGACTAGAAATCCAAACTTCACGTTTTGGCCTTCTGAGAGTACCAGGAGATGCGCTGGGCTAGGGTGCACAAATCTATCCAGAGATTAGGTCAATATCATCACTTAAGGTGCCTCGACAATAGGTTTAGGGTTTCTGCAACTGCTTCTACTGATAACCCTAGCTGCAGTGATTTTGGAAGCTGCTCCTGCTAGTAACGCTAGTGGCAGTTCCTCAACGAGATCAATGTCTAGCGGTTATGTTTCCTTCCAATGTTTTAGGTTGACTGAAGGGGTGTGGGCCCATAACCTGTTATAATATAGAAGATGGTGTGCTCATTTTACCATTGACGATACCCTCGTCACCCAACCACAGGCCGAAGCCTCCCTCCGAGCACCTTAACCTTGACCTGAGAATTCCTTCGGAAGCAAACCCTAGGCTAGATAGCCAAACAAAGAGTAGTGCATCAATCCCCAAGGATATCACATCACAAAAGACTGATCAGATGTTACAAACCCTAGCTAAGAGATATCCAAGCCAATAGTAAAACTAGTTGCTGCTGCAGCTGCACCTGCAACCCTCCTAAAACCCGTGCACCAAACTGCAATTGCAGTGCACACCAACTGGGAAACTGCAATCCTAAGATGCCGTCAAATGAGAACTGGTGCCTTGTATTTATAGTAATCCTGTCAGTTTGTTGGGGCCGACTTCTCCTTCTGGGTATGTGTCTGTTCAGTATATTATTATTAATTCTGGCTGACTTCTTCTCTTGGAGGCTAATAGCCTAATATAAATTTTCTTCTTGAGCGAACAAGGCTTCTAGGGTTATTATCCAACTCATTAGGGTTTCTCTTACTTTCCGGAGTCTTCTATTCTCGTTAGGTTCACACATGGGGGTAAGTACCTCCCGCAACTACCATAATATTAACACCAATATGGTGAAAACCCTCCTTTCTTCATGACTTTGATAATGAACGACAAAAATCTCAATAATTTCATGCTAGATACAAGTGTTAGTGCCAACATGATGTCGTTTAAAGTCATGCAACAAGTGTGTTTGAAGGTCACAGGGCCTTACAAGAATGTATGTGGTTTCGAATCTAAATAAATACCCACACATGGGGTGGTTGAAAATGTTGAAGTGCGCCTGAAGGAGTATTCGGAGAAGACAATCCACATTGACATTGTGGTGGTTGATGTCCCAGATGTGTGGGGAATGTTATTATCTAGGAAGTTTGGTGCAATGTTAGGTGTCTCCCTTGAGATGGACCTCACATTTTTGCGATTACCTTTGAAAAATGGAACGGTGGGACGTCTACTCAATGTGCCAATAACTGGGGACCATGTGTAGGATATTATTCATCCCGTCAATAATGACAAAGCACAGAACAAGATGATACAAACTCTTCAGAAATATTCTCCAGAAGACATGCCCTTTGCAACAGAGGAAGACTTTGATCAAATCGAATAGCCCAAGAAAGAAGAATACCAACAACTCCTAGATGAATTCAAGAATAAAGAAATTGGGATGATAAAGATATTAAAGAAACATGAAGATGACGTACAGATCCACTCGTCTCAACAAGAAGTTTTTACAGCAGAAGCCCACCCACCTGCCTCAGTACAATACACCAGGGTTGTTCAGGGAACAACCAAATACAAAGTCAAAAACTATAAGGAGGGAGATATGGTATGGATGTGGGATACCCAAAAAGTAGAGCCAACTAATGTAAAAGGAAGCACACAGTCATGGCTCAGACCCTTCAAAGTTGGAATGGAATCAGTTGATAACTCATACTACTTATCCACTTTAGAAGGAAGAAGGAGCCCATTACCTATCAACGGGCACCTCCTTAAACCCCACCAAGGTGGAAGGACCTGACTTCACAGGTAAGTATAGGTAAGTAGGCATTCTTCGTGTATTATACCATTTGCATTTCATGCTAGATTGTTTTCACATTTGCATATTGATTGTTTTATTTCAGTATATATATATATATATATATATATATATATATATATATGCTGGTGTGGCATTACTGCCCCATTTTTGTTACTGATTCTCCTATCGAGTTGAGTAGGTCTACAGGTTATGCCAGAGATGCTGAGGTCCTCATGTGCTCTACGATGAGCACATGTCCCCGAGTTGGAGCCAAATGTTATCCCCGATTTCTAGGGATAACTAGGAGATCATGTCTCGAGGCCCACAGGTCCTAGACATGGAGTACTGAGAGCATAATTGACCTGAGCATAGCCTTGGAGGGTCCATCCTTTTATTCTTTCGTCAGATTCATCTTGTTAACAAAAGCAACATCCATCACCATCGTCTTGGTCTTGTATCGGAGAAGGCTCTTGTTCCATTAGGTAATTGGTCCAGGTATCATGGTATGTGTCACTTTTGATCATTATAACCTTTGGATATATGCATCTGACTCCTTTTATCTCTGACGACCGCTTCAATATTACTTTAAACCACTTGAACATGATTGGGGGGATTGACATGGTGTCCTAGAAATCCTGTACCCATGGGTTTTGGTTTTCCACCAGGGGATTTCTGAAGAGCCATCGTCCGCTCCCATCATACCACCACTTTTCCATCTTATCTCCCGCTCATCTGTCCCATTCCCCTTGTCCGGGCATTAGGATGATCTGTTTGTGGGGTTGCACCTTATCTCATGGGAAGAAGGGGATAAAGGCCCAGAAGGTAAAAGCAGCTGGTAAAAGATAAAATCCTAGAAATAAAACCTTGAGATGCTTCGCCCAGGGATCCTCGAGAAGGCAATAAAAGGCCTCTCAACAAGAAACAAGAGGGACCCGAAAAAATAAAAAAAATGAGTATGCCCTCACCACACTCTTGTGTCTTGATTTATCTTTTATGCTAGCCATTTTTCCAAGTTAAACCTAAGGAAGGAGGAAAGAGCATGAGGCCTTGCTTAAGCAACATCGAAGTGAGCCTCTTTCCCCTAGGTTTTTTTTTATGGGGCCCTGCCATTGCAGCACTTTAGAACCCTTCCATCTAGTCCTTATCCTTTTTCCTTCAACCTTTGCGTCCTCTCTTAATTTGACTCCATTTACCCTTAGGCACTGATATTAGGCCTCCAACGTTGAAGTGATAGTGGTCAAACAAACTCTCAAAATCTTTGCTAAATTGAATCCCTAACTAACTACTAACCCTAATAAGGCTAACGCCATCCTTGGTTATTCCATCTTGACGCAACAAGTTCTCTTTATAGGCAAATTGGATGATGTTTTAAATCATTTATTGAATAAGGGATTGATTGGACACACTGATTGCTACATCATCTTGGTATTTATTGATGAATTAATATTATTTCATTGTTTTATTAATAAACATTGGTCTCGTTAATATCTATTTCTTATATATTGATATCCGATATTTATATGAAGTACTAAACTTTTGAATCATAGCCTGCATATATTAGTCTGCTGTTGCTTTATTTCGGGCAGGTGTTCCCATTTGGGCCTACACTTCATTATTAGCTGTTAAGCCAGACTATCTGCTCTTGGTGGTGACCCATGAAGAGGGAATTTCACTTTGACATTTATATCTTAGCCTCTTCAAAACTCTAGGTTACCGGGGACGTCTCCCCTGGGCCTAACCTCCCTAAAGAGAAAGAACCTCCCTATCGCAGTGAAATTGGGTGGGGTAGGTTCCTGTTACGCCAGTTTGGCCTTTATCTTCTAGCCTTTTGACCTAGCTACAAACTGTGTGATAACAGGTACACTTGAGTTTGAAGTTACATAACAATCCATTTCCACAACTATAAAGATACCAATTTAAGGGGAAAAATGGTTCAAAGCTATATCTTTGAAATCTCACTTTTCTAAATATTTCCTAAAGACAAAATATCAATAAGAAAACTTTCCAAAGGAGTACCTAGAAGCCATATGATGGAATACTTTGATCAGATTCTCAGGGTTATAGATAGGTACTTTACATGTGAGGGAAGATTTAATATGGTTTATCAGTACCATATTAGACTACTGATGCATTTCACTGGAAAACAATTCTTAAATATACCCTTTTATTTTCTGAGAAGTCTTGGAAAGATGTAATATAAGGTACAAGCCAAGTGTTGGACACATCGACTACACTGAGAGGGGGGGGGTGACCAATGTAGGGCTCTTTTTCCCAAAACTCTTTAGTTAACAATAACCATTAACTCATTACTCATTTCTGTCATTTATAACTAGTTAAATGTCATCACATATCAACAACATATATCAGCAATATATCATCAACAAGTCATCACCACTAGGAACACAAAGAACACAAGATGTATGTACAATTTTCTTTTTATTACAGACTACAATCCTTGGGTTTTTTTAGCAACAACTGAATAGATTACAACTCTACAAGATCACCAACTATATAATGAAAGACTTATCTTACATCCTCAACACCAACTGAGATGAGGCAACAATCCTCAATCGATATCAATCTGTACAATAAACAAGTGCATCAACCATGCACCAACCTGTGCCAAACAACCTGTAATCAACCTGCACCATAAACAAGTGCTTATAACCATGTACCAAGTATATACCAATCATGTTTCAACTACTCATCAACAATGAATCATCAATATGTACCAACATCATCAACTATACACCTCATGTATGTGCCAACTCATCAATTGCTTGTCTCAACCATGACTAGTTTTGGATTAGTCAACAACCCTATCTTGAAATAACCATAACCTTGTACTTGTAATGAATAAAGATATGAAACTAATACATAATTTTCTTCAATTTTTTTTATGCAATTCCTTCAGGTTTCATTACTTGGAACCTCTTAGAAAATGAGTTATAGCAAAAATGGCATACCTTGCTGAATTTTGGCTTATTCTAGAGAGCGACCTTGTAGAGAGAGCCCCACACAGAATGTTTGTTGAATCAATATGAAACTATTAAACAACATAATAAATACTTTAATATAACCAACACAATTGGTCTCACTTAATTTTGATCTGTTATGAAGAAGTTATGACATTTTTACCCGAAACACCTGTTTTAGACTAGTTTCACGACTAGCCACAAACCCTATTTTCCATGGCGTGTATCTCCAAAAATAAAATGACCCACAATTTGATTTTTTTTCCACAGATACTTGGATGTTTCCTCAATGGAATATCAATCTCATGGTCTGAATCATTCTACAATTTTTTTTCTTTCGAAAATGGTGATATGACTTGTAAATAACATACCTTAGAAAACATCATGAAAATAATTTATCCTCCCTTGAATTCTGGCCCTCTTTTCTTCACCTTCCCTCTGAAATTAGGCTTAGATATCCTTTGGTTACCTCAATCACCTATATATATGCAATATTCTCAAGTGTTCCACACCGAAAATGCTCTCACAAGAAGCTCTCCATCAATACTCGAAAGATATTCTCACACGAAGCTCTCCATTGATCCACAAAAAGGATGATCTACAAGAGACCATTGCTATCTTGTTTATACTTTCATCCTCTAGGTCATTTAACCCATTTTTATGTCACTTAACCCATTTTTAGGTTACTTAACCTATTTTCCTTATTTTAGGATTATCCACTTTCCATAAATAGAAATTTCTCCAATACTTTATCATTTAAATATTCCTTCTTGATTTTGTCACCTTACTTTATCATTCCTTGATTTTGTCACTTCTCTTTATTATTTAAATAATCCACCTTGACTTTATCATTTTACTTTATCATTTAAATAATAATTTCTTCTTTTAGGTCACTTTGACTTCTTTGACCTTGGGGGCTTCAAGCCTTCATGTGGGGGTCCTTCATCTTCGTAAGGCCATAACTCTCAAACCATGAGGAGTTATGTGAAATTACACATACCACCGGAAATGGAATGAAAAACACTATCCATCTAGGATAGTTTCACCAACAATTTCCTTGATATTCATTTCATTATTCCACATACATAAATGTGTCCTCCAACCATTCTTCTAGGATAACGCAATGCATAAAACATCTTCCCATGAGGGATTTCACTATAAGGGGACCACTTTGGAGTTTATCCATTTGTGCACCTTATCAATCATGATAAGACAATAATGAGAGCATGGTTCCTCCAACCATTCTTCTAGGATAACTCAATCCGAAAAGCGTCTTCCTATGAGGGCTTTCACCATAAGGGGACCACTTTGGAATTCATTCATTTGTGCACCTTATCAATCATGATAAGACAATAATGAGTCATCTATACATTTTTCCAACAATGCATCATATACTAATGAAACCACATCGATTCATCTTCATGATGTATCAATGACAACTGATTGATCCATCTTCATCATATCAATGACAACTCATTGATCCATCTTCATCTATGTTTTCACATCAAGGATAATACATATTACATTACATAAATCATGAATAAATTAATCCTTTGACATCAATCAATCACTTGACATCAATCAATCAAAACATTGGCATCAATGACAACATGATAAAAAAATCTCCCCCTTTGGTATTGATGGAAATACCAACATTGATGTCAACACCAATTACCAATTATTGATGTCAACATGTAGATAAGGTATGCTCTACATCAATAGTCAATGTGACTATCTCTCCCAATCAATAATCATCAATCACATCAATGTGACTATCTCTCCCCCTTTGACATGAATGGAAAAGGGCCATTCTCCTCTTGGGGCTGCTCCTCTTGCTTGAACTCTTCTTGGGACTACTCTCCCTGTCTGAATTCCTTTGATATTCCTCTAAATAATCTCTCCCTTTTTGAGCAAGGGATATCACTCTGATGTAATGATGAAAACACATCACTCATACTCCCCTGTGACCATCGATCCTCCTGGAATTATGCCTCTGTTCTCTTTCTTCAAATATATGGCTCTTTTCTAGGTATGCATCTGATAAATATCTGTTAATGTTTAAGCCATTATTATAGTTGTTTGAATTTCATTAGATAACAATAGAATAATCCAAGATCACTGAGAAATACACACTCACAAGAGATACATAATTTATCCTGGGAAACCCCCTAGGGGAAGAAAACCCAACAAAACTTCCTTAATATAGATAGAAAATACAATGCCAATAGATAACTCAAACTAAAGCAACAGTTCCTCTCACAAAGATGCACCACTCTCTCTCCTTCTTCTGCAATTCCAAAACTTGTCTCTCAAAATGAGCAAGTGAGGTGCCAGCCTCCTTATTTATAATATACTAGCACGTGTGAAGTGTCTCTTCACTGGTAGGGACGACTTCTCCAGCTGGGTGGTTATAACCACCTTTATTATAATTCAACGCCCCTTTAATATTTTCTGGGGTCGACTTCTTATTCTTCCTATTACAATTATCTTTTGACCAATCTGCAAAAGGGGATTTGTTCCTTTATGATAATCGACATGATCAATCCACAATGGGGATTGATCCAATGAATAATATATCAAATAATAATAAGAATACACTTTGCAGTTACATTATTTTAACACTCTCCCTTAACAAGAAGGGTATTCTTTAGCAGCATCATGCCAGAGAGAGAGGCCTTTATCATCAACAACATCAAGTGGGTGAGAGGAAAACATCATCAATATCATCTTGGAACACTGACTGGCGTATCTATAAATCATCAGAAGTTTTCTTCATCGACAACATCGTCATTCTCAAAGGAATGCTATCATCATTTGCATCACTATGTATTAGTATAAAAACTGATACATCATCATCATCATCATCACAGCACGAGGCTAGCTCATCATAATACAGGACTGGATTTACGTCACAACTGTCAAGATAGAAGCTCAGTACTCGTCTCATCTCAATGTCTTGTTTTACGTCACAACACTCAGGCTGGAAGCAAGATACTAGACTGGCTTTACGTCACAGCTATCAGGATGGAAGCACATTACTAGTCTCATCTCATCGTCTTGCTTTACGTCACAACACTCAAGCTGGAAGCAAGATACTCATCCTGCTTTACGTCACAACCATCCGGTCAGAAGTAGGATACTAGACTGGATTTACGTCACAGCTATCCAGCCAAAAGCTCAATGCTAGTCTCATCATATAATTTTGCTTTACGTCACAACCATCAGGTCGGAAGCAAGGTACACATCTCATCTTGCTTTACGTCTAACAACTAGGACAGAAGTAAGGAACATCTCATCTTGCTTTATGTCAGACAACTAGGTCAGAAGCAAGGAACATCTCATCTTTCTTTATGTCTAACAACTAGGTCAGAAGCAAGGAACATATCATCTTTCTTTACGTCTGACAACTAGGTCAGAAGAAAGAAACATCTCATCTTGATTTACATCTGACAACTAGGTCAGAAGAAAGGAACACAACAACTACTCCCCCTTTCGAGGAAGGTCCTTTCGGACTATGCTAGGCTTATATCAGAAGTACTCAAACTTCACATGAGATAGGGGCTTGGTCAACATGTCAGCAACCTGTTCATCCATGCTAATGTACTGGAGCTTTAAGGCTCCTCTCTATACCATGTCACAGATGTAATGATAATGAATCTCTATGTGCTTCAACTTGTCGTGGAATACATGATTATCTATCATTTTTATGTAGCTCTGGTTGTCACATAGAATCAAGTTTACTCTCATCTCTAAGTCAAATAGGCTGGTCAAAAACTTTCGAAGCCATATAGCTTCACAGCTAGCAGAACATGCAACAATTTATTCTGCTTCCGCTGTGCTGAGAGCAATACTAGATTTATTCCTACTCTCCCATGAGATCATGGCTGATCCCAAACTGAAACAACATCCTGAAGTGATATTCATGTCAGAAACACTTCCTACCCAATTTGCATCAGTATATCCACTCAATGTGAAATCATGATCTCCATCATAGATAAGACCATAATCTATTGTACCTTTAAGGTACCTCATCACATGTTTTGCAACCATTAGGTGAACACGTCTGGGTTCTACCAGAAACTGAATCAAGGTGTTCACGACAAAACAAATGTCTGGTCTGGTGTTCACCAGGTACATCAACGATCCAATAATCTGTCTGTACAGTGTGACATCAATCAACTTTGACGAAGTATTGACTAGCATCTTCAGCTTTGCTTCCATGGGTGTATTCATGGGCTTTCATTCCAACATGTCAAATCTCTTCAAGATTTCGACCGTGTACTTCCCTTGGTTAAGGAAGATCCTCTCAGGACTCTGCCATACCTCAAGACCTAATAAATAATGCATTAGGCCAAGGTATTTCATTTCAAATTCTGAGGCAAGTCTCTTTTTATATTCAGTGATGAGATTTTCTTTTCCTATTAAGAATAAGTCATCCACATATAGCAGTAAGATTACTGGCTCATTGTTCATGATTTTGAAGTAGAGGTTAGAGTCTTCTTTACTCTTGGTAAAGCCTAAGCTCGTCAAGAAACTGTCTATATGTCCATACCAAGCTCTAGGAGCTTGCTTCAATCCATATAAGGCTTTCTTCAATCTGCAGACATGAGACTTCCTGTTTTCAACCTCAAATCCTTTAGGTTGCTCTATATACACTTCCTCTTCGATGACGCTGTTTAGGAAAGCTATCTTCACGTCCATCTGGTGAAACTTCCACTTCATCTTAGCTGCAAGAGCTATGATGGTTCTGATTGAAGTGTATTTGGCCATAGGAGCGAATGTCTCTTCATAGTCAATGCCTTCCTTCTGGGAAAAGTCACGAGCGACAAATCTTTCTTTATACTTCTCAATACTTCCATCAGCAACATGTTTTATTTTGAAGAGCTATCTAGAGGATACCACATCTTTATTCTTCGGTTTGGGTAGTATTTCCCATACTTTGTGTTGGTCACTATAATTGCTTAATTGACTTAAACAACCAAGTGATACATAAATTATCAACCCAGGGAAGTCTTTTATTTTAAAGATAAACACACACTATATATGCTCAATTCCAAAAGCAACTTAGTGTTGTAGTAAAGAAACTTATACTAATCACACTTGCTTGAATAAACTGAAGTTCTGAATTAAATCACAGGAAAGCAACTTCCCTATTGCATATCTTAAAGATTAATCTAAGAATCCTGGATTGCATTAGAATAACACTTGCAATGGGAAAGAACAACTATTCTGCAACCAGAGAACATGACCCTTACTCTCAAACATAGACTTCAGTGCTAACACTCTTTTATGAAAACAGTAAGCAGAAGACAATTAACTCTATCTAACAGAGAACAAGGCCATCTAGTTCCTTCCTTTCTAAGCATGAGCCTTAAGCCCTATTTCTGTTTAGAACACTTGTGAAATTGAGGTTTACAGAGAACAGGATGGTCTGATCCCTTCCTTTCTGAGCAGGAACCCTTCACCCAATCCCTGGATATCACACTTGCAGAGGTAAATGAAATCTACAGAATACAAGGTGTTTTGATTCCTTCCTGTCTGAGCAAGAACCCTTAACCCAATCCCTGGCTAGCACACTTGCAGAATTAAATGAAATCTACAGAAGACAAGGTGTTATGATTCCTTCTTGTCTGAGAAGGAACCTTTAACCCAATCCTTGGCTAGCACACTTGCAGAATTAAATGAAATCTACAGAAGACAAGGTGTTCTGATTCCTTCCTGTCTGAGCAAGAACCTTTAACGCAATCCCTATCTAGCACACTTGCAGGATTAAATGAAATATACAGAAGACAAGGTGTTCTGATTCCTTCCTGTCTGAGTAGGAACCTTTAACGCAATCCCTGGCTAGCACACTTGCATAATTAAATGAAATCTACAGAAGACAAGGTGTTCTGATTCCTTCCTGTCTGAGCAGGAACCCTTAACCCAGTCTCTGGCTAGCACAACTGCAGAAATAATGGAATCTACAGAGAACAGGATGTTCTGGTTCCTTCCTTTCTGAGCAGGAACCCTTAACCCAATCTCTGACTAGCCTCATAAAATCATCACACAAGATTGCTGATAAAAAGAATTACAAATTTCATTCAATAAACTAAGACAGAGTCAATAGTGTTTCAGTAGAGCGGAATTCATTAAAAGCAGTGTTTCAACAAAACGAAAGTTAATCAAAATGTAAACATAAATTGTACTAACACACTTCTAAACTAATGGGTGAATATTGTGAAGAAGGTGGGCCCTCCCTTCTCACAAGATTCCCCTGAAACGAGAAAACTAGAGAAGGATACTCAAAGCAGTCTTCTATTCATCTGTTGAAATATCACATTACAATCTGGAAAATAGAATATGTCCCTCTTCTCTGGAGCTTCTTCAATACATAAAACTTCGATTCCTCGAATGATGATTTCCTCTTATTTAAAGAGGAAATCCCTTCGATACAATAATTACAATGCATATCTGAGTCCTATCCTTAGTTGGATCTACTTTCTAAACCAACATAGGATGTCCTAGTCTCACGCAACAAGATGCTATTACAGGAGCTGAATGAGGTAGTGCTGTTACGACTAATGTAACAACTTCTTCCCGTTGTTGCTGATGCTGTTTCAACATCGCAATTCGCGGGCTGTTTCAGCCACGTGAATTGTGCTCTGACTATGTCGGCATTCTTGTGTAGGAGCGACGGTTATAGCTTGTTGACCGCTGACTGTAATGGCTTCCTTTGTGTTTCAGCATCGTCGGTCCTGGCGGTTTCCTCTGTGTTTCAGCATCTACAACTCTGGACTGTGTAACAACTCCGTGTTTCAGCATCTGCGACCTCGGACTGTATAGCAGCTCTGTGTTTCAGCATCTGCGACCTCAGACTATAAGGCAACTCCGTGTTTCAACATCAGTTCTGTGTTTCAGCAACAACGACCTTGGACAGTTCTGTGTTTCAGCAATAGGCCTCAAATGCTAATCTGCAGTTTTGAACACTTATGCATTTCTAATCAATGGTAAAGTACGAGAGTGATGTAAAATATTATGCAAAACAGATTAAACGTATAGTAATGAGAAGGGACATTGTATATCTTTGGGATGATCAGATAAAGTGATAGTATGAGTCTAAATATGGGTGATCAAGAATATAATAGTGGCAAAAAGTATAGGCAAAAAGGTACATTGTGTGTTCCTAACATCCCCCCCAACTCAAGGTGTTGCATGTCCTCAGGCAACTCACTCTGAATCAAAGTCTTGATACCGACTCTGATCATGTAAGTTACTCAAGATGTAACTCTGTGAGGTACTGTCCGTTGGCGTTCTGAACCCTTGGACCTACTGTAATCTTTTCCATGCTACTGTTTCTTCCTTCTTAGGCAGCTTATAACTGACTTGATACCTTTCTATTGGCAACTAGAGAATGGGAAAATAAAACTGGTACCCTATCCAATTTTCAACACAATGTCTAACACACTGGATGTAGTTGGGTATCCTGGAAATTGCTACTTCTAGGTTGGAAGGACCAAAAGGATTGTGCTGTTGTCTCTTCTCCGTGGATTGCTGCGAAAACAGGTTATTGGCCTGGAGGGCAGGAATCTCTATGGATCTGATGATGTGTTCACAATCCTGGAGCACTTCTGATTGTAGCTATTGAACATGTTCAGTCACCCCTGGTTGTTTTAAGAACTCATAATATTGTGAGATAAAGGTAGCCGCCCTTTGTGGTTCTGGTCTAATCCAGAGGAGGCGATTATCTTCATTGTGCTTGGCAGCCAAAAATTCATCTTGCCAAATGATTTGATTGAGGAGAAAGGAGGTGAATGCTCTAATTTGAATGTCCCCAACAAGGGGATTTATGTTTAGCAACCTGTTTTCTGGAATAGTCTCATTATGAAAGTATGCCTCACAGAGGAGGTGCTGATCCCTGGTAGAGGCAACTACAAAGGTTTTGATAAAATCTGCTGATTGTATTACTACATGGGGTTTACCTTCTATAATGGATTTGATCTGAAACCATATGAGTCTCTCCATCAGGAATAAGGAGTAGTTGCAATATGGCTTCCTTGTGGCCAGTAGCTTCTGCACCAAATCAAAGACCAGGACCAATCTGCCTTTCAATTCTTTGTTCTTCTTCTTAAGCTCACGAGCTTCCTCACGTATCTACTCTAGAGCTTCCCAATTTGAGAAAGTGTGATTTATCCAGATTTGTTTGTGCACTTGTAGGTTTTTGGCTTGTGTTTCAACATACTCTTTCTTCCATTTTTGTATTTATGCGTGTTCATCCCATAGCTGAGTCTGTGTTTCAGCGTTGGAAGTAGTGGGATGTGGTAGGGTTTGAGTAGATTGTTCCCTAGAAGTGGAGAGATTGATCTGGTTGGGAGGTGTAAATTCCTCCATGAGCACTGTCTGTACAACCTTGTTGACAAAGTTAGGGGCTTCTTTTGTTGTAATGCAGGGCTCAGTCTTAAGCTTGAGAGGGCCTGCTGGTTCTTGTGTTACAACAGGTTCAGTCTTGAGCTTGCTAGGGCCTGCTGGTTCTTGTGTTGCAACAGGTTCAGTCTTGAGCTTGCTAGGGCCTGCTGGTTCTTGTGTTGCAGCAAGTTCTTCCTTGACTTCAAAAGGTGAAGGAGTAGGGGCTGCCCCTGGCACTGGGACTTGAATCACCTTATAGCCTGCCTGATGGTAAACATTGCCACATTGGCAACACATGTATTCTTTACACACGCTCTCTGTGGTCTCCTCTGACAAGGTTGCTGTTCGGGCTAAGGTGTACAAATTTAGTTATTTTTCATATGCTTCCCTCGCCCTGGCTAATTCTTGCTAATATGCTTCCAATTGAGACTTTTAAAACTTGTTTTCTTCTAAGACATCGACCATTGTTTGTTTGGATTGAGAGATGACTGGTTTTTGTGTGGCAGTCATGACCTCATGAGTTGGTTCTTGTGGAGCAGCTACAGGAATGGCAACTGATGCTTGTGTTTCAGCCTCTTGGTGGAAGGAGAGTAGTGTTTCAGCACCCTCGACCTATGATTCCTGAATCTCAATGTCAATGTCAGTGTCAGTGGCTGGTTCTTGTGTTTCAGCCACTGAATGGGTAGCTGGTTTTTCAGCTACTTTGCTTGAGGAGGGTAGGGTTGCAGCATTCAGAGTCTCTGATTCCTGTAATTCAATTTCAATATCAGTGGCTGGTTCTTGTGTTTCAGCCACTGGATGGGTAGCTGATTGTGTTTCAGCTACTTTACTTGAGAAAGGTATTGTTACAGCATGCGGGGTCTCAGATTCCTGTAATTCAATTTCAATATCAGTGGCTGGTTCTTGTGTTTCAGCCTCTGGATGGGTAGCTGGTTGTGTTTCAGCTACTTTATTTGAAACAAATGATGTCTGGGCTTCTGGTTCTTGTAACTCAATATCAATGGCTGGTTCTTGTGTTTCAGCCATTGAGGTCGGAATAGGCAAAGATCCCGGGATTGGAAAGGTTGGAGGTGGACGGGGTGTTAGTCGAATTGGTGGGGTGTCTAGGGTAGTGGTCATCAAGGGTGGCCTCATTGAGGCTCTTGTTCTCTTTTTGCGCAAGAAGGGTGGAAAGGGGGAAATCTGTTTTCGTTTTCGTGGAGGTCTTTTCTGAATGATAGGGCAGGCAACATTTTCTGGTTCAGAGTCATCACTGAGAATATGAAGGGAGGGAGTGGATGACTCTGGTAGGGTATGTGGTGGATTTGGTGGGGTAGGGGAATTGAATGGACTGGTTGGTTCTGTGGGCAGGATATTGGGAACTTCGGGGAAGTCTGGGGGGTTTTGCTGTTGCTGCTCCTGGGGAATTTCGGCAGCTAGTTGAGGGTTTATGGGTGGGTTATCTAGTGGACGGTTTTGTTGGTTAAAACCCATGTTGATGAGTAATTGAACAAGACGGTGGTGGGTAAGTGACAGGGTTGGATCTTTTTCCTTTCGACAGTAATGTGCCATATTCTTCAAATAGCCCAACAAATAATAGGGAAGATTGAACCGTCTGTTATGCCTTAAATGAGAAAGAAAAAGGAAGTCATGCTGATAGACTACCTAATAGAGAACTTCACAGGTCAGGTAGTGCTTGATGAATCTGGCGACCTCCGGCCATGGGGGTGGCAGTGAACTGAGCTGAACACCTTTGCCCTTCAATACAATTATTTCCTCAGGTAGGAAGAAGCTCTGCTGGACATCCCCGATGATATGATTTCGGCTGAACTTTCGAGTGCCGTCAATGGGGAAGCCTGAGACCTCTGATATGTCTTCTTCTATTACATATATTTGAATGCCTGCGACGACAGAATGGTTCTCCTGAATATTTTGGGCAAACTGTAGGACTTGCTGTTCATTATATCCTTGAAGTCTGCGGAAGTAATTAAGCCACCCTGCCTGCTCGAAGATTTGATACGTTGTTGGATAGTGTTCAAGCAGCGCTGTGGTAGTGGTTTCCTTGCGTATGACAGCTCCTCCCATGGCTACTAGCTTGGTAAGATACAACGTCGAGAGTTTGTGTATCATCTCTGGCACAAAGTGAGTTTTCTGAGGGATTATATGCAGGAATAGTGGTTAAATGCGCGAAAAGGTGATGAAGTGGGGATGGCGGCGGTGAAATCGGATGAAATGATGGTATCGTAGATTTGATGTGTACTTCCCCTCCCATCAAGTGCTATTAGTAATAATTGCACTTGAATGGTCATAATGGCTAAAAATCTTTCTCATTAACTATAGCCTAACTGAATTACATAATATTTACGTACCTCACCTTACCATTTGATTTGTTCTGCCAACAAGATATCATGCCTGTCCATGGTAGTCCTCTTGTGGTGGAGACCTTTGATTGTGTCGAGGGTTGCTGACTAGAAGGATGAACTATAACCCGAGGGCGTAAAATCTTGCTGACAGACGATGGTGAAAGACTGGTGTTTCAACAATAGAGAAGAACGAAACAATTGCCGTAGATGAAGAACTGTTGATGAATGGTGTTTCAGTATTGGAAGAAAGTCAAAAGTGCTGATTGGTGGTGTTTCAACATCAGAAAAAGTCAAAAGTGCTGAACAGTGGTGTTTCAGCATCGAAGAAAATGATGAAGGGTTGCTGACAATGGTGTTTCAGCAACAGAAAAAGGCGAAACAATTGCTGGATGGAATTGTTTCATTGATGAAGGATGGTGAGGAAATGGTGGACTATAGTGTTTTTGGAGTGGGAAGAAAAAGAAAAAAGTGCTGAACAATGGTGTTTCAGTAGCGGGGAAAAAGTCAACAGTGCTGAACAATGGTGTTTCAGCATCAGAAGGAAAAGGTGAAACAATTGCTGGACGGAGTTGTTTCGTCGATGAAAGATGGGGAGGGAATGGGAAAAAGTGGCAAAAAGGTTGTCGGGCCGTGATGGGGGAAGAAGGTGTGAGTTTAGTGTTTCAGTAATGAAGGAAAGGGGGCAGATTGCTGACAGTGGTGATTCGGCAACAAAAGGAAGTCAAGAGTGCTGAACGGTGGTGTCTCAGCAGCGTGAAGGTCAACAGTGCTGAACAGTGGTGTTTCATCATCGTGAAAGTCAACAGTGCTGAACAATGGTGTTTCAACATCGTGAAATCTCATCTCTTTGAAGTGGGATCGTCCTCTTCTAGTGGCTGTGTTTTGATCGGGAATCTGCAAAAATTGACTGTAGCATGGTATTTCTTTGACAAGGATTATTAGTAAACAAAATCTAATCTAATCTAATACTAAAGAAAATTAACTTAAAAGAATTAAGTGGTAGTAGGGGAAGAAACCCCCTCGATGAAGAGAAAATGGGCGTCTGCCATGCATGTGGCCTTAAAATCTTCTTTAGAAATAGGTTGCTGGTATAGATGGAGCCGATGACCATTTACAAGTAACGAAGTTCTGGAGTCATCGATGATGAGGATCCTTACTGTTCCATTGGGGAAAACTGTGTCCACTTCGTAAGGTCCAATCCATATTGTACGCAGTTTTCCTTGAAATTATTTGAACCGGGAATCATACAATAAGGCCCAATTACCTTTTTGGAACTGCTTGTTTTTGATATTTTTGTCATGCCATTTTGATCTTTGCTGCTGAATTATGGTTGTTTGCTGAATGGCATCTAGTATTTTCTCCTCTAGTTCATTAAGCTGCTGCAGCCTGGCTGTTTGTGCATCGGTTAGATCGAGGTTGGCAGCTAAAGCAGTCCTTAAGGTTTTTATCTCAAATTACACAGGAAAAACAACACTCTTTCCATAGACTAATTCATAGGGAGAAAATCCTGTAGTATTTCTCCAGGTAGTTCTATAGGCCCATAGTGCTTCAAGGAGCCTGTGGGACCAATCCTTTCTACTTTCCTTCACTATTTTTGTGAAAATGGCTTCTATTACTTTGTTTGTGCTTTCCACCTGTCCATTGGCTTGGGGGTGGTATGCTGTAGTCATTCTTTGCTGAATATGATATTTCTGAAGGGTGGATTTGAACCCATGAGAGTTGAAAGGAGGTCCTCCATCTGTAACTAATTCTTTTGGCATTCCAAATCTGGTGAAGATGTCTTTAAATAAGAAATCTATAACTACTTCTTCAGTTGCTTTGTGGAGTGCCTTGGCTTCCACCCATTTAGTCATGTAGTCTGTGCAGTCCAGTATTTAAACTTTTTGATTGGATGGAGGGTTGATGGGTCCTATGAAGTCTAAGGCCCATCTCTCAAATGGTTCAAGTACTACCTGGGGGTTTAATGGAATTCCATCTCTATGATTAGGTTGGCCTACTCTTTGGCAGCTATCACAGCCCTTGACATATTTCTTTGCATCTTTGAAGAGTGAGGGCCAATAGTACCCCATCTTGAGAATTTTATATGCTGTTCTTTTATCAGCAAAATGCCCTCCACAAGGGCCATCATGACAAGCTTTCAATAGATCATACACCTCATCTTCTCGAACACACCTTCGAATTTCTTGATTAACTCCTGTATGGAAGAGGTACCCACTTATCCAACTATACCGAGCACTTTGATGAATAATACTTTTTTTCTCTCCGTAGGATAGATGTGATGGAAACTTCCCTACAACCAAGTAGTTAGCAATATCTGCATACCAAGGTGAGTGATCAGAAACTACAAATAGATATTCACCAGGAAAGGAATCATCCACTGGGGTATCATCATCAGGTGTCAATCGAGAAAGGAAATCAACAACTACATTCTCTTTTCCTGGTCTATCTACAATTGTGATATCAAATTCTTGCAATAATAGTAGCCATCTGGTGACTCTAGCATTTGTGATAGGTTTATTCATTAAGTACTTGATAGCTGAGTGATCAGTATGGACAAAAGTAGAATAGCCAGTAATGTAATGTCTAAATTTATTAATTTCATAGATGACTGCTAGGAATTCCTTCTTGGTGACTGTATAATTAAGTTCAGTAGGGGACATATTCTTGCTGATGAAATATATAGCATAAGGGAGATGATCTTCTTCCTGTCCCAAGATAGCTCCTATAGCAGTGTCTGAAGCATCGGAGGATATGTGAAAGGGGAGTGTCCAATCAGGTCCTCTAAGGATAGGAG
>ML801094.1:94950-113264 GCA_009831015.1 Picea engelmannii
ACATTACGCACGTAGAGGCACCCTCATCAATAACAGTCTGACAAATACTCTTGTCGGAGACCACAACTTGGATTTGAAACGCAAGCTGTGGGGGTAACCTTGGAATATGATCATCCAAGTTAAAGACTATCAGATTCGTATCTGTTGGGTCAATGCCACGTATAGCTTTCAACAACGCCCTTCGTTGCGCAGGAAAATACTAAAGGACTTCCAGGGCAGACATCGCTGAGGGTGCTTGGGCTAGATCTTCGACAATGCTATAGTTCTGAGCTGCCCGAGCATGAGGATTGAATGCCGACTTCTTAACGACACCTTTCGGAGGTCGTAAAACTGTATCAAGACTCCGTCGTTCGAGATGAAGAGGACCGTCGTAGGTGGATTGGGTGGAGAAGGCTGTACCAAATCCGGAGGTGAGTCATCAACCTTCTCCTTAGAAGGAGTATAGTCTTTAGCTCTAGTGGTAAGTGCAACATTGTTTTTCGTGGAATCACCGGTGCACATCAAAACATAAGATGATGTAGAAGTAGAGGGTTGGTCGTGGATGACCAATGAATCCTGTTGTTGAGACGGGAAGGGTTGAGACAAGACTGCCGACGTAGAGGGCTTTGGGGTTCCTTGAAGGAACTTGTTAACCTCGGCATGTCTCAGACAATCCTTCGTGTAGTGATCGTCACCACAGATAAGGCAAGGGTAGCGTGGTTTGCGCTTATCCCGGTCATCAACAGGAGGATATTTGGTTTGCTCATTCGAATTATTGTTTTTACCCTCAGTGTTGCCTCTCCCTTTTCTAGACTTATTCTTTCCAGCCGGTGTAGATTGAACAACGTTCACTTCAGAGATTTTACCGGCGGGAGGAGTAGGAGACGAAGCACTTTGTACATTAGAAGAATTGGATTTCGGGGTTGTAGTTGAAATGGAATGCGAGTGGCTATGAGTGGAACCAATCACACCATCAGCTGCATGCGAGGCAGCCAGAGCAGTAGAAATAATAGAAGTACCAGGATGAGGTAAATCAGGTAGTAAATCGTACAATATTCCCGTTTGCGAATAAAAGAGATCAAGATACCGAGCACGACTAATAGCCTGCTCTTCGGTGACAACACCGCCCATAGCAATGCCTTTGCCAATTTTGTTTACAAAAGACTTGGTAAACCATTCGGCCAGTAACTGATCAGGAAGGTCAAGTTTAATGAGATGTCGCCTCCGTCGCCACTCATGAATATGATCAGATATATGAGTGCTCGAGATTTGTTTGAAGGAGGTTAAAATCTCAGTTCCTATGTCGTAACGAATCGGTAACTGGTAGTGTGTGAGAAAGGCCATTGCAAGGGTGTTGAAGTCGGAAAAGAAACCTCGTGGTAATTCAATGTACCACTTTGCAGCAACACCCGTAAGGGTTCGTTGAAAAAGACGTAGTCTAATGGAGTCATCCATTAACGAGTTGGACGAACACCACAAGTGGAAAGTCATGACATGATTATTTGGGTCCTCTCCCACCTTCCCATTGAATTTGGGAATGTCCGATGGAAGCTTTGCAGGAATAGCAGGCCATTGGGGAGAGTGATGAATAGGATCATTGAGAATCCTGGACAAGTCTGGCAGATCCAAAGTAGCAAGAAAAGGAAATTGCCGATTCACTTGTGGATACTGGTGACTTTGGGGCGGAAGCCCTGTCGGTAGACCAGTGGGACTGTATGCAGTCTGCCCCCAGAGGGAAGATCCTGGTTGGTTTGGTGGTGGTTGAATTGGATAGTAACCCCAAGGATTTTGACCTTGAGTTTGAGGTTGAGTAGTCTGTCCTGAACCCCAAATAGGATTAGTCACACTTGGATATGGTTGGCCCGTAGTAGGGACATCTTGCTTCCCCCCAGCATGTTGAGGAAATTTTTGCATAAGTTGATTCCAATACTGGGCCAATGCAGGAGGTATGTTTTGTCCTAAAGGTGAGGTTGGTCCCCCGATCAAAGGGACAGTTCCACCTGGAAGTTGTGTACCAACCGTAGGTTGCGTTGTAACTGCGTTATGTCAGGGAAAAGGAAAATGAAACGTACTACCCTGTCCACCAACAGGATTGTGCAAATTTTGTGCAACAGTCGTGATAACACTAGTAGGATTAGGATTGCCAGTAGGAAAAAGAGGGAGTGTCGGGATGAAACTGGGAATAGGATGCCCAGGAAACTGAGGACCACCTGGAGAACCAATTGGAGTTTGTGTGGGTGTTGGATGGGAAACATTCAACGATGGATTCATAGCATGGTAACCAGAAGGTAAATTCAGATTAGCCTCAGGAGTTCTTTGGGTATTGATAGGAGGAAGAGTAGTTGCAGTAATTCTGGTTGGGACACTTGAAGTAATAACGAGATGGGCCATCTCTGGAGGGAGAATAAAACGATAAGTTGTAGTCTCGGGTGTAGTCTCTGGTTCAGGAGACACAGGAGGGTTGACGAGTTCGTAAACAGGTGTGGAATCAGTACCAAACAAGACTCATCGGAAATCACCCGACCAAAAAGGATCTTGGCCTACTACACCGTGAGAAGGCCCAACAGTTGATTCAGAGAAGGTAACAAAAGTTTCTTCAGAAGGATTTATTCATCCAACAGGTCTTTCACCACGACGAATGCGATAATCCTCTATAGTGTTGGTAATTCGAAATTCAGCAAGAGGATCAGTGGGTTCTACTTGTGTAGGTGGTGTAAAAACGTCTAGGACGTCACTGATAACCACGTGTGGTAGAGGAACAAGAGAAATTTCACCCGGACGGGGAGAATCCTCAGGGGTACCCTCAGGTGTTGTTGTATGCGAAGGTTGTGAAGCTTCTGGATGTTCCGGAGACAAACCTTGCATCCTACGTGAACGTCGCGGGGGAGCAATTGTAAACAAGTATCCAACTCCCCAATGAAAATCCTATGGTCAACTTCGAGAAATCAACAGCACACCCTAGTAAACAAAATCTAGAAGCAATCACCAAGCAACAATACCTTCTAATATCGAAGCCACTAGTTGGTGATGAAATCCAACATCGCAACAACGAGACGAGAAGGGGCGGGGCTAAGGTGGAAAAGTTACGTTGACGACCTGCTTAACAGATTTACGCCCTGGTGCAAGCTCCCACACATAATCGTGGGTATACCCTCCAAGGAGCCCGAGTGAGTTTGATCAACGTCGATTCTAGGTACCGTGAAGACTTTCCCCTCCACAGTCACCTTGGGTAAGAACCTAGAGAGATAAGCCACTAAGGTCACCACAAACAACAGTACAACCTGGGGAAACAGTCGTTAGTACGATCCACATGCAAAGGCAGGGTATCTAGCCCGAAATCAACTCAAAGGCTTCCACTCATAATTGTGGGTATAACTCGGAGTGACCCACGTAATACGTGCAATCTCTACACCGATGTCAACAAAGCAGGGTTAGTAACTCTGCCAACACCAATGCAACCTAATGCTTGATCCTTGTGTTAGAAGGGCTTCCCAGGACAATATGCTGCCAATGGAATTTTACACTCCCTAACTCAAGATACTATTGTGTGTTTTTGAGCTTTTGGAGAGTGTGTCTCTCTTCCTACTCCAAAGCACTAGCCTAACTAAATGTTGGTGTAAAAGAGCCCTAGAAAAAGTTACTAGATCGATTTTAATATTACACAATGTTTTTACAAGCTGTTGTTTACTCAAAGGCCATGGAAATGAAACTCGCGATGTATAACTCTGACCCAAATAATGCAAGGATATGATGAAATAGAATTCGTTTCATTCGATGAATCCTAGTTATGGGAGAGAGAGAACAATTTCTGAATCAAACTCAATACTTCAATGCAAATGCAATGTTCAATTTCCTTTCAGATGCCAATACAAACAATCATATATCAATGAACAAGTTCTATATGTCTTTCTCAAAACTTCGATACTCGTAAAACTTTGATTTTCAATGTTCTCACAAAAAGCAAAAGCAAAACTTGAAAGAAAACATGCAGTTCACTTTCCAAGAAGAACTCTGATTAATGAGAAAAGAAAACCAATTTATAAAGATTCAAACAAACAACCCAAGCCAATACTTTTAATGAAAGCAAAAACAAAAACAAACCAAGGAGCTTCTCAATGTAAATGAAAATTTGTCCTTTCGAACCAACAAGTACAAGAGAAACACCAAACACTCAACTCTCAACCAATCCCTGGTTTTCAGCTAGTCAGATACACTCAACTCCAGGAGTAAGAGAGAATGAAAATGCCAACAAGAGCTAAGAAATGAAAGTCAAGTTTCAAAGGCAAGAAAACACCTAGAAAACCTAGATCAGTTCCAGCAAGCCAATTATAGCAAAAGATATGTAAGTCACTGATTCAACAAGCCAAGGAGGTCTAAATCAACACATATGAGCTATTGACAGAGTCAAAATTTACATTCAAAAAATTTCAAAAACTGTTCGCAGGCCAGTGTGGAACACAATGCGAGAAACTATGGTTTTCGCAGGCCACTTTGATGCAGCATGCGAACTATCCACACTGAAATGTATATGCAGAGTGCAAACTATCAAGGTTCTCGCAGGCTGCTAATGGACACAGTGCAAGAATCCCTGAAACTAATGAAAATTTTGAAAAAGCAAGTAAAAATCAACTTGGCTTATAGACCCAGAAGGTCTCTCAGGGTATCCTGAGGACTCAGAGACAGACAAATCAAAAGAAAAACGCAAACAGAGAAAATGGCCACAGAAAATCCAAAAAACCAAAAAGACAAAAGGGATAGATCCCCAGTGGAGTCGCGAATTTTGTTATGGGATAAGTCCGTAGGTGTGGACACTAACCGATCTCCCTAGATCCACCTGGATCTAGAACAAAACATGACAGAATATACCGCTTTCCCTAGATCTAACTATTGAATTAAATTGGAAGTGAGAAGAGAATATGTACCTTGTAATCGCTTCCTTGGTCTCTGTTGTTCCTTGCTTCGCTCCAGTGCTCTTGCGCAGTTAAGATCAAAACAGCACAAACCAACCAAAGTGAAAGCATGTAATATGTCCAATAGCTAAACTATACATATGATCAAGGAATTATTTAATAAAGTAGATCTTACTTTATGGGAAAGAAATATATCACTGTATCATATTAATTGAAAGAGAAACTTACAACCTGAGCCTTGATGTCATAGGTCTCCTTTCAATGGATTTTAGTTCTGACACACACACTTGCTCATGCATGAAGAAAATCAACTATATGTGATGGCCTTGCTGCTGTAGCATCAGTTCTCCATACTGTCTTGCATTAATCCTCTAATCAATCTCTTGCTAACTTGCTGAACTTCACTCCTTAACCCTTTTCATGAGCAATCTCCTCAATATATAGGAAGAGATAGATTAGTTACTTGGATAGGGAATGATCCCAATATATCTGGAATTCCAGTAATTGAATAACCACTCGAAAGCCAACTCACCCTTCTAGAAGATTCCCTTCTAGAAGGTTTGAGATCTTTATATTTTTCCTCTTTAAGAGCATGTTCGCACCCTAACCATGTGTACAGTGAAAGAAGTTCGCACCCCAGCTTAAGGTAGACTGCGGGAATCAAGAATTCTCGCAGGAGAATATGTAAGTAGCCTGTGAACATGTTTCAAAATATGAGTTCTGGAAGAAGACAACTGTAACTTTTCTCAGGAAAGTATTCTTGGTAAAGAGATTGATCTTCCATCATCATGACATCATCATGACATCATCACAATGACCAAATTTGTGGATAACACTGTCTGAGCAGGAACCCTTAACCCGGTCTCTGGCTAGCACAACTACATAAATAATGGAATCTACAGAGAACAGGATGTTCTGGTTCCTTCCTTTCTGAGCAGGAACCCTTAACCCAATCTCTGACTAGCCTCATAAAATCATCACACAAGATTGCTGATAAAAAGAATTACAAATTTCATTCAATAAACTAAGACAGAGTCAGTAGTGTTTCAGCAGAGCAGAATTCATTAAAAGCAGTGTTTCAGCAAAACGAAAGTTAATCAAAATGTAAACAGAAATTGTACTAACACACTTCTAAACTAATGGGTGAATCTTGTGAAGAAGGTGGGCCATCCCTTCTCACAAGATTCCCCTGAAACGAGAAAACTAGAGAAGGATACTCAAAGCAGTCTTCTATTCATCTGTTGAAATATCACATTACAATCTGGAAAATAGAATACGTCCCTCTTCTCTGGAGATTCTTCAATACATAAAACTTCGATTCCTCGAATGATGATTTCCTCTTATTTAAAGAGGAAATCCCTTCGATACAATAATTACAATGCGTATCTGAATCCTATCCTTAGTCGGATCTACTTTCTAAACCAACATAGGATGTCCTAGTCTCACGCAACATGATGCTATTATAGGAGCTGAATGAGGTAGTGCTGTTACGACTAGTGTAACAGCTTCTTCCCGTTGTTGCTGATGCTGTTTCAGCATCGCAATTCGCGGGCTGTTTCAGCCACGTGAATTGCGCTCTGACTATGTCGGCATTCTTGTGTAGGAATGACGGTTATAGCTTGTTGACCGTCGACTGTAACGATTTCCTTTGTGTTTCAGCATCGTCGGTCCTGGCGGTTTCCTCTATGTTTCAGCATCTGCAACTCTGGACTGTGTAACAACTCTGTGTTTCAGTATCTGCGACCTCAGACTATATAGTAGCTCTGTGTTTCAGCATCTGCGACCTCGGACTATAAGGCAACTCCATGTTTCAGCATCAGTTCTGTGTTTAAGCAACAACGACCTTGGACAGTTTTGTGTTTCAACAATAGGCCTCAAATGCTAATCTGCAGTTTTGAACACTTATGCATTTCTAATCAATGGTCAAGTATGAGAGTGATGTAAAATATTATGCAAAACAGATTAAACGTATAGTAATGAGAAGGGACATTGTATACCTTTGGGATGATCAGATAAAGTGATAGTATGAGTCTAAATATGGGTGATCAAGAATATAATAGTGGCAAAAAGTATAGGAAAAAAGGTACATTGTGTGGTCCTAACACTTTGTTCTTCATTATGGATTGGTATTCCTTTGTCATGGCATATGCCCATTCTTTCCTCTGAATGGATTCTTCAAAGAAGGTAGGCTCCTCTTCTAGGAGATCACACATCAAAGCTGTATAACTGGAGAATGGATTTGGTGTTTTTACCTGTCTCATAGTTACTTGAGGAACAACGTACTTCTCTCCATATTGAATAAGCTCTCTAGCCCAAGCTGGCTTTATTTTATGGAGGATCGTCATCTAAGGAGGTTCTTGAACTTCTAATATATCATAGTCTCTTAGAAGTTCCTCATCAGGGGAAGTTATGACTTCCCTCACTAGTTCTGCAGCTCTGGGAACCTCCCTCATTGCAGCACTGGGGATTACGGGTTCCTCTTCATATACTTCTTCAAGCTGGCATAGTTTATATTTCTTGAGAACTGTATCTTCATCAAAGGTCACATCCCTATTGATCTCAATGTGATGTTGACCTGGTATATAGATTCTGAAGGCCTTGGAGACCTCACAGTATCCCATAATATTCCCTTCTTTCTTGAAGGGTCCAACTTGTTTCTCTTTTCTTTAGGTATATGAATAAACACTGGACAACCAAATATTTTGAGATGGCTTACCTCTAGCTTCTTTCTGGTGAACATCTCTTCTAGTTTCTTGAGCCCAAGTGCACTATGGGACAATCGGTTCTGCACATATACAACTACCATTGCTTCTTCTGCCTATAATCACATAGGAAGATATTGATCATGGATCATAGTATTCACAACTTCCCTTATGGTTCTGTTCTTATGTTCAACTACACTGCTTTGTTGGGGATTATAGGGAGTAGTGAGTTCCCTCTTGATCCCAACATATTTGCATAAGTTCACAAATTATTTTGAGGTGTATTCTCCTCCATTATCTGACCTGAGTATCTTGATATTTTTCTCAGAAAGATTATCTATCAAGGATTTCAATTCCCACTAATGGAGGACAATGTCATTGGGCCACACATATCTAAATGAATGAGCTCTAGGACTCCTTCTGCTTTGCTGTCTTTCTTCGGAAACAGGTTCTTGATTTTCTTCCCTTGTGCACATCCATTGCATACACCTTCATGGTCACCTTTGAGTTCTGGTAAACTTGTGACCTCTTTGCATATGTATGGTAGCAACTTGTAGTTGATGTGAGCTAATCTTCTATGCCAAATTCCACATGGATTCTTCAATGGTGTGGGTCATGGCAGCTTTTGAGTGACCCTTTAGCTTATGCAAGCCAACTTCTTCTTTTCCAATGATGATTGCTTCATTTATGGTCTCTCCTTTAGCACGTTGCCTTCTGCAACCTTCACTATAGCTTCCTCAAGGTTATTACATGTGACCTGGAGCAAGGTCAACAAAACAACAAGCAAGAATAATATCCTTCTGATAATATAAAGAAATAGCACGAAGAATCATCACAGTAGCTCCTTTAGAGCTATCATGTATAATTTATCTGAAGAAAAGATTAAAGGTAAGGAATACAATATGGAATGAGGTCAACACTCTCATAGTGTTGTGACCAAGCATTCTTCCATGGAAACCTGGAACTAACACACGAGGTTTCTCCTAGAGGAGGTGTTAGTTGTATCAGGCAAAGTAGTTACCTCTATATGCTCACATGCTATCAAGTATAATACTTTACAAAGACTACTATCTCAACTATAGTCATCAACTTGTCATGTGTACCTTTGAATCTTATCAACTTGATTTAATCAAACTTGGAGCCTTTTCTTCAGGAATGAGTGCTTTCTTTTCATCCAAGTCTCCTTCACTCAATATGTCGAGTGCTTTCTTCAACCTATCTGCTGTACTAAGATAATACACTATCTTGACAGAAGGTTGGGTTAGAGGATAAGCTCCATGATCTCAACTTTTAATCCATCTAATACCTTGACTCAGAAAAGTTTAGAATGATGGTCATAGCTACAACATGCAACACTCATCAAAATAATAATGCATATCAAAATAATCACACCTGGGTCACTTCATTCCTTTGAATGTGTTGAATCTTGAGATCCTTCTGGATATATGGCAATAGATCTCTTCTCCTACAAATACTCTTTAGGGTTTAACCATTAAACATATGTGAGTACATACCTCTGATAGCATTTGCAGGTAGTGGCTCCATCTGGTAGCAACGGTAATCATTACCAACTCTTAAGAAAACTTCAAGGGTGATTGCAACTGGTTCTACGACTGCAACTGCAACTGATGCTGCGACTGCAACTGGTTCTGAAACTGCAACTGCAACTTAGGGTTTTATGAGGAAACCCTAATTTTTCAAACTTCAAATTTGAAATTCTGATCCAGGGAATAGATGCGTTGAGCTGAGGCGAGTATGCTGGTGTAGTTAGAATTTCGAAAATCCAACTTTTACCCCCTCAGACTTGATCTACGGATTTTTGGACTGGTGCTTTTGGTTTTCTGGTACTTTTGGTACTCTGGTACTTCTGGTACTCTAGTTTTCTTGTACTTATTGAAACTAGGGTTTCACTTTCTAGGAGATCTAGCCACTGAAAAGGTGCGCTGAAGGTGCCAAAATGATCCTTGGGGGAGGGCCCACTTTTCTAGTTAGTTTTAGGGCTGAAATACCTTTCCAACAAAAAGCCCTAATTTTCATGTACGACAACAATGACGTTTTTCACTTTTCTCTTGTGAAAGATGCTCTCTTCAGCTTGGCTCTGATACCATGTTAATGTTTAATCCATTATTATAGTTGTTTGCATTTCATTAGATAACAATAGCATAATCCAAGATCACTAAGAAATACACAATCACAAGAGACACAACATTTATCCTGGGAAACCCTCTAGGGGAAGAAAACCCAACACAACTTCCTTAATATAGATAGCTAATACAATGCCAGGAGATAAATCAAACTAAAACAAAAGTTCCTCTCCCAAAGATGTGCCACTCTCTCTCCTTCTTCTGCAATTCTGAAACTTGTCTCTCAAAATGAGCAAGTGAGTTATGTCTAAGTGAGGCGCTAACCTCCTTGTTTATATTAGACTGACACGTGTGAAGTGTCTCTTCATTGGTAGGGCCAACTTCTCCAACTGGGTGGTTATAACCACCTTTATTATAATTCAACGCCCCTTTAATATTTTCTGGGGATGACTTCTTATTCTGCCTATTACAATTATCTTTTGACCAATCCGCAAAAGGGGATTTGGTCCTTTATAATAACTAACATGATCAATCTGCAATGGGGATTGATCTAATGAACAATATATCAAATAATAATAAGAATACACTTTGCAGTTACATTATTTTAACAATATCTCCTCCTAGAATCATAGGAAGAAGAATGAATCCCCCTATGGGTATGTCTCCCCCTATCTTCTCTGTAAGATCAACACTATGCTACCATATAACAATCCTTGGACCTATTCATGCATCAAACTCATGCCATACCAACCATCATGAAACAATAGATATTCCAACAATAAAATAGAGAATCATGAGTAAAATATCAACCAAGTACATATTGTACCAAAATGTGTACTCATCATGCACAACACCTATGTACATCAAACATGTACATCAACATCATGCAATGTGACAAAATATATCATCCATGGAATGTATCAATCGTATGTCTCTATCAACATGCCAACATGTGCATCTACCAATATGCCAACCATGTGCATCCACCAATATGCTAACCATGTGCATCCACCAATATTCCAACCATGTGTCATATCACTCATGATATGTCTCCATCATGAACCAAGTACCATAACCATGTATCAAACAAATACCAATTGTTGTGCTAATCAAGTAATACCAACAACACAGTATCATCAAGCATATGCCATTTATGAGTGTACCAAAACATTTACACCACCATGCACCAATACCACAAAATGATGAATCCCATACGTGTATGCCAAATCCTCCATAAAACATGTGCCAATCAACCTGCTAGTAGGTGCCTCTACCAATGTACTAGAAACATACCAATCATGCATCAACTATAGATCATCAATGATGTACACCATGATTATCTCATCAACTCACCAATCACATGTCCCAATGTGTAGCCCATCCATATGCCAAATGCATGCATCAAGCTTTTCAACAGGTAAGGTTCCAATACCTCATCAAGATATATCACATAACTAAGGTGTCATAACTTTACTTTCATAACTAACATTGTTCTTCAACAGAAAATGCATCAATCCATACTCATGGGTTAGTGACATGCATCCAAGATTTATTTTACATCATCACCTTACAAAATCCAATATAGAATCATGAAAACCTGCAACAAATAGTGTCAGAACCTGTAATAAACCATGTCAGACCCTGCATCACAGAGTTATACCATCACATCAAACTCCAATCCCTGTGCATAGCCCTTTTCCCTAGGCTTCATCACATATACGCGGTATGCCGCACAAACAACTCACGTATGTACGCGACCTATACAAGGTTAGATTGCGTATGTACACGACTGATACCACTGTCACCCACGTATGTATTAGTAGATGACACATTTGAACTTCCCTTCAGTCTTTCATTCTGTTCTGGCTGCTTTGTCTTCTTCACCCACTTATGTAGATGTCCCTGCTCCTCAGAACTTGAGCTCTGAGCATCCATATTTTCAAATATGTCTACCTTCCTTATTTCATTCCTTCTTCTAGCTATGCTATTTGAAGTCCTCATCATAGACTTTCTTCTTGTGTTCCAACACTCCTAGGATTTGTGGCCAATCCACTACAGCTGTAGCATCTCATGGTACAATGAACAACAATGTGTCCTACTTGATTCACATCTCCAACACCTTATGGTGTTATGGAATTTTCCATTATATCTTCTTTCATAAGATCTCCATTCAAAATATTTGTGACTATATTCACTACATGAATAACAATGACCATGAAAAATACTTTCATACCTTTTCTTTGGTGTCCCATAGATAGCTTCTTGATGTCTTCCTTCCTTTGTTCTTTTGAAATTTTCCTTTCCTTGTGTAGATGGTTTCTTTTCAACATTGTCTTCCTTATTTGATGTACTTACCTCATGCTTCTTTAAGGTGCTTGCTTCAGCATGTGTACCTTATTCTTTGTATCCAAGTCCTGATTTATCACATGGTGATCTTTGACTTTCCAAGATCTCATCCAAGATTTGTGAGCTATTCAAGAATTTGTTTGACTTATATACCTTCTTTATAAGGTCAACAAATTCATCTTTTAACTTATCACATGACTCTTCCTTTTCATTAATTTGATTCTTCAAAAGTTCTTCTACCCTTTTGGCTTCTTCAATTTGGGTCTTGAGATGAATAATAGTTTCAAAACTTTTTCTATTCTCATCATCTACCTTCATATCTTCTTTTTCATTCTTTAGTCTTTTGATCTATTCTTCCTTTTCTTCTAATTGAGTCTTATTTCTCTCTTCTTGTTCCTTGAGCATTCCCTTTAACTTCAAGATGTGCCTTTGACTTCTCCTAAGAAACTTCTTAGTGTTATCCGAAAGATAGTTATAGTGTGTATAAAAATTATCACTTCTTTATCTATATAAACCCTCTTCAACTTCTTTTTGAAGTTCTAATAGATCTTCTTCTATTGTTTCCATGGGATAATTTCCATCAAACTTTACACAAACTGTTTCTAGATCATCTTCTTCACTTGAGAAAAATTCAACATCATCACATTTTGAATCATTGCAATCAAGAGTCTTTGGAGATTCTATACCTTCATTTGAGATACTTTTGGGATCTTCCTTTGTGCTATATTCACTTGAAATGTTTTGAAGATCACATTTAGAAATAATACAATCAAGGGTTTTTGGAGATTCTTTACCTTTGATAATCTTGATGGAGTGGTCTTCAATATATTCCTTCTCCTTCTTGCTCTGATATGTCTCCTCTAGCTTTAGCCATAGATCCTTGGTGGAAGTGCATTGTTTCATGATTTCTTTGATAGGGCTTGAGAGTCCACTAAGAATTGTCTTGAGAGCCAATGAATCATTATTCTTTCCTTCCCTTTGAGCTACAAACTTTGACTTGTTCTTCAACGGAACTGATCCACCAATGGTTGCCTCCCAAATAGCTTCTCCCATTGCCTTCAAATACACTCTCATCTATATTCTCCAAGTAGAATAGCTTTCCTCATCAAGGATTGGTATTTCATCATCCATTTGTGTGTCTATGGATCTCCTTCAATATTTTTAAGGCTTGTAGTGAAGGCCTGCTCTGATACCAATTGTTGGACACATCGACTACACTAAGAAGGGGGGGTGAATAGTGTTGGGCTCTTTTTCCCAAAACTCCTTAGTTAAAAATAACCATTAACTCATTACTCATTTCTGTCATTTATAACCAGTTAAATGTCAACACATATCAACAATATATCATCAACAATTCATCACCACAAGGAACACAAAGAACACAAGATGTATGTACAATTTTCTTTTTATTATGGACTATAATCCTTGGGGTTTTTCAGCAACAACTGAATAGAGTACAACTCTACAAGATCACCATATCTATAATGAAATAATCAACTTACAGCCTCAACAACAACTAATATGAGGCAACAATCCTCAACATATATCAATCTATACCATAAACAAGTGCATCAACCATGCACCGACCTGTGCCAAACAACCTGTAATCAACCTGTACCATAAACAAGTGCATACAACCCTGTACCAAGTATATACCAATAATGTGTCAACTAATAATCAACAATGAATCATCAATATGTACCAACATCATCAACTATACACCTCATGTATGTGCCAACTCATCAACTGCTTGTCTCAACCATGACTAGTTTTGGATTAGTCAACAACCCTAAATTGAAATAATCATAACTTTGTACCTGTAATGAATAAAGATCTGAAACTGATACACAATGTTCTTCAGTGTGTTTTATGAAATTTCTGTAGGTGTCACTACTTGGAACCTCTCATAAAAGGAGTTATAGCAAAAATAGCATACCTTGCTGAATTTTGGCTTATTCTAGAGAGTGACCTTGTAGAGTGTGCCCTGCACAAAATATTTGTTGAATCGATATGAAACTATTAAAAAACATACTAAAGACTGTAATAGAACCAACACAATTGGTATCACTGAATTTGGATCTGTTATGAATAAGTTATGATGTTTTTACTCGAAACACCCATTTTAGACTAGTTTCAGGACTAGCCACAAACCCTACTTTCCATGGCGTGTATATCCAAAAATACAAAGACCCACAAGCTGAATTCCGACCCTCTTTTCTTCACCTTCCCTCTGCAATTCGGCTTAGATATCCTTTGGTTACCTCAGTCACCTATATATATTCAATATTCTCAAGTGTTCCACACCAAAAATGCTCTCACAAGAAGCTCTCCATCAATACTCAAAAGATATTCTCACAAGAAGCTCTCCATTGATCCACAAAAAGGATGATCTACAAGAGACCATTTCTATATTATTTATACTTTCATACTCAAGGTCACTTAACCCATTTTTAGATCACTTAACCCATTTCTAGGTTACTTAACCTATTTTCCTTATTTTAGGGTTAACCACTTTCCATAAATAGAAATTTCTCCAATACTTTATCATTTAAATATTCCTTCTTGATTTTTTCACCTTACTTTATCATTTCTTGATTTTGTCACTTCTCTTTATTATTTAAATAATCCACCTTGACTTTGTCATTTTACTTTATCATTTAAATAATGATTTCTTCTTTTAGGTCACTTTGAATTCTTTGACCTTGGGGGCTTCAAGCCTTCATGTGGGGGTCCTTCATCTTCGTAAGGCCATAACTCTTAAACCATGAGGAGTTACGTGAAATTACACATACCACTGGAAATGGAATGACAAACACTATCCATGTAGGATAGTTTCACCAACAATTTCCTTGATCTTCATCTCATTGTTCCACATACAAAAATGGGTCCTCCAACCATTCTTCTAGGATAACTCAATCCACAAAGCATCTTCCCTTGAGGGATTTCACCATAAGGGGACCACTTTGGAGTTCATCCATTTGTGTACCTTATCAATCACTATAATACAATAATGAGAGCATGGGTCCTCCAACCATTCTTCTAGGATAACTCAATCCGCAAAGCGTCTTCCTCTGAGGGCTTTCACCATAAGGGGACCACTTTGGAGTTCATCCATTTGTGCACCTTATCAATCATGATAAGACAATAATGAGTCATATATACATTTTTCCAACAATGCATCATATACTAATGAAACCACATTGATCCATCTTCATCATGTATCAATGACAACTCATTTATCCATCTTCATCATATCAATGACAACTCATTGATCCATTTTCATCTATGCTTTCTCATCAAGGATAATACATATTACATTACATCAATCATCAATCAATCAATCATTTGACATAAATCAATCACTTGACATCAATCAATCAAACCATTGTCATCAATGACAACATGATCCAACACCAAGTCCAAGCTGGTAGAGAGCAGTGTCTTTCATTCTCAACTCATTAAGATGCTGGTGTTGGAAGAGTTGAAAAATATTGATGGTGATTATGATACTTTTTTGACTACATCAGGTTGTCAGCCAAATGTTGTTAACACTCCAAAAGCTAAAAGGATATCCCCTACCTCAGCTGGGAGGGTTGTGCACAATGAATCAAGCAAAAAAAGGAAGGTAGTTGAGGAGGAAAATCCATAAGAGCCAATTGTTAATATAGTTGAAGGTCATACACAACCTTCTGCTGAATATGTTTCTCCTATATCAGAGCCTTCACTCATGGAACCATCTTCTAGTAAATCAAGAAAGCTGAAAAGGAAAGAAATTAGTTTTTATCCCACCTGTTGCTGAATCAGCTAAGCCTAGAATACCATTTACAAGAGAAGAAACAATACAACATGCCCCTTTGGAAGAAGATACATATGAAGTGCCAGTTCAAAAATTAGCTAAATCGAAATATCATAAATATCCTACATAAATTATTGAAATAAAGTCTCGTTTTAAGGAAAGCAATCCCAACTTCAAAAGGCTCAGGAAGTAACTAAAAGAGGCTAGAGATGAGAATGACAAATTGAAAAAAGAAAATATACAAGATAGAATCAAGTTGAAAGAAAACATAGACATGCGTGAAGAAACTATTGCAAAGACAAAACTTATGGGGAGGAGATCACTTCCCCTACACAGACAAGTAAAAACTGTATACAGGGAGAAAATAACTTTTCAAGCCGAGATTAGAAAGTTAAGAAATAATTGCAACAAGTAGTGGAACATATAGCTAGAAGGAATAGAGACCTATTCACTCAGGAAGCCATTAAATAAGATCATGGAGCATCATTTCTACAACAATACATCAATTTTTTTTATGGTTCCTTACATGTGCTGACTCACAAACCCTAAAAAACAATTTTGTCTTATGTTGCTTATGATTTTTCCTACTTGTTGTTTTGTAAATCACTCTTCATGTTATCAGAAGTTGAAGAAGGCATTAGTAGGAGGTTCATATTTTATTTTCAAGTTTTGACATCAATTGCAATGAGCATAAATAAAATTTTCATGTACAAGAAAGTTCGCAGTGAATCCTGCAGAGGCGCTATGAACCTGCTGAAATTGAAACAATTTGCAGTGCAGTTGTTGCGAACTCTAACTGTCTGACAAATTTGAGTTTTGGGAGGGTTGGCATCTGTCAAAGGAGGTTCAAATGGTTCCCTAGGAAGTAGTTAGACATCAAGAGACAGTTTTACCTGATATCCATCTCCACTAGATCTCCAAACATGAGCTCGCTGCAGATGCATTTATCATCACCACCAACTTCCTGAGATCTAGAAGTTTGTTAATTTTCTGTTTGTTTCACTATTTCCACGCCTCTCCAAGGCACATAATCCTATGCACGATCTAGGTGGAGATTCATAAAGAGAATTTTGATGTAAATTTCTATTTAGTGGGTGATGTGTCTCCTAGATAGGGTTCGAGTGGTTTTTGAGAGAACTCATATCTTTTTTCTTAAGACTGTAAAGTTTCCATACTATGTATGTACATACTTAAGACTCTTGGATAATTGAAGATCAACTCCTTTTCTACTATCACATGCTATATTGTTGTCTTTCTTTGATGTTTTCTTTTTATGAAGGATTTGTCTTTAATACTTGTTCATTAATGCAATGAATGATTTACTGTTTATTTACTGGTGCAAGTGTTGTCAAAGCACATTTTCTTATTGATTAGGATGTTCCTTCTTGATAAGAGTTATACTGTATATGTCTCATAAGTACATGATGTAACTTGGTGCATATACTTCATATTTTTCTGCTTAGTCTTCCATCTTTCCATTGATGTTCTAAATATTGGTCTGAGATTGTACAATCCTTTCTTGTTGGAGTATGTTTTGTGGAAATTTTGTGTTGATATTTTAAATTGAGTATCTCATCCATTCGTTACACTTGAACTAAAAACTTTATCGTTTACAAAATTACAAATTTCTGATGGATATTAGGCTTACACCTATAATAGTCTAGGTGTGACTTCTAGTGCTAACCTTCATGAGTAGCCTTCAGGTGATCATGTTCAAAATGGGAGCCTTTTCACGATAAGGACTTAGGATCCTCTTCTTGACTCACAACATTTTGTATATCCAAGGTGTTTTGACAAATTTGTTCTTTTGGAGCATGAGGTTTTATTGTCTCACTAGTATTTTGAGGAAGTTTCTTAGAAGGAAGCTTTTGGGATTGTGATAGTGCCCTTTCCAACTCAGTGATTCTATTCATCATTAAGGCTTGGTTCTTGGTGAAGTCACTCATAGCCTCTTCAAATCGTGTCCATAGAACACTAGCATCTTGGGTGGAATCAACATTGTGCACTTCCCTTGATCTAATATCCTCTATAGTTCTTGGGGAAATGAAAGGTTAGCCTCAATTTTTATAGAAATTTCCTGGGCTTCTTGAAAAATATTTATATGAAAACTAATTAATAAATTCCTCTAAAGTGATAGCACTTTAGGTGATCCAGATTATTTTCGGCACGAAATGAGAGCGGAGATATAATAACGAAATGCACAAAGATATTGAAGTTATTCAATAATATAACAGAAATGTATCATAGATGCAACCATAAACACAGATATACATTAATACACGATTTCTATTAATAAGAGAAATGTACAGAGACTGTAAAAATACAGAGTGAAATACTCGCTAGAATGGTGGCAGCTTATCTCTGAGAAGAGATGTGACGGCTACTTGCATTCACAAGAAGATGGTTACAATGAGGCTATGGAGGCCTTTTTACAATAATCGGGAATGCCAAAAGTCCTAGACATCCAAAAACCTAACCCTAGGAGATGAAGCGCCAA
>ML801094.1:118837-139037 GCA_009831015.1 Picea engelmannii
GTTGGTGCATCAACTTCCCGGGGTCGTAACTTTTGCATACGATCTCCGTTTTAGGCGTGTGATAGCTCGTTGGAAAGGTATTGTCGAGGAGATTCATTTTGGGGGCTAAATTATGGATTCATCTATCATTGAGAACATCTATATCGAAAAACCTTCATTTGGACCCTCAAAATGGCCCCGAAAGTTAAAACCTGCTAAAAATAGTAAATTGCCAAAATGGCCAGAAAACTATTTTGAGCCATTTGGAAAAGGTGGGTGGCCCCCGATATCCACCTGGATCATTAGGGATTTAGATATATGATAATTATGAAACCAATCTAATGAATCTTAACATATAAGAAAACAAAGAAGTAACACCTTAAGTTCTTTGTTTCTAGGGTTTATCTAGCATGCAATTTCATAATATTTATCATGAGCAAGTAAATAATATCATAACCATTCAAAAAAAATGACAATAGTAAATTTACTTACTTTCACCAAGAACAATCATGCTAAATAACACTAGATTTCCAAAACACTTCAACAATTTTGATTCAAGTTGCAAAAATAGCCTCCAAGAGAGCTGCACCTCTTTATTTCAGCCAAAGACTCCCAAATAGGGTGCAAATTTCAGGCCTCCACTCTGCCAAGTGAGAATTAAGATTCAAAATGAAAGTTGCTTTTGTTTATTTATGCAAAATTAGACCGGAAATTAACTTTAATTCAAAACTGCTGGGCCGACCTTATCAATTTACCCTAATTTCACAACATTAAACAAATTACCTTTAAAATCCCCATGTGTGGGATGTTTGTTGAACGAAAATCCCCCTGCGGATAGGTAGATCTCCTCTTGAGATCTATACTCTTAACTCTTAAGACAGAAGGTGCTTAACATGGACACTGACTTCCTTTTAGATCTAGATAAACTAATGTGTGAGGAGGAAGGAGAAAAGAAGTACCTTTTTATTGGTGTTTGTCCCTGCACAGTTCGAGTTGATCTCTAATCTTAAACTCCTCGATAATCCCTGTAGACAAACAAAGATACAACCAACTTCCTACTCTATTGAGATTAGTTCGAAACAGATCTATCTACTAGAGACAAATTCATGTGAGATCAAACACAAACTAGAAAGAAACAGGCCAAGTTTATTATATTAATGAGAACAACAATGAAGAAAACTTACAACCATAGATGTGAGTGCAACAACTTCATCAAGTTCACCTTGTCCAACCCTTGCTCAAAATCTCCACGATTAGAATGACAATAGCTTCACTGATTATTCTCCTCCACTTCACTGTATGTTTCCTATGAGATCATAGGTTTCATACCTCCAATCTTTCCCCCCTTTCACCATGAGAAGGCCTCCTTATATGAGTTTAGAGAGGCCCAACCACTTGATATATCTTTGGGGTAAGTAGAGGATTTTCCTCCTTCAGTTATGGATCTTCCCTAAGATCATGGCTTGACCAAGGATTCGAATCCAACTGCCTTCAAATATTGAGGGGATCTTTCCCTCATTCTTCTCAACAAACCAATTTTCACCCATAATAGGTAGCGCTCCTCCAAAAGGGGCATTAGAGCATTATAGTGCTCCCCAAGAGAAGGAAAGCAAGTGCTGGTGTTATAGCTCCCCCTCACAGTGTATAGGGGATCGCTCCTCTCTGAAACTCAATTTTTAGTGTTTCTTTCAAAAGGCAAGAGGTTCATAAAGTCTGTTAACCTATTCCTCTTCTTCCAAATCAATTGTTCGAGGTGTTTCAAATGTCTTTTTGATGTCGTTATAGGCACGACATAGGCATTATGGCAGTATGATTTTTTTGACACTTGTGACACTTGTGGCCAAAATGCGACATTCGTGACACTTGTAATGATGACACTTGTGACATTACCGAAGTGAGTAATTTTGATGTGTAACAATGTTGGGTAAGAAATATGCAGTGCTATGACTCTAAATGCCTTAAATAATTCCTACACATGCCACAAGCCTCATCAATGCCTCCAAAATATCAAACCCTAGCCCTGATGATGTCTAGGGCCATAAGGGTGATGTCTAAGGCCTCCAAGGGATAATGTCTAGGTGGGAGGAGCTATGGATGCTTCATCTAGGCCTGCCAAATTGCCTCCAAAGGAAACTACTTCCTTCTTCAATTTTCAAATCAATCACCCCTATCATGCCCCAGGATTTGGGTTTTAGCGTCCATCCATGGGCTTTATGCCCTCATGAAGATCCAAACTGTTCATATCCTCATGAATATATGTCCACCAGGCAAATTCCTACAAAGAAAAAAAGTATGCCCTCTAGGGGTCCACGAGTCACAATTATCATAGAATGTAAATCACATTTAATAATCAAAGAACCCAAACATGTGCATCAAACCCCCCTAACCTGAAACACAATCTCAAAGAGGTTATGCAATTTGAAAAATTTAGGTTTGGAGAGGGTCTCAAGGTGTCCTATTGGGTTAATCTCTCTTAAGTCTAGGGTGTTTCCGAAGTGGAACCTAATCCAAGTCATGTAAGTATATGAAGTGGCATGGGGTGAATGTGATAATAGGGAAATATAGAGTCTTACCCATGGGTGCCTTTGTGGAGGGTGAGATGCACCTTGTCATGAATGAAGTTGTTTCCTATCCCATTTATTCTTATCTTTATTTATTTTTATATTTTCTTTTGTGCTACAAGGGAATAGTTGTGGGAAATTGTTTTGTCTTGGTGACCATAGGTGACAGTGTCATCCAAAATTTTTTTCACGAAAATGAGAAGGCCGACTCATGATGAGATCCCCTTTCTCTCGGCTATGAAACCAAGAGTCACTACCCTGTCTTGGTAACCAAATAGGTGGTAATGTCATACTTCTACATGTTCATGGTCATGATAGGCCGACTCGTGATGGGACCTCCCATCCACCAACTAATACCTTGAGTGTTCATGTTATTTTGTGGGTCCCCTTTTTCTTACTGAGAATATTTTCACTGCTTTCTTGGGGATCCCCGGGTGAAGCATCTTGAAGGTTTAAAATTTGGATTTTAACTCTTGCCAACTACTTTTACCCTTTGGGACTTTAGCTCCTTCGTCCCACGAGGTAAGGTACAACCCTTCCTAGTGTAGGCTATTCCAATTCCCAAAAGATGGGCATGTGGAAGGGATGAGGATGGAAATTCATAAGTATGGAGGGAAAGGACGATGAATCTTCAAGTATATACCTAGTGACAACCCATCCCGAAGAAAAACCAACTTACTAGGGCACCATATCACCCTCTTAGGTTTAACCAAGGCAAAGAGCATAAACTCCAAGTAAACTTTATGAAATGAAGAAGGATTCAATACAACATGTTCAAGTGCTTCAAATATCAAAGTGATACATACCATGATACATGGACTCATTACCTCATGGAGAAAGACCCACTGCCTTCTGGGACCAGGCTGGTGTGGTGGATGTTGTTGTTGGCGATGTGTAGGATGAATCAATGAAAAGAAGGACCCCTGCAAGGATATGCTATGTCCATATGACTCTCAATGCTCAATGTATAAAACCTATGGGCCTCAAGACATGATCTTATTAGTTATCCCTAGGGTAGGGGATAACATGTAGTAAATTTGAATGTGTGCTTGATTGTCTTTGTAAGATAACCTTTGACAATTTAAATTGTGCATTTTTTTTGGGAGCAGTTTATCATGTGCTTCAAAGAGACATTGGTTTTAGAAAACATGTATGTTGATATTGTAAAGAATAGCGAGAATGGAGGTCTTCCTGCCTAGGAGTCTTGTTGATCTTCTAGTGCCAGTGACAATTTTGGACAAAAGGGAGGAAATAAACAACTCAAATAACCTACTTGATATTGCATTTTGTGATTTATGATTGCATGCAAATACCCGTTGATATGGACAAATGAACCTTGTCAACCTCACATGATCACCAGGTGAAAGTGCCCAATTATATCTTCCTCCCTTGAGGTGAGCCCTTTGGTTTGTGGCACCCATTGCCATAATTTGGGTTTTTATGATTTTAAATGAAATAAAACTAATATGCAATGAAAGAATGTTGTATGACATGCATCCAAGCTAGGAGTAGTAACAAGCATTGAGAATACAACTAACAACTAGGAGAATAGTCCACCAATGTTATAAAAATTAACTTGAATAAGAACCTCTCGACTGCATTCCAAAATGGAATGATCCAATTGCTAACAACACTTTAATGTCATAAAACCTATAAGGTGAAATGAAGCAAGATTAATCACATGAAAATAAGGAGAATAATCCACCAGTTAAAGCATATGAAAAATTGGAGGTTGAGTAACCAACAATAGCCAACAAGATATCAAGAAACACCTTGTTTCAAGTCATTTGTTAGCAGGCATAAAATAAGTGGGAACAAGCAATACTAGCAAAAAATTAGTCTACCCCTTAGATTTCTCATGCCCATGAGCACCAAGAGAACAAGGAAAAGAGAGAATAGTCCACAACCAATCATAGTTCCACAAGAGTATAAAAATACTAGCTAACATCATCCTCTTTATTAACATATGAAGGTAGTCTACAATGCCAAAGATTGGAGTTGGGAACCTAGGGNATGCTAAAAATTACACCACAAAGAATAGTAGATCAAAGAGTTGTGTAAAACGATGGAAGGATGTCATTAAAATGGTGGTGGGAGAAAATTTATTTTTGGAACAAATTGAAAAATATCAAGGAATGGATTTGATAGGTTAGTTTTGTGGTTGGAAGTTAGTAAAGGAAACCCTTTTATCTTGGTTACAAATGTATTTTATTCACATAGTGGGATATATGCCACAATATCATGTGATTCCTTGCATGTGTTTGGGGTTTATCTTGAAGTTTGAGGATGATGCTAGGAAATTGGTGGAGAATCAATGGCACCAAGGTCCATTGATTGTCTTTGGAGAAGAGGAATTTGTGCTTTGAAATTGAGTAAAATCTGTCTCAAAAGTTATGGTGCGGGTTAAGCTTCCTAGGCCTTCGTTGGAGTGTTTGTTGGATAATTTTTTGGGTCACCTTGGTGATTTTTTTGGGAGGAATTTGGAAATTGATATGTCATTCAAGACAAGTCCAATGCGAATAATGGAAAATATCCTAGTTGAAGTGGAAATGAGGTCAGACTTGCCTAATAGTATTGAAATAGCCATGGGAAATTTTTTCATAGGCAAACCTTGGACTACATGCGAATCCCATTTAGGTGTGTGAGATTCCATACATACGAGCATGTGGCTAGTGAGTGTAGTTTCTCCATTTCCAAAAACGTATGGAGGAAGAAAGTCCACATTCATAGATCTTGTGCATTGTTTTGCATGGATATGAGAATAAAAGTAATAAAAGGATTGAGAGTCATGGCTAGTAGTGGGGTAGTTAAAAAATATATGCATGCAAAAGATACGATGATAATGAGGGAGGAGGATCTCATCCTGAGTCTATAACTAGTAATTTATCTTCATTTGAATCAAATTCTTCTAGTTCAAAGGAAGAAGGTTTTTATTTTGGTGATTAGGGGTCTTGGCCATCCCCTTTTGAAATAGGTAGTACATTAGGAGGGAAGAAGGGTTTTTGGGGTAAGGTGAAAAATAAGGGATGTAAAGAAGGAATTCCCCATGGTAAAGAAAATGTGAATCCTAAATAAGGATGGAATCTCATGAGCTAGGGAAAGCTTGGGTAGTGAGTTTTATTTTCAAAGTTCCAACAAGGACGTTATATATGGGTTACAGGTTGATCTTAGGTCAATAAAGTAGGACAAAAAAAAAGACATGGGCTACATAGAAGGCGATTTATGAATGGATCGTGTAAAGGAATTTGTTTATAATCATTTGGGGAGAAAATATCTTCTTCATCATACCTAGGAAAAATCCCTAAAGGAGATATATTCATGTAAACAAATGTATTTTAAAAGGATCCTTAGAGTAGGAAATACCGCCACAAAGTTTCCTCAATGATTGTGTTATCTCTCAATATAAGAGGGTTGGGAAGCCCCTCAAAAATTTTATTCCTTCGTAAGGTGGTGGAAGTAAGAAACCCTCATGTCATTCTATTACAAGAGATGATGGGGTGTTAAGAACCAAATATCAAAATAACATAGAAAACCTCAAAATAAGTACTCAACGCCTTGAAAAAGAGAGAATTTCAGATAATAAGCCTCTTTGATGGGGCAACCTCGTTATACACCACATAAATTTACAAATACAATATGATTTCAAATGAAAAGTTCTCCTTGGTATATATAGGAGACTAGGAGGTACAATTTCAACCAATGGAACCAAGCCAAAATAAATAAAATAACAATACTAATGTAATATGCCCCAATTAAGGGGTAATGTGCCACTATTTAGGGCTTAACCTTCCCCTCCCCTTCAAACAAGTGTTGTCTGCAACGCTTGAGTTCTGGATGCTTCTTTATAAAAGACTCATCTTCCCAAGTGGAATCTTCAGCATGTAGTTTCCTCCACTTAATGAGATACTCTGAAATGGATCTATTCCTCAACTGGTGAATTCTTGTGTCAATGATAGCTTCAGGCTTGTTGACGGGCGAAATTGACTGGCCGTCAACTTGGAAGAACAAGTCTGGTTCGGGGTTGTCTAAGTAACCCAAGCCATTTGGTGTAACCTGTTCTGATGGGTTTAATGGCTCCGTTAGCCAATCTAAGGTCCTAGGGTAAAGAAAAATAATAACTAACTAATGTTAAATATTAATATATACATAAACTCTAATATAATTATATGTATAAATGTATTTGAGCAGAAAAGGAAAAAAAATATTCTTATGAACAAAATTTACAAGTTGCAACTTTTAATGGAAACTTACAAAATCAATGTAAAAATGATTGCTTTACAGAAACAGATAAAGAAAGCACATTTGAATATTTTTTTATTTATTTTCTAATTAAAATCCTAACAAAACTTGAATTAACTAAGATATGAAACAGAGATGTATAGATAGTCAAAGTTGATCTAAACTTTTTGGTTTCACTACTACATAAAATGACAGAAATAAAAAATAAAGAAGCTAAGCTTATGTCAGTTCATTAAATGTGTCTGTGCCTTTGTGTGAATCAATAGCATCCAACTGCCATGCCTATGAGATAAATCTGCAATAGACTTATACTGAAACTATTTTGAATAAATTCATATAATGTGTTGACAACCAGAATTTTAGAAACATAATAGGGAACACATATTAACTCTGTGATCTTATGATTGCAAATGATTACAGCCAGAGAAATCTACGTGTAATACATTCACTTCATTGTTCAACTTAAACATCAAATAGAAATCCTAATATTCAAATTGAAAAGATGATCACAGTGTGAATATCTGGAACAACAAATCATGAGCAATAATGTTCTGAAACATAACATATCATTGAGTCTAAAGCTACAAGACATATTAATATACCAGGATAATATAAAACATTAATGAAACACCATTAGCAAAGGACTAAAGCCAAAATGATGTACGCTATTCCATTAAGTCTTGAAAAATAATTCGTCCATCTTTGGTTCCAGGTCAAGATGCCTTTCATTTACAAAATGCAGGGCCTTTAAAGAGTCTTTTTGAAATCTTATCTTCCTATCTCTTAGGATAGGATCAGATCCATGAGATCACAACATTACAAAAATGAAGGGCCTACAACCACTCATAATCAAATTGCATCTTCAAAATTAATAAAAGGTTGTTTTCTTATTAATAAGGGCCTACAACCACTCACCAGAGAGTTCATATTAGGACTGATCAGAATAAAAAAATTAAAGAACAGTTAACAACAAATCAAGCATCTTGATCAAAATAAAAAATGAAACAGTCTAGCATCATATGTGTTTCTGTCCAAATGCAAACTGGTGACAAGTTTTAATTACGAGCAAGACAATGTTTAGGCAAATGAATCCAATACTGTTGACATGGACACTGCTTCTAGTAGGCATCCATAGCCTTAGAAGGGATGTCAATTAACCCACTCTGACACCTCTATCTTGTCCAAGAAACATTTATTCAAGATGAAGGACATTTTACGATTAATACAAAAATTTATACTTGATAATTTTCTCGAACCCAACATTGCTTTGCTGCCAACATGCCTATTCAGTACCCCGATGAAGTTTCCTTGGCATCATGTATGCATTTACCCTATGCCTACATAACTGTTTAGTATCTTGGTGGGTTTACAAACACTTCCCACACTTTGCAGTTCTGTCATTTCTCTAGAAGTTATTTTAGAATTAGACATAAACTTTATGATCTTCAGGAGAGCGGGGTGATGCTGAAAATTTCAGACTTTGAACAACTTTATATTTTTCAATTTAAATTCTCATTTGACGACCTTCATCATGATATGAGATCAGTTTTCTAATAAGAAACGTTTCAAGGACATGAAGACATACTTGATTTATTTTCTTTAAAAATAGGGACAACTTAAAGAGTTTTAATGATGATCGTATCTTCTCGTGATTATAAAGTGAAACCAGGAAGACTATTTTGAACAAAAGGTTTCCTTTACTAGTCCGAGTTTTAACAATTTATAGCACTGATGACCTTGACTGTTGCTTTATGATGAGACATTCTGGTTTCCTTTCATGAACTAATGGTGACACATAAAGAAATTTATTCAGAAAATAGTGAAAACAAGCAAAATGAAAAGAACCAAAATAAAAAAACAAGAAGAAAATTTAAAAAGAAAAATATGTACATAGGTAAATCTAGAATCATCAAGCGAAATATTTTTTGAGTGCTTAAAATAAAATAGAAAAATCCTTGTTATTATGAGTGAATTCCTACTCGTGGCACCTTGGGTCAGGGTTGAGTTGATAGTTCAAATTTTTACTTATCTCCTTACTTTCCATTTAAAATTTTCATAATAATACTGTGGTTTTAAAAATAAATGTTCAGTGAAAAGAAGAGAGAAAAGGATCAAGCAGACTTCCCTACCGATAGTCATATTATGGTTCTCTTGATGCACCCACTTGTGTTCTTTAACTGCATTATTACAAAGAGAAATAGTGAGAAATAAATATAAAAGAAAACCTGCTCCTAAACCTACTCTAACTACTAAACGAATTAAAATACTATGTAAAGTCATGCTTCCAATGTAGCCATCGGAGTAACTCCAATCCTGCACTGGAAACAAAATAAAAAATTACTAGAAAGAATGGTAGTATATCAAAAAATGACAAAAATATATCATACTTACCTTTATCATCATCATTTAAAAACAAGGCAAGCATGATCTTACCAGTCCCTTGAACATTCCTTTTGTATGAATCCTCCAACCATTCTACAATTTTGTCATTATATGGGTTATAAAAATATGAAAAAATGAGATTGTGAAGTTTGTGAGAGTTATGGGGACCTGACATAACCATCGACCTAGACTGAAGTGCCCCATCCTCCCGACAATTTTCCTTTTGTTCCATATTTTCTTTATCTGAAGGATATAAAATGAGTGTGTTAAAGTTACCTCCTTGATCTCTAAATAAAGTGAAGATAATCTTACCATTCCCTAGAAACTTTTCAAGATATGAATACTCCAACCAATCTGCAATCCTATCATAATACATGCAATTACTAACATGGGATTGTTTGAAAGAATTTACATGCGACAAATATTCCCGATGAGAATAAAGTATTAGACTATCAAGGAAAGAATCTTGTAAAAAGGTTGTATCAAGATGGCGAGAACTTATCATGATTCTCGATCGGAAAATAAGTGTCTCATTCTCACTTTCCATTGAGCTTAGATATTTCAAGGTTGACTATTTGAGGTGAACTAAATGGAGCGACCAACATTTTTGAACAATCATCATTGGTAGTAATATTTGGTCGATTATACTTTTCAACCTCAAATAATTGATCATGGAAAAATTTAGATCCTTCTTGAAACACAAATTGAGATGAATCAATGGAAGATGCAATTTGAGACTCTTTCAAATCATTTCTTGATTTACCCATGGATAATTGATGAGAATAAGAATTAATATGTTCATGGGTAGAATTATTTTCCTCTTTATCTTCTATTCAGTAATCTCTTTGTACCTAATTATATAATGTTGAATTCTCTCCAAGGTAATATGGAACACACAATTGCACAACATTAGGATAAAAAATATTAGGGTACAAGGAAAAATATGTAGAAGAATTAAGGAGACAAAATGCATCTCTTGAAATGATAGGTATATGTGTTTCGAAATCTGGTTTTGTTCCCTCTCCTTGTATAAACTGATCAACCTCTGTTGTATTCTCTTTTAAAGAGTACGAGACAATTTTAAGAGATCATTTGGTTCATTGTGTAAGGGAAAATTTGAGAGAAAATCACTAGAGATAGAAGATTGCCTAATGATTTTGTCTCCCACTAATTGATCATGGATCTGTTCAACTAAATTAGGGGAATATTTATCGTCCACATGATTATCAACTTCACATTCAGTCTCTTTTACTTTAGAAACAATTATAAAATCTATGAGAGTGTGACAACTGTTATATTTTAAATTCAAGGTTCCTTCTTCGACATGAGGAGACATTGTTGACAAGGAATGATTAGAGGTGACAATCTCATTTTGTAAAATATGATGTTTCTTATGATTTGCCAAAATGAAAGAAGTTGACAAAAATTGTGGTGCTTCAAAATCTTCAATATCAACATCAAAATTTGAACCATCTTGAGATTGAGTGTTAGTGCTCAATTCAGATTGGTTAACCATTAATTGATCTTTCTTTTTTGAGAGAGAAACAAGATATTCAAACCACTCATTAAAAAGCAACATTTATTTCAAAGGGAATCTAGTACAAACATAAATGAACCTAATTGAAAAATCATTGAATGATTCACCATTTTCTTTTCTTAAGCAACTTAATTCTTCACTTAATTCATCATAATCATAGTTGCTAAAATATGATAAAAAATCAAATACAAACTCAGACAAAGAATGAATATAATTAGCTCGAAAATATTCAAACCAAATTTTAACCCGACCTCGAAAAGTGAGAGCGAACAATCTGCATGTAACATTAGGATCGATGATCTTATGTCTTAAACATTTATAAAAAATTTAGAAATATGGTCTACTGCAGATGTGTTCCCTTCATCATCAAAGGTGAGTTCTGAAAAGAGATCAACTGTCTTGTTGGAAATAAATGGTAGTGAGACATTAAAATCATGTTCCAACACAGTGATTTGGGCAGGAGCCATTAAGAATTTGAAGGAATTGACTCCAAATAGTTAGCTTGTCATCTAACCTGCCTTGTAGTGCATTATAAGATGACACAGAAGAAGGATTTATAAATCTAGAATTATGAAAGGCTGAGGGATGAAACATTTAATCATTAAATCGACATCATCCCTCCTTCTAGCGCCATTTGTTGACGGACGAAATTGACCGGTCGTCAACTTGGAAGAATAGGTCTGGTCTGAGGTTGTCTAAGGAACCCAAGCCGTTTGGTGTAACCTGTTCTGATGGGTTTAATGGCTCCATTAGCCAATCTAAGGTCCTAGGGTAAAGAAAAAGAATAACTAACTAATGTTAAATAATAATATATACATAAACTCTAATATAATTATTTGTATAAATGTATTTGAGTAGAAAAGGAAAACAAAAATATTGCTTATGAACAGAATTTACAAGTTGCAATTTTTATTGGAAACTTACGAAATCAATGTAAAAATCATTTATTTACAGAAGAAGATAAAGAAAGCACATTTGAATATTTTTTTATTTTCTAATGAAAAATCTAACATAACTTGAATTAACTAAGATATGAAACACATATGTACAGATAGTCAAAGATGATCTAAACTTTCTGGTTTCACTACTACATAAAATGACAAAAATTAGAAATAAAGAAGATAACCTAATGTCAGTTCGTTAAATGTGTCCGTGCCTTTGTGTGAATCAATAACATCCAACTACCACGCCTAGGAGATAAATATACAATAGACTTATGCTTAAACTGTTTTGAATAAATACATAGAATGTATTGACAACCAGGATTTTAGAAACATAATAGGGAACACATATTAACTTCGTGGTCTTATGATCGGAAATAATTACAGCCAGGGAAATCTACGTGTAATACATTCACTTCATTGTTCAACTTAAACATCAAATAGAAATCCTGATATTCAAATTGAAAAGATGATCACAGTGTGAATATCTGGAACAACAAATCATGAGCGATATTTATAACACGAATGTCTTGAAACCTAACATATCATCAAGTCTAAAGCTACAAGACATACTAATATACCAAGATAATATAAAACATTAATGAAACACCATTAGCAAAGGACTAAATCCAAAATGTTGTACCCTGTTCCATTAAGTCTTGAAAAATCATTCGTTCATCTTTGGTTCCAGGACAAGATGCCATTCATTTACAAACTGTAGGGTATTTAAAGAGTTTTTTTGAAATCTTATCTTCCTATCTCTTAGGATAGGATAAAATCCATGAGATCACAACATTACAAAAATGGAGGGCCTACAACCACTCATAATCAAATTGCATCTTCAAAATTAATGGAAGTTTTTTTTTCTTATTTACAAAATAAACAGAAAAGAGATACTTAATTATCTAAATTGAACATGTTCCACCTCATAGAATCAACATCAAGATACATCATGCCCTGAAAACGAAATAGGAACAATGTTAGATAATTTATTAACAATTAATTACTAATTTTCATATAAAAATGACTTGAATTCAAACTAATTTTTAGAAAAAGATAAGCTACAGGTTTCTGTAGCTAGTCTAAAATATTAAAAATACAAACAAAAAATTAAAATCTAACTATTTTATTTTTCCAACCAAATCAAATAAAAAACGAATCAAAAAATACTTTTACCATTTCATCGATTAGACAAAGAAGAATTTGAATTTATGAAGGTGTTAAAATTAGTTATTGGCAAACACATTACCAGCCTGCTCAATTTGTTTGCCAAATTAAAACCGAATTACCTTGTTCCTCATGCTGGCGGTTTTTATTCACAATTGATTTGTTAATGAACCCTAATTCAGCTCATTAATAGGAGGGTTATTTATCCTTGAATACATCTAAGACTTCCTCCAATGATTTTCTGGGCATGAAATCATACCGTGGCCTTCTCCCAATGGGTTTTGAACTGCAACAGAGAGTAGATTTGTGATAGCATAGTATTTTTTTGGATGAACACACAGTTTTTCGATAGTAGGGTTAGACATGCAAGTGATGGAGAGGAAATTATACTGCAGTCTCATAAACAAAAGAAGGGAATATATAACTTGGAACCCAACAAAACCAATAACATGCTTGGATCTCTAAGCAAAACAAACAAAAATGCTTACCTCAACTACAAAGAACTTATGATATTTTTCCCTCTAAAGAACGAGATGTATCTTTGAAACTGTATCGTTTTTGAAGAATCTTCCCGTGATGAAGGTAAATGACCCCATTTTCGGAATGGGTTTTAAATGGTTTTGCTAATTCATAACGGTTGGCTCATAAATGCTCCCGCAAATACGTGTCTCTGGCATGAAATTACAGGGTTTTAAAAATAGAAAACTCAGATTCATTCGGTTGGATTCGCCTCACATATGCCATAATGCAACAAGGGCGGCTCAAAATAGTTCTAGGTTTGGATGGTAGGAGTGATAAGATCAGATCCGAATGGATAAAAGGAAAACAACCAAAATGAAGACCCTGTGTAATCACAGTATGGACATCGAGGGTTCGGTCTTGATGCTTTAGCATTCCTGGTAATGAAAACCTTGCGTAAAGAGCATGAAAACCTATAACCCGTAATGACAGGATTATTAATTCAATGTGCCAACAAGATGGATCAAGTATAGGGTAGAATAATTGCACATTGATTCTCATGACTAACACAACCATAGTTTTTTCACAGGGTTTAAATATATTAACAAAAATTGTTCATAATTTAAATACAAATGATCGAACCATTATACAAACCAAAACTCTGCTCAAATCGAAATTATCAAACCATTGAAATGATAATCGTATTCATCTCAAGTAAAATGTGTCTAATCACCATTCTATAATATTTATATTTTAATTTCATATGATGGTTTGTTGAACGATAAACCTAAGGAAAATATCATGAAAATGACAATCCAAATTCTAAGTTTAATTCATGCTTGCAATCATGAATTAAACATAGAAGAATCGAAAAATCAAAAAGTAGAAAACAATAAAAAAAGGCTTTAGCCCAATTAGTCATAATAAACTTGTAAAAGTGTTTATAGACAGGGTGATGGGAGCTATAGAAACATAATTCCTTTTGATCATGTTTAAAAAATCAAATACATGTGTGGCTCCCAACAAGGCTCCAATATGATTTTTCCTTCCTCATCAAGTTCTGGAAATATAGTTTGAACAGGGATCTTGTCACCTATAACTTTTTTTAAGAATGAAATATGGAAAACTGGGTGTACTCACGAATGTTCAGACAACTACAATTTGTATGCCATAGTACCAATATTTTTCAACACCTTATAAGGGCCATAGTACTTTGGTGATAATTTATTATCCTTCTTATCTTGCTTGAGGGACATCTGTTTGTATGGTTGTAGTATTAAAAATACCCAATCCCCTACTTCAAAACTTCTTTCACTACGATTCTGTGCCATGGTTAGGTTGTCCTTTAAGAGTTGGATAACTTATTGTTGATGCTTGATGTGATCTTCCATTGCTTGAACCTTAGATTTTATTTTAGAGAAGAAGTGATGGAAGGTGGGTGGTATTGATAGAGTGCCATAAATGGTGTCATTTTTGTTGCAGTATGAAAGGAAGTGTTATAACACCATTCTTCCAAGGGTAATCACTTGAACCATTGTGTTTATTTATCAGAGACAAAGCAACTAAGGTATCCTTCCAAACATTTGTTCACTATCTTGGTTTGTCCATCATATTGGGGATGATAAGATGATCTATGAGCTAATCGAGTACCCAAACAAGAAAATAATTCTGTCCAAAAATGTCTAGTGAAGATGGGATCTCTGTGACTTACAATAATCTTTGCGCTTCCATGTAGCTTTTGAAATTTCTCCATGAATGAGGTGGAAACTTTACTAGATTTGAAAGAATGAGAGAGTGAAAAAAGGTGTGCATACTTGGTTAGTCTATCAAAAATCCCCATGATGACATTCTTTCCTTCATACTTTTGTAACCTTGTGATGAAATCCATGGAAACCTCCTCCCAGCGCTGACTTGGGATGGATAATGGTAGTAAAAGACTTGGGGTATTAATTTTTTCCACCTTATTTTTTTGGCAGACCAAACATTCTATCACAAACCTTTGAACATCAGTTTTAAGGCCATCCCAAAAAAATTCTTTCTTGACCCTATGGTAGGTTTTCAAAAATCCCGAGTTCCCTCCTACCAGAGAGGTGTGCGATTCCAAGAGTACCTTTTATTTGAGTTGGGGGTTGTTACATAAATACAAGAAATCTTTGTACCATAGTGAATCATTTTTCCATGTAAATGTATCTGATGCACTGGAATCATGCTGCAACCTTTGAATGAGATTCTACAATTTTTCGTCATTCTTCCATTCATCCCTCACTTCTATTATCCAATTGGGTTGGATGATCAAGATAACACAGAGAAAGGCCTCAACATCATCCTTTCTTGAGAGTGCATATGCCGACACATTTTTCTTCGCTTTTTGTATATGTTTTCAAAACCATTACCCAACATCTTGGTCACTCATTTTTGTTGTTCTTCTGAAGATAGTCTTTGTTCCAAGAAGTATTTAAGACTATCCTGATATTTTTTGACCTTGAAGTGCCTATATATTAAGTAAGGTCTCCATTTCTTCAATGAATGTAGTATTGTCATCATTTCCTTCTAATAAATGGGATTGTGTAATTACTTTCCCTTGAGTGACCGATTGTCAAAAGCAAGGGGCCTTCCTTATTGCATTAGAACAACACCAATTCCATTTACTGAGGCATCACATTCCACAATAAAGGTTTTTGTTAAGTCTAGTGTTGTCAAGACATGAGCTTTTCACATCACATATTTAAGTTGTTCAAAAGATTGAGTTTCCTCTGGAGTCCATGAAAATGCATCCTTCTTAGTTAATTCCGTTAAAGGTGTTGTTATTCTTTCATAGTTCCAAACAAACGTGCGGTAGTAACTTGTCAAACCCAAAAATACTCTAAGATTCTTCAATCTTTTTGGAATCATCCAGTCCATCATGGCCTTAATCGTGTTTGGGTCTACCTTGACACCTTCATGAGATACAATATGACCTAAATACTCTACCTCCTTCACCCCAAATAAACATTTGGATGGTTTGGAATATAGTTGTTTCTCCTTTAGTAGTTGTAGCACCTTGTTAACATGTCGAACATGATCAACCCAAGACTTTCTATAGATTAGTATATCATCAAAAAATACTAACACAAATTTTCGAAGGAAGGGCTTGAAAATGGAATTCATCAACCCTTGGAATGTGGAAGATGCATTCGTAAGGCCAAAAGGCATGATAAAAAATTCATAATGGTCTTCTTGTGTTCAAAATGTTGTTTTTGGGATATCTGCTTCCTTCATTCTAATCTGATGATACCCTGAATGAAGATCCAACTTTATAAAGTAGATTGCTCCATGTAGTTCATCTAGCAATTCATCAATAATGAGAATGGAAAACTTATCTTTAATAGTACTCTTGTTGAGCTCTCTATAATCTGGACACATACGCCATGAGCCCTCTTTATTGAGTACCATTACCACCAATGCATAGTAAGAACTTTGGCTAGGTCTAATATTTCCAGCCCCTAACATTTATTCAACCATACACTCAATTTCACTCTTTTGGGCATAATGGTATCTGTAAGGCATGATGTTAGGAGGAACACTCCCATGAATTAGGTGAATAAAATGGTCATGATTTCGAGTGGGTGGAAGACATATGGGAATATCTTCAAATAGTTTGGAATGATTATCAATGATCCCTTGGAGATCTAGGGGAATAGATGGCTTAGATGTTTGAACATCTAGTGAGCATAGTTGTATAATTACACATTGATTCCCCTTTTTCAATAATTGTTTCATGCCATTAGAGATTATCACCTTACTGGGTTTCCCTATGATACCCCTTAACTCAATTTCCTTTCCTTCTAATGAAAATTTCATGAAAAGTCCTTAAAAACTAAAATCCATTGTTCCTAATGATTGTAACCATTGGACTCCTAGTATGACATCAACACCACCCATGGGTATATCAATCATTGGACTATTCATTACATATACCCCCATAGTAAGATTAACCTTATGGAATTTTAGTGAGCAATTGATAGTTCCTCCATTTGCAATCATTACTTGAAAATATGGCATTGGATATATAAAGCAATTGAGAGCTTTGGATAATTTATAGTGAATGAAATTGTGAGTATTACCAGAATCAATTAGGACTATTACCTTTTTATTTTTGATATATCCTTCGATCTTGAGGGTTTGAGGAGTACTAATTCTAGCCAATGCATTACATGATATCGTGGGAGTCAACTCTTCAGAAGAATTGTCTTCTACGTTTTCATCTTGATATTGTTCTTGTTCTTCCTCCTCTTCACAATCTATGTAGAATAATTTCTTCTCACCACACTTATGTCCCTTACTGTACTTACTGTCACAATTAACACATAAACCTTTTTATTTTATTTCCTCCAATTGTTGAGGTGTCAACCTTCACTACTACATTGGGAAGAAATTATGACGAAATATTACGACGGTTTAAAATTTTGTCGTAATTTTTTTGCTTTTTTTGGACTAAATTTACTTTTTTTCCGGGGTCCAAATGTTAGTCTCTCTAGCAACCAACATTCCACATTTATCTCTCTAGCGACCAACATTCCATGTTGCTCGTTATAACGACCAACTATGGCACGTGTGAGAATCAAATGGTCATTGACTTATTGTTTGGTCAATTTGACAGAATTCGTCGGAAGACTGACATAATCAATCCTATATATATCTCAGTTACGACAAAATTGCTATAGTTGCGACAATCATTTTCTACAGTTGCAACAATCATTTGGGTGTTCTGATGAAATGGTGTTTTGGTTTTTTATGAAATCCTGATTTCAATTCTCTTTCAAGAAGAGAAACATTGAATTGATCAGATTCTACATAGCTAAGATTTTGAAGGTCAGTACTTAAAATTTTTCCATGTGATTTAGTAATTTGGTGGTATTGAACTATTTTATGGTTTATTTTCACTCCTTAAATCAGATTTTATGGTTTATTTTAACTCCTTAGAAAGATTTTATGGTTTATCCACTTTTGATAGAGTAAAACGATTAGTGATTCAACTACAATCACTCTAATTAGATTCAATCACTCTAATTTTGTTCTTATATTTCATGGAACTTCTTGAATATCTAAGTATCCTTGCCTTAGTAAGTAAATTTACATTTAGGGATTCCTCTTTGAGTTGGAAAAGAACGAACTAGAAGTGAAGAGAAGTGGATTTTGTGGTGATTGTTGGGCTCTGGATTTATAACATTTTCTTGCTGATATTGTTTACTCTCCTGAAGTCTTTTGTTAAGAAAATGGCTTTCTTTCTGTGCTATTCATGTTCTGTTACACATATATGTTCCATTGTATACAGAAATCATGAAGTGCTTCCAAAACCACAAATGAGCGAAGAATTCAACTATAAATGCAATAATAATCCTCTTCTGCAGAGAATAGATGAACTTTGCAAGAATGCAGGGTGTTGGCTTATAGAGGATAATACTTATGATTATTTTATGATGGGTTGAAACATACTTGTGTAGAGGCTCCACACATTATCAATGCAATCTCTTTTTCTAAATCTTATGGTATGATGGGCTGGCGAATTGGATATATAACATATCCTTCTGAAGTCGAGAGCCTTGGAGCACAATATAATATCCCAATATGTGCTTCAATCATTGGACAAAAGCTTGCTCCGTATTCACTGGAGCTTGGCCCTGAATGGGTGAAGGAAAGGGTTTAAAAACAAAGATATAATTTGGATGCACTGTCACCTCTTGGTGCAAATGCTGTAAAGGGCAGACAAGGAGTAATTTATCTCTGGAGCAAAGTTACCCACTGGTGCTTYTGATGATGTTGAAGTTGTTAAATGGTTTGCAAAAAGACATGGGGTTATTGTTATCCCCGGTAGTGCTAGTGGAGGACCAGGGTATGTTTGTGTTTTACTAGGGAATGCTTTCTTCTCAAYTTTCCAGGTAGAAAGATCTCGRCAATATTATTCAAAGATGTGTATCTTATAATGCAAATTGTTAAGGTCATCATTTACTTCAGTTTCTGGGGTTATTGGGCAATATGCAAAATGCCAGCCATTATAAATACCAAGATACGTTTGACTCTGAACAGCTAAACAGAGTGCTTTGCGATTTGAGGAGGGATCGCTACAACTGGACCTTTCCTTGACATAACAGTTGGCGCCCTCTGCCACTTCATAAATCCGTGCATGTGTAACGCAGGGGGGAAACTGTTTGTTTGAATCGTTGAAATAGTTGGCATCAAGCATTTAATTTCATGCATAACGCAAGGAAGGAAATCATGGAATGATTGACTGTGTAAAACGTGTCTCATCCTCCGGTGATATCCTAAAACCGTTTTGTAACTTCTGGGGTGCAAAGCCATGCATTGCCAGAGATCTGAAATGTTATAAAAAGAGCTGCTATGCTCGAGAGGAAGGGGAGGATGTAGAGAAATATGTAGAGGGAATCTGAAACGCTGCTATGCTTGAGAAAGGGGGGATAGACGGAGCATAGAGTAGAGAGAAGAATGGAAATCTCCAAGCACTGTATTGTTCTTGTTTTCAATAAAATAGTTAAGAGTTGTTCCATTAATTCGATTTCTGATATTGCCAGTTTGCTGTTAGTTATATTCAATATGCATTGAGTGAGCCAGTCTGTGGATAGAGAAGGCAGGGCCCCCTTCGATGGAAACAAAACTGTGTAGATTGCATTTAGAATAGACATTATCTTTCAGCCGTTCTCTCATTGATTCCATAGAACAGAAATAGCATTCCATTTGATTGCAACAGAGGGTTAGCATTCCAATATTTAAGTTTAATGTTATCTTTTCAACCACCGATTTCATCTTTCAGTTTTCATGTTCAGACTGCTTAACATTCAGGAACTAAACTAGCCTGGATGTCTCATGAGATAGAGAAGTTTCCTTTGATTCCAGTAGAGGGTTTTGATTACAGTAGAGGGTTTATCTTTTACATGCAT
>ML801094.1:196578-212444 GCA_009831015.1 Picea engelmannii
TTTGAATTATAATACACTCATCACTTCACTTTATTATTTACCTTTTAAAATCTCTTAAACCACTTAGATTACTTTAACCTTTTGGGGCTTCTAGATGACATATGAGGTCCTCCAACTTCGTAAGGCCATAACTCTCAAACCGTGAGGAGTTATGTGGCATTCTACATACCAACAGAAATGGAATGACATGTACTATACATATAGGATAGTATTATCTAAAAATATATCATAACTCATACCATTACCTATCAAACAAACTTGGGTCCATTACCCAAACCTGGGGTCTCCAACTTCTCATGGCCATAACTCTCTAATTATGAGGAAGTATGTGATGTTCCACATACCACTGGAAATGAAATGAAAATAAATATCCATCTAAGATATGTTTCCTGACAAATTCACTTTCCTTCATCTCATTATTCCACAATTAAACATGGGTTCTGTTACTCCACAAAGCGTCTTCCCATGAGGGCTTTCACCATAAGGGGACCACTTTGGAGTTCATCCATATTTACTTCTTATCAACCATGAAAAAACAATAATGAGTCATATTTACATCAAACACTATTGTTTCCATTACCCAAACCTTTGTGCTACGAGTCTTTCTTCAAGGGTTGACATCAATGACAACCAACCTTAATCAACATGTTTATCTTTAGCTATACTATAATATGAAGAACGTTGGCCTAACATTTTATTCTCCCTCAATGGAGTGTAGGTACAACCAAATATGTATCTATCAGACCTATCATCCAACTCGAGCGATGAAATTTCGAGAGGGACAAGGGAAAACATATCCAACACATGTAACAAGACAAAATCAACTAGAGGTGAAAAGGTCAGAAGAAAGTTTGGTAGGTGCATGAAATTATTTCTTGCTGAAGGAGGATCATGCTCTTATGATGATGAGAGAATAGGTGACATCAAGGTTCGCTTGAGGTATAAACAACTACTGAAACAATGGGTACCCAAGGAAATTCCAGAGTTCGACACCGACTTCTGTGTTATTGAGAGGATGTATTGCATTGCTCCATCATCCATCCATGGCCTTGGTTTATTCTCCATGGATGGCATAAAGGTAAAATATGGTGGATTGGTTGAATTGTTTGAGTATGTTGGACCATGTTACACTTATGGAGTATGGTTGAGGATGGTCCAATATATGCCTAGTATGTGGAGATACACTCTCGCCATAAATTATATACAGCTGAAAGACAATAATAAAAATAAAGGAGTGACTATGTATATTGATGGAAGGCCAAAAGCATCAGGTAATATTGCATGTCTTATAAACAATATAAGGCCTAGGATGACAAGAAAGGAACCCAATTGCATTTTGTAGGAGAATGAAGGTAATAGGATATTTGTATGTGCGGTGAAAACAATAACGACAGGAGAAGAGTTGCTGGTCGATTACAATCTGAATCGAGTCGACCCAGGAACGTCTTCTTTTGCTACGGTACAAAACCCATTATACTCAAACTTAAAAAGGGATTACTTAATTTGTGAATGTTTCATTTGTGATGAAATTTTATTTTATTTCTGAATGTTCCATTTGCTAATTTTTGATCGATGTTTCATCTCCAAATATTTGCTAATTTGTATGTGTGAATGTTTCATTTGATAATATTTTCCAATATTCCATTATTTCATATATTGTTTTTTCAATATTTCTTGCACGTACTAACATTCTTCTTGAAATTATTCTAGAGTGGTGATCAAGGAAAAGGCCCTGAGTGTGGCAAAGAAATTTATCTAGGAAAAGGCCCCATTCCCAGCACCGTATCGACAAAAAATGATGAATATATAAGAGATGAAGAGATATTTGATTCTAGAGACCCCTTGTAGACAATAGAATTGTCCCTAAGAAACGCCAATAGGGAATTCTGGGATTTGGTCACTTCTGGGCCGGAAACAGATGAGGATTTCCTAAGGATAGTTGAATTACGCGTTAAGATATAAAATTATGGGGTAAGTCATGTCATCTAACAATATCAATTTTTGGTTTTAAATTTTGTGATTTGATATATGAAATTAACATATATTTCACATTGTAGAATTTTGTGAGATTGATGAGAGGGGAAGGGGAAGTTCCTGGTAGCAGCACCAGGACTGCAACAATGAGCCTGCATGTCCATGTAGCCACGATGCTATTTTCCACCCCAAGTGTGCTTCCTGAGACTGATTCTATACCTTCTAGGGGTGATGCCACACCCCCATAGCACACGCCAGATCATGCAGGTGGTGTACATGATCCTGGAATTGATCACTCTTCCATTGATTGTTACCCCGGTGCTACACATATCTAAAGCACAAGAACAACAACATTATCATTTTTGGTCGACCAGGACATGGTTCCTCTAAAAATAGTACAACTACCAGGTATTTAATATATGTCTTTATCGAGATTCCTGTTATATAATTGTTTAAACAATCACATATCAGTGAGATTTAAATTACTAATGATGAAGATGTTTTACAGGAAACAATGTGTTCTACAATAGTTTGCATGACTATGCATTAGAACGTTTTGGGCCAACTATTTGACTACGACGGAATCGACGAAATTCCAAACTAAAAAGCCTTCTTATCTCCAAACTGGTTGGCGAGTTTGGTGACTCGTTCAATAAGATAGAAGTCCTAAAAAGGACTGAAAAGCATTTAAAACATGTTAGAGAGGCATATAGGAATAAATTAGTACAGGAACCCAAGTGCGAATGCCCTTTGGTTGTCCCCGAGAGGAAGTGGAAACAAATTATTCTCAATGCAAGAGAATTAGCGATGAAAGCACAAGGGAAGAAACCGCCTGGCCCTGGAAGGTAAGAGGTGTTTTCAATTGACTATGATGGTCTTTTGTTTAATTTACGAGGAAAACAATCAATATCTAACATATTTCAAAATATTGCATAGACTCCAAGACACTTCCAAGGCAACAAAGGCAAGACAAGACAAACACTACCAACATAAACTGGGCCAAGGTGGTTACGGGAGATTGAAGGCACGGGTTGTAAGTGCCTAAACATTTTACGTTTTTTATGATCGTCACAAAATATGTAATTCATTGCAGCTAGTGACTAATGATTTTGATATTTCTCAATGCAGGGGGATTTGTTCACACAGGGTTTTGATGGCGTGGTGGCACGACGAAGAAGCTTGGGGAAATCTCCATGTGTCTCTCTGGAGGACATGGTAAATAAAATGAAATTAAAAACTTGTCGATTAGTTTTTACTCATTGATTACTTGTAATGTAAAATATATTTTTTATTCATTTAAAATGGAAAATAATGTGTATATTTTCTACATTTACAGGACATTAACAATGCTACCAATGCTCCTAATGTACCCGATGAACCACATCCTGACCCCCATATTGATTCAAGCGTTGTTGGCGAAGGACCATTACATAGTGGTATGCACACATTTTTAATGTTTTTCCATTTTTCAATGAGTATTAATATTTAGGGTATATTATGTACTAAATACTTATATTGTTTCATATGGAAGAGCATGTAGATGCCGATCGAGAGCGAAGATCAACAAGCATAGAAACAACAATGCGGCCACCAACTACTATTTCTACTGCACCGACTAATCCATGTATAAAACATTGTAATTAAATCTGTATTAATTAAATTTCCCTAGGAACAATGAATAACAATATCACTTGAATTATTTTTGTTGTTGCAGCAGTGGATGCCCATGCGCATCCTCAACCTCCACGTCAAAATACTATAAGTTCATCATGGCGTGAGGTGTTGAGTACTGATGACACAACACTTCAAGAAGTCCCAATGACTGTGGGGGATCAGTTAAATTATGATGATGACTTAATTTGGGCTTTCATGGAGACCAAGAAGAAGAAGAAGAAGAAAAACAAATGATTAGACATTTTATTATTAATATAAATTCAATATATTTCTGGTCCAATGTAATGTATTTTTTTTTCCTACATGTCATGAATGTTATTTTCTTTCATGTTTTTTGTTTTAGCACATGACGATGAATGTTTTTTGCTTACATTTAATGTTACTGCCATTTCTAATTATAGTTGTAAAATCTAGATAGATTGGGTATGGGGAAACGAGAGTGATGTGAGAGGGGGGGAGGGGCCAAAAAATCTTCCACCTTCACGTGGTTGGTCCTGTTCATTCATGTATTTATCTTTAGTCATTAATTTGTAGAGGTTGTTACATCTTTAATTACTATTCTGAAATATTATTAAGTCATGTGATGAATTGCAGGATGGAGAGGAGCAACATTGGAGGCACCCCATCACTCAAAGGTATGGATCTTGTTAAGGAATGGTTTAAGGTGATTTTTAGTTGATTTATGACTATCATGATATTTTGTAATGAATGTGGAGATCAATGATTTGTTTTAGGAAATTTGAATTTAAGAAGACAAAGTTATGTTGACTCCACTAGTGTTAAGGATGCATGGTGGTGGGCACAATCCCCAAGGTATGTCTTTAACCAACAAAGTTGCTAGCCTAAATCAATGTAGTACACACTGAATGTGGTGACACTGAGGTTCATCATCCTCTTCATATACTTCTTGCTCCTCCTAGGAGGTTCAAACCTCCTAACCTAACATAGGCTACCCCTACATACCTCGGCCTACCCTAAACCTAACCTACATCCTAAGCCTAGCAATCCTAGACTCTTAGTGGCCTAACAAAAGACATATGGACCTAATCTCTATAGCTCCCTAAAGCTACTAAATCTACTAACTTGGCACTCAATTTAGGACTGACATAACTATTACAAAGACAGTCCCAACATTTTAATGCTAGATATAGATTCACTTTGACATAGTCCCCCATTCTTGGAAGTTTTGGGGCGATTAATATATCATTTGATTTATTGCAATGTCTAGAACAACATACCATTGTAACTGTGTTTGGTTGTCTCCAAAATTACTCTGTATTTTTCATCTAGGGCATTAACTGACTAAAGCGAATAACTTGGATCATGTTCCTTCTAACTAGATTTAGATACTAAGTTCCATATAAATATACCTTGCAATTGTTGTTTTCACCATGTTTGTGTGGGTTTGTTCTTTTGGTCACTTGTTTATTAAATATTTCCTTGAGCTAATGATATAGTTGAACCTGTGACAAGCACACAATTGTAATTATGTTTCCTATAGTTAAGTGCAACTTATAATCATTTATCATAAATAAGGAAATGATCTTTTTCTTAAATTTGTATTTGAGTCCTAGTTAATGCCATAATTTAGATTTATGTGCTATGGGGTGATTAATTGTAGCAATGGGAAGAACTTCTTATCATTCAATTGAGTTCAGTAATGAGGTGTGTATTGTCTTTATCCAGACTATGAATAAGATATTTAAAACAATCCAGTATCATGGTTCCTATTCCATTCCACATGCCCTGTGAGTGGAAGGAATGCCCTTTTTAATACTAGAACCCCTTTTCCATTTGATGAATGTGTTCTTTTTTTAACCAATTTTCTCCAAGGTGATATTGTTTGCTTATTATTTCACTGTCTATGTATACCTTTAGTGTCATCGCCTATGTTATCCACTTTTGTTGTAATTTCAAGGTAGGTATAAATACAATTATATTTTGAGGATGATTCATATTTGCATCCATGAATTGGATATTTACAATTGCAATCTTTGAGTGTGAAAAGTATTCCACTTTATCTTTCTGAGTGGTGGGTGTGTCATGTTCAACACTGGTGGTCCCTTCTCTATTATATTAAAACAAAAGACCTAGTTTCCTTTTATTTGTGTATATAAGATATCCACCCTTTGTGTCAACACTTCATTTATGTCCTCTACTACCAACACTCTTGCAATTCTCTCTCTACCTTCTTTTGATATCCATACTAGAGAATCCTAACTCATTTTATCATGAAAATGTTGGGATACAGGGGATAGATCTTACATGGACCTCTAAGGATGGATCATATTAAGCTAATCACTTCCTTTCTTCTCTCGATCAAAATAGTTGGTGGAAATGAGTGGTAGGAATAGACCTAGGTCACACCAAATACTATATTGGATGGACTATGAACTTTTATTCAACCTCCATCTAGTAGACCTACCCCCACTAGAATTTTTAGGAGATCTATTTCTTATCACAATTCATTTTCCACTACAAACCCCCTTCATGAAACCAACCTTCAATCACTAGGTATTTTTAATTTCACCCATGGTTACATAGTCAAGTCCTCTCAAATATGGACTCTCCCCTAAAGACATTGTTAGGGAATGAATTGACTAATCTGCAGTTGGTGACTCACCAGGGAAATCATCTTCTCCCTTCTCTACTTTTAGTACTATTTTTGTAGTGACATCAAGGGCTTCATATTCTAACAAGGATGAGCATCCCTTTTTCATGTTACATATGAAATTTCCATTTTGTTATTTCTCTTTTTCAGTAGTTTAACTTTTTTTTTTTTTTAATTTAGCTTCTAGGAGATGCTACTATGATCCCACAATGGGTCACTACTCAATTGTAATTTTGAGTTCCATTGACCTACCTTTGAGGTCATTAGTGAACATTGATAAAATTATCATATCTTGGTATTCTTACATTTCCCTATTATTGGGTACTTTCATTCATAAAAAGAAAAACTCAGAAGTCGTGTATCCTAACATAAAAAAAGATCAAGAAAATTATTTCCAGTAAATCCATAATTATTCATTTGTATATAAAATATCCATTGCACCTTGAGAAGTTCCCCAAAGGAAAGAAACATGCCATACATTTAGTAAAATGGGGATCAAAAGTTTTTGTAGTTATTTATAATATTCATTTAAAGGGAGGTATTACTTAGGTCCAGTTAATAATAAGTTGCTTATATGTCAACATTTTGAGAAGATCAAGAATTGCTACTTAGGTGGTGTTTACATTAATAATACACATGCTTGGTTTGAACACAAATTTATCGAAATGGTAAATATTAAAAGTATTTCAAGGAATTTCCTTTGGACAACACTCTTTGTAAAGTTTTTTTTCCATATTCATTAGCAACCTACCCTAACCTAGCCACCACTCTAAACTATAAGAATCCTAACGCAAGATCACTAGGCCTCTCTCCTACTATCCTAAAAAATCACGTCCATCCTCATGACTGTCTACCATTTGACTTTCCTAAGCTATTTTTGCAGCCCCAACCTACCTAACGTTGACCTATTCTCATACTAGCTCACCCTAGGATATATCCCCTTTCATGCCTAGGCCATTATCTCCCTAACGCAAGGTAATTAACCCTATCTCCTAAACATTTAGACACCCCATGACTACCTGAAAAAACCCTTACTACTGACTGTTCTGAAGTCTTAATTTAAGACCCTATTCCACTTTGACACACCCCTAAAACAAACTCACATACCTCATAGTCACTCTACCTAAACCGCCTCCCAAACTCTCCACCCAAAATCATAGTAAAACCTTCAATTATGACTGTGTGAACATAGTCATTCCCAACCACATTTAATTTGTTTTTGACATAGATAATTCATGGGGAACATAACCTACAATCTTCATACATAAGCAATATTAAAAATCTTAACTTATGTGCATTTGGAGGGGTTACATATCATTTGCATTTGCATATTTAGGACAAGTAGGACTGGTACATATTGAATTGAAGTCAAATAGATAGTCCCAACTTATGATGTGTAATGAACTGAGAAGGATACTATTGGATTATTGGATTGACACATATGAAACATTTTGTGGCTTTGAAATATTGTTGTCTTGAAATTAGTTTGATCAAAGTCATAGATACTTCAAAGAAAATTATTGTGCTCTATTAGGAAATTGTGTATATCATTAAAATTTAGTCATTGATTGATCTTAATAATTTGAATACTTGAATTATTCTTGAGATTGAAAGCATCATCCTCTAGGCATTGTATACAAACACAAACACATGTGGCATTTTCACACTTAAGTGAATATCTTGTTGTCACATACATTTCCTTGAATCATTCATTGAATATCTTTTAGATGAGTTTACATGAAAGAGTTATCATTGGATTATCTGAATACTTAGACAGACCTCAGGATATCCTATCCTGAGGTCATATCATCATAATTGGATATCATGTACTTGAATCCATAACCCCTCTGAGACACTGGCCTTCTATTGATACTTGATTACATTGCCATATTGATTTCACGAGCCAACTGTGTGCTTGTCTCTAGGACATTACATGAATATCTTTTTTACTATATACTACTTGAGTATTGTCTTCAGGATGTTTACTGATATTGATCATTTAATTCTAGGGAAATAGACTCATTGAACAACTAATAGTTATATTCTTGAGTCTTGATGCCCAATATTTTGACTATAAAATTTTGAAACTGGCATGGGTATTGGAAACACTATTGTTGTTTTTTTTAAATGGCATAATTTCACTTTGAACTTCTCAAAACTTGAAGTGTTTCTTTGTTTGCGGCTGGAGTATACAAATTTTTATTAATATGATTTGGAGTACATTATTGGTATGCATGAATGTAATTAATCAATCCATGCTATTTATAAAGTTTGAAGTTGTTAGTTTAAGTTTCTATGTGGTGATTTTTATGATAGTTTAGTATTTGTTATGTTGCAAGTATCTTGTTCATTGCATTAGCTATGCAATGACAACTTCAGTATTGTTAGTGGAAATTTTTACTCACAATTTGTTTGTTTTGGTTCTATCAACTGGAAGGAGAGATTCTTTGGAGAACATTGTGATTCATGGCTCAATGCATTTCTCTTTAATTTCCTTTTTCCTAAAACCATTTCCTTTTATTTACCTCCACAACTTCATTCCTGCTAGTGTTTTCCCATAAAATGGATGGTTTTTAGACCCCATTCTCCCAATGGTTTTGTCTTGTTAAGTATTTTCCAGCTTCAAATGGAATGCCTTTGTCGTTTGAGCCTTTCTAAATAAAACTAAACGACCTTTTTTGTTTTTTTCCAAAATCCCTTTAGGTATATACACAAGAATGTCAATAGACAAGAGTGGCTTCAACCTATGATTTTATTAAGGTTAATCCTCCTCCCCTTGATAGCCATTGAGTACACCAACCTATGATTTTTTTATCCTCTTTTTCATGCATCCACATACAATCCCTGAAACGATAGGAGTTTTCATTTAGTACAAATCCTAGGTGTGTGCAACCCTTGTTTAAATATACCTCATTTGTGGAAGAGACTATTTTATTATTCTACTTGATATTTCACTATTGCAACTGAATGAGATATAGGAATTGATCAAATTTAGTTCCATTCCAGTGGCTCTACAATAAAGATTAAAAATTTTCTTCAAAGATTCTGACTCCCTAAGTGAACCAACAATAAAGAGGTGGATATTGTCAACATAAAGGATATGGATTAACGAAAAGAAATCTGTTAATTAAAACAACAAAGGATGAGAAGGGTAGGCACCCTTCAATCTATTTCTTGAATGGACAGTTAAATCATGTGTAATTCAATATAAGCCTTAAATACAACCATATTACTCCGCCATTTGAATTTTGGCTGACCAATCTTAATTGCAATTTCGTTTTTTATGTCAATACAATACAAGACTTCTTTTTCTACCCTGACATCATGAGTTTTTCTTTCCTCTAGAAATTCAAATTTCTCCACTAATATAGCTCTAGATAAAATAATTTTAAGTCTTGTTGTTATTATTTCAATTGGAAATAAGCATGTAGATGGACATAGTGATATTGAGAGTCGATGGATTATTATTTTTAGGTATTTGTGCTATAAAGGTTTCACTCATTTCTCTTCACGACTATCCATATGTCTTGGATTCCACCACCACTACTAATAAATCACCTTAGAAAGAATTCACCAAGTTTTATAATTTCATCTATGTTGTCCCTTTCTGGAGCTTAAAATAGGTTACTGAAAGAACTACTCTCATATATTCAAGTTCACATAACTTTGAGGTTATTTCTTCCATTTGGCTTGGGAATTTTCCAAATTATATTTCTGTAGTGTTTCCCTTCGGAATGATTTTGAAAGAATGTGTGTTCATCACCTTTAGATAGTCATACTACTCTACTCTTTAACCTCCATTTTTCCTCCTCCCATTAAAAAAGTTTCATCTTTCTTTCTTGCAAGATCTTTTAATTGTTCTTTTTCTTCTTCAGAGAAGAGGCCATCGAGAGTTCTACTAAACAAGTCTGAAAGTCTTCCTTTATCTTCACAATGTCCTTTTGAGATGTATTGTAATTTTAATTTTTCCTATACTATGGTTTCCTTCTTGAGTCTTTGTAAATTTTGGTAGAATGTGAAAATTCCAGTCTCCTTAGAGTTAGTTTTGAAGTTAATGATACTAACCTTCAATAGAAGGACTATCAAGGCATACTAACAAAACAATTTTACCCTACAAATCTTTTATAGAAAAACATGAAAATTTCCATGGCCTTGCACTCTAGTTTCAACGTTTCTAGTAGTTGGTTGATGGGTAGTATTTGAACTATAAGCCTATTGACAATGTGGATGCTCCATTTTTTGGTCCTCATTGAGTGACATATTTGTTATTGGGATCAAACCCATTGAAGACTTTTAAATGTACTTGTGCCTATAGAATGCCAACCCAGGTGACTGCTCATGCTCCATCTTCTTTACATGTCGTTGTAGCTTCTAAATTTAAGCTTCTTGTTCCCTAGAGTTTTCTCTTAGGCATTGATTTTCCACATCTAACATGAATTCCTTCGATTTAATAGTGCCCAAATACTCCGTAAGGGAGGTCTGTTGCTGTGAAATATCCTCCACCCAATGCTCTAGATTCACCTTCCACAATTTGAGGCTCGATATTAAATCCCCTAGCATGGATTGAGACTCATCACAATGGTGCTTACATATAGAAATTACAAGGTAAATTGGATCACCGATATTGAGTACCATTAGGGGGTTGACTCCAGTGCCAAATCCAAAGTACATAATGAAAGTATGCTTCTCTATCTTGCTAGTCTGGGATTATTCCTGTTTGAATGGTATATTGTTTTTTTTTAAAAGCCCCAACATTAGTCACTCTAGCGACAAACAGGTTCATCACTTGTATATCCATTTGGTCGCAAAGTTTGACCTTTTTAACTTCAGGGATGGTCGGTCTAGTGACTATTCTTCATCCTTCTACCGTGATTTATTGACTAAGTTTGCAGGGGTTTTCTTGGTCCCTCTTGTGACTAATATTAGTTGTTAGACCGACTAACATTCTTCGCTAGAACGACTAATTATGGTCACTAGAGTGACCAAGGTTATTTTTTCCTTAGATATGCTAGCAAGGCTTGTGACTAAAGTTGGTCGCTAGACCGACTAATCTTGGTCGATGGACCGATGAATGGTAAATTTTCCCTTTTGTGAATAGGCTTATTTTACTAGTCGCTAGACTAGAGAAGATCCATGTGTGGTCGCTAGACCAACGAATTGATTTCGACGAAAAAAAAAATCATCTTGGTTGCAACAACGACCCTATTCCGACGAAACTTCGTCGCTACTTCGTTGCAAAAACGTTCAAATTTAGTAATTCTTGTAGGTTGAGGTGTTTTAGAAGAAGGAACATTATTCTCTCGATAGATGTTAGGAGTGGTCCTTCTAGTAGCCATAGCCATATTTTTACTTTCAACATTTCTCGCCACCCTGAACGCATTCTCCAATGATTTGGGTTCCCAAAGGAGAACCTCATGTTGAATTTTATCCTTTAAAGTTCCTATGAACACATAAATTAGGTGCTCATCTAGAATATTAGTTACCTTTATATTCAATCTTTGGAAGTTCTCAATGTGCTCCGCAACTGAACCCTTTTGCTTGAGCTTTATCAATTGGATAAAGAAGGTATTTCTCCTTGTATCCTCATAGTGTGCTATCATTTCTTCCGTGAAAATTGTCCAAGTGAAAAGTGATTTGTGAGAACAAAGCCATCGATACCACACAAATTGGTTGGGTTATAAATATAAAGAAACAATTTGTACCTTTTGTGTGTGTGGCACATCATGTATATCAAAGAACTGCTCCATATGAAGTATCCATGTGATTGGATCATTGCCATCAAACTTTTTCATATCGATCATAGGATAGTGGTTGGTCTTCAACCCAAATTTCAGCATCCAGCATCTGAAGTATCTAGCATCTCCCAAAAAATAAAAGATATAAGGATCAAGAGCCAGCTGAAATGAAATTCATATCCTTGATCTTGTGCTTCTCTGCAGTCAAGTTCCAACTGGTTCACCAGGTACTTCGCCCAGTTCATCTGAAGGCCTTCTGCGCACTTCCCTGCGAGGTCGACTACAAAACCGGTGAATTGGGTAGGTATGTTGTTTCGTACTAACTTCCCTGCAATCAAATGATATGCAAGGTACACTGCGCCACTCTAGATAGAAGCTACCTTGTAGCCTCACATTCCCTTCTCAACATTGCCAAGTTTCCTTGATCTTATGTGCTACAGCGCGATCCATGGCTTTTCTGGGGTAAAAATATTGTGGATCAGGTCCTTGCATACTCAACCCTATAATCCGATTGATCGGTGTCGGATCAACTGTTATACATAAATTTAGCCACAAATAGCCGTCGTGGTAACAAGAAAGCAACATATTGACATAGGAATTGACTTCCTGGTGTCTACCAAAGTGGGGAATCTTCATGACGTTCAGCAAGGTGGACTGCGCGAGGTTCATAGTCTACGACTGGAAGATAATCTTCGAATTCTTCCCCTTAGTTTTGGTCAATTACTTATGTGGGGCGAGGATTTTATATACTTTGCGATCTCCGAGGTTGAAGTTGCTAAACTTCAACACTGCAATCTTATCTTAGTATGCTCAAACTACGTGTATCCCCTTCGAGAGGTATTTCGTAACCAAGTTGTATTCAAAATCTTTGGGCACACTCTCTCGATTTACTGCTCCGCTCAGAGGTGGTATATAGGAGGGTAATATGTTCAAGATCAATTTGGCATTCTCTAGATCATCCTTTTGCTTGGTTCGCTTTTCATCTAATGGTTGGGATGGTCTAGCTCCATGAGCAGTTGACAGAGAGGTTGGCATTCCTCTCATCGATGATGCTTGTACGCCTATAGACATCGATATGAATCTTTCAGTCATGAGGTCGATCATAACTTATTCAAAACATTTCTCTGCAGCGCTCAACTTGTCCGACATACATGCTTGGGGTTAACAATCTCAGGTTCGGGGAGTAACTTAGACATAGTAATGGGATAGAGAGCAAGAGCACGATGATCACTGTGAAAAATCAACTTAGTCTTCGGGATCAAACACTCGGTTGGCAAAAGTGTTCTTTGTGCATGGCGCGATGGGATTAATAGGTAATTTGGCAACAGATCTCTTGGAATAGGTTAGAAGCCTTCATTAAATTTGTTCTATCCGTTATGGTGCGGTCCCAATGGTCGGATGGTGAGTTGTATGACCATAAATGTCTTTCTATCCATTCGAAGCATTGGTCTAATGGTTATAATGTCCTCAACAACTATATTTCTTCGCCATGGCGAAGTGCCATGTCTCATTGTTCTGATATCCCGACAAAGCTCCAATTTTGCAAATTTTCCTTTTGCAAGGTTCCCTCTAGAACCTTCTACAACTTGTCGATCGTATTTCTCTTCTTACTTATATTTATAGCGTTCTTCCCAGTGAGCTTCGTCTCAGTACGCCTTTTTCCATTTTGATTCTTATCTTTTTTTGGCATAGTTACTTCACGTTGTTGAGATTCTTTCCTAAGATTTGAGGGTGATCCTTCTTCTTTATCTGGAATAGGTACTTCAATCTTTTGTGATTCTTCTAGTGTTCTTGCAAATTTGACATCCAGTTCTCTGGTGTTAAATAGCTTCGATCTGTTCTTCTGTTCTTCAATCAAGTGTGCGATCCTTTTGGTCATGAATTCTTTTAAATCTTGCTTCTTCTGCTCTAAAACTTCTTCTTCTTACCTTTTGGCATGATATCTTTCAATCCAAGGTTTTCCTAGTAGCATGGTAAATGGGGCACTGTTATAAATAAATTTAATAATCTCAAAATCTTCCTTTGTCAAAGTTCCATTGGCATTCATAGGTATTCGGGTGAGCTTTCCACGTAGGTTTATCAGCTTTCCTTTGAATAGTCTTATTCCTCCTAATGAAGGAATCATAGTAGGACTCCCTATAGATTCCCAAGTTCTCTCTGTAATGATATTCACCTATGTTTCCTCATCTATAACACAGTCAATGTCGAAGTCTCCTATTCTTGCTTCAAGGCATTCTTTTTCTTTGAAGATCTTGGATAATCTGACATGTTGGTGGTCATTCAGTGTTTCTTTCATATGTAGCAATACTTTTTCTGATTCTTTTTGGGTTTCTTCCATAATCTTAGTTTCTGGATCTTTCCTAGGGTTTTCTTGTCTCATGTTCATTTCTTAAAGCTTAGCAATTATTCTAGGACAATCCAATACTTCATGGTCCATAGATTTGCAACAAATACAAATGGGTCTTCTCCAAGGGCATTCCTTAGAAAGATGTCCCAGTCTTCTGCAACTGTAACAGAGGGTTAATCCTCTCTTTCTTTTAAATGATCCCCATCTTTTCCTATATTGCACACTAGGATCATGGTATCTAACCTGCAAGCATTTCTTTCTAGGATCCTGCATTCACTTATTAGTCCAAACATTCTTTCTATACATAGGTATAACATATTTTTCACTATTCTTATTGGATCTACTCATATCAAATATTACTTCATCTATTAATACCCTAGTTTTCAAGATAGTATAGAATCTATCAAACATACCTACATCCATACTATTGAAACAAAAATTTCCACTTATCTTACTTCTATAGAGTACCAAGCTTTCAGATCTAAAATTTTTCAATATTCTTACCTTTATCAGAGCACAAATCTTTCTGATCTTACCTCTTTTAATAAAAAAGTCTCACTTTTACTTTTCTCAGAGCACAAAGATTGCAGATCTTACCTCTTTTCTTCAGATCAGACTTCTTTTCCTTAGCGCAAATCTTGTCAAACTAAGTAGAGTACTATGCACTGGAGCAACAGATCCACGCACAGAGCTTTCACAATTTCAGGTCGGATCTTTGCACAAATCTTCTTCTTCCTCAGTTCCCAACAATCACAGTTTCAGGTCCCGCCAATGGAACCACTTGTTGGTACAAGGGCAAACCCAGGGTTCAACGCTACAATAACTATTGGCACAGGGGTAGACCTAGGGTTCATCTCCAAGAGAGAACAAAAAATCCCTAACTATTGTCCCTTTCGACAACACCTACGAAGCAGATGTAGTCTCACTCGTGTTAATGTTTTATGCCATTATTATAGTTCTTTGCATTTCATAAGATAAGAGCATAATAAGAACAAGATCACTGAGAAATACACATTCACAAGAGACACAACATTTATCCTGGGAAACCCTCTAGGGGAAGAAAACCCATCAAAAACTTCCTTATCATAAATAGCTTGTACAATGTTCAAGAGATAACTCAAACCAATACAGAAAAGTCCTCCTCAAGAGATGTGCCACCCTTATTCTCCTCTCTCCAACTTGTAATTGCAGCTTGCCTCATAAGAGAATGAGCAAGTGAAGTGTGTCTAAGAAGTGAGGCGCTAGCCTCTTATATATATCAATCTGGCACGTGTGAAAGGTCACCATCTGGCAGGGCCGACCTCTCACTCTGGGTGGGTAAACCCACCTTTAATTAATTCTGGGTCTTCCAATATAACTGTTGGGGCCGACTTCTTATTCTGCATTTTGTAATTGTCCGATGACCAATCCGCAAAAGGGGATTTGGTCCTTATACAATTACCGACATGATTAATCCTCAATGGGGATTAATCCAATAACAATAATAATAATAATGACATGATTAATCCACAATGGGGATTTAATC
>ML801094.1:224203-248170 GCA_009831015.1 Picea engelmannii
AGGACACTCAAAACAAAAATGCAGTAAAGGCAAGAGCAACGATTACATGCCTAAGACAAACGAGCGGGAAACAAAAATTCAGAAAAAGAAGGATGAAAGGACAACACTAAGAGGAATTAAGGCATGGCCTAATGGAACGTCACATTAAACATGCCAACTGGAAACGACAAGAGAAGCGTAATGGAAAGTATGAAGCTGCCACAAATGCATTGAACCCACAGTTATGGTGCATTAATAGCATCATGGAGGAAGCATCCTCGATAAGCTTCATGACAAGCCCAGACAACATGTGATCACAGAAGCAACTTGTCTATTCGAAAAAGGAGAACAGAGAGAGAAACAACAGCTCGAATGAACAGAGCGAGTGTTACACATCAAAATTACTCCAATAGTGTCGCAAGTGTCGTCATTACAAGTGTTGTAAGTGTCACATCTTGTCTGCAAGTGTCACATATTGACCATAAGTGTCACAAACATCATACTACCATATTTCCTATGTTGTGCCTCTAACGACATCACAAGGACACTTAAGACACCTCAAAGACTAGTTTTGAAGAAGAGAAATTAGTTGACAAGGAGTACAAGCCTTTTGCCACTGGAAAAACCACTCAAAAATGGATTTTGGAGGGTAGCACTCCCCTACACACTATCAAGGAGTGCTAGTGTTGACTGGACCTCTTTGGGGGAGTGCTCAAATGCTCTGTGTAACCTTTTGGGGGAGCGCAACCTTTTTTGAGCAGATTTTTGGTTTGTTGAGCTAAAACAGGGAAGAATCCCCTCAATTTTTTAAGGTGGTTGGATTCGAATAGAAGGTCAAGGCATGATATCAGGGAAGATCCAAAACTGAAGGAGAAGAATCCTAAACTTATCCCAAATATCTCTCAAGTGATTGGGCCTCTCCAAGGTTATATAAGGAGGCCTCCTCATGGTGAAAGGGAAGGTAGAGACTACAGATTGATACCAAACTTATGATCCTATAAGTGGTATTAACAGAAAAGGTGTGGAGATTTAGAATTACACCAAATGTATGATCCCATAGGTGAGATGTTATCAAATAAATCAATGTAGATTACTTGAGAAAAGGGGTTGGACAAGGAGAACTGGAAGAAGCTATTGAACCTTCATCAAAGGATTGTAAGTACCTTTACTTATTCTTATTAATAATCAATGCTTGGCTTGTTTCTTTCAAATTTATGTTTGTTCCACATGAATTTGTCTTTAGTAGATAGATATATATTTGAGCTAATATCAGTAGAATAGGAAGTCCATTGTATCTTTGTTTGTTTTATAGGACCTATCAGGGAGCTCAGGATCGAATCTTAGCCTGGTTTTTGCAAGGACAAACGTCGTTAATAAGGTAAATATCTTTCTTCTTCTCCTTCATATGTTAGCTTGACTAGACCTTAAAGGATGCCAGTATCCATGTTAAGCACTTTTATTTCTTGGCCTTAGGAGTTTAGATACCAAGAGGGAATCTGCTTGTCCATAGGAGGATTCACTTGTAACACAAATTGGTGAATCCACTGGGGACGAGATCCAATTTTTGTTTCCATTCCCAGATCTTGTTTTGGTCCTTTTTCCTTTTCTTAATCTTCTCCATACTGTCTTTAATTCTTATATTTGTTTGATTGCCTCTTTATTTCATCATGATCACCCTGATTTGTTGAGTTTGCTTGGAATTTTGTTTTTTTGAGTTCTTTTCTGAGTTTTGAGAGCAGAGCGCTCCCCCTATATTGTTTTCAGAGCGCTAGCGCTCCCCTTTAGCCTTACACAAAGTTTTGGAACGCTCTGGTGCCCCTTACACCAGAGTGTTATCCCTTTCTGTGAGGAATTCTCTAGAATTTTCATCTTCTGAAGTTGTTTCTTCATTTTGTCTTTGGCTCAGGAGTTTTATAAATCTCAGTTCATTTTGGTATTGGCCTTCAACACCCTGTTTTTTAAGAATTGATCTCTTTTGTTTGGAAACTTGACATTTTTTTCCTTGCCTTGAAGTCACTCTTTGTCTTTGTTGACCTAGAGTTAACTTGTTCTTTTCTTCTCATTTATCTGACTGAGTGGAAGCTTTTGTGAGGAAATCCAAAGGTCTGTGAACCTTTCCATTTGATCTTTGAGGTCATTTTTCCAACATTTTTCATTTGTTTGAGGTTTTTGGTTCTTGTTTGCAAATTTGGTTATCTTTGTCTTTCTTGTTTATTCACGACGAGAGTGTACTTTTGTTTGTGTGAGGTTTTCTTCTGATTGTTTAATCCTGAATTTTGATTGACATTAGAAGTTTTACATCTGATTATCATTCACATATAAGAAAAAGGACATATTTTAGTGATTGGTTTGGATATTAGAAGGCATTTCTGAATTTTTTTAGCATTACATTGGATTTGATTGAGAAACAATTGTATGAGGATGTTTCATCTCAGTGTTTGATAGTGAAAACAACTTTTTCTCCTTTCCTTAAATAGGCATTCATTGAAAGAAACAATTGCTTATCATCTTTTATGCATTTTTTGGGAATTGAGTCTTAACACCATCAGTTTCACTTTCATACACTCTTGAGTAAAGAACAACTATAAAATTATCGCTAATTAAAATTTATCTAGAAGTTTTTTGTTTTTAGAATCTTCCACCAACATTATACTAGGACTAGTACTTTGGATTAGGCCGTGAGTACAACTCTCCAAAGTTTTTCAAAACAAACATTAGCATCTTGCGATAGGGAGAGAAAATCCAATTGTCGTATAGGCTTTCTGGGATCCCCCTCTCACATAGGGGTTACACACAAGGTCACATTCGGGTGAATTACAGAGATAATCCCTACGTGGTTCAACTGTTTGTAGTGGTCAGATCATATATTGGGGGTCACTTGAGGGTATACCCACGATTATGTGTAGGAGCCTCTTGAGTTGATTTATGACTTGTTATCCTGCCCATACGTTTGGATCAAACTGTCGACTGTACCCTCCTAGGGGATGAATGCGAGTTGGTTTCCTTAGTTGCCATAATATTTAGGTACTTACATGAGGTGACGGTGAAGGGAAGTCTCAGTGTATCTGAAAAAGACATTGGTCAAACTCACTCGGGCTCCTTAGAGGGTAAATCCACAATTACTGCGTGGAATCTTGCACCAAGGTGAAAGTCCGTTAAGCAGGTCGCCATTGTAACTGTTCCACCATATCCTAACCCCTTCTTAACTTGATCACGTGATGGTAGATTTCATCACCAACTAGTACGACCATCGAAAGAAGGTTTTGTTTGCTTGGTTTTCATTACTAGATTTTATTAGCGTATGTTGTTTCTTTTCGTTAGTTGGCCCTAGATTTTCAGCGTGTGCTATTATTATCCAAAATTGAGCCTGTAGATGATTAAGGTCTTTGTCGATCACGTAGGATGCAAGGGATTCCTCCAGAAGGCTACCAACCCTTACCTCCTAACCCTCCATATGACCACTACCGTGGAGAGGTAGAAAATCAATTTGACGCTGGGAGTGTTGTTTCTCCTCCCTTAGACAATCCAGAAGGTGCTTTGGTTATGGTTGAGAATCCCACTCCTCGCACTACGTCTGTGTCAGAAACCCCTCTCGAACCACTTTTGTTTCGTTTAAACTTCCTTGGGAACATCATAGATGAAGAGGTCCCATAGTTACTTGAGAGATCATTTATCGAAACATATATGGGATCCACAGAACCAATCTTTAGTGATGAGTATAGGAATCCTATTTTTCCTACCACTATAGTAGATACAAATCCCACACCTACTCGTTCTGTATGGAGGACTTCATTAGGATGCGATCTCTATGAGCATTTTGAATCCATTCAACAACCCCTTAATCCTCATGACCCTCATGTTGAAACGGGGCCATCCAGTCAAACTATGAATCACCCCATTGATCAGGTCATTAACCCTACTGTTATGTCAACACAAGTCCATCCTAATGTTGGACTCATCACCTCTACTCATTCCCAAGGCACTTCGATCCCTACCCCCACTTTTACAAAATTTCACTCTACAACTCCACATGTTCTGCACGATCTTCCTGGGACATCTTTGCACCAAAGAATGCAGACCCTTGCCAGCCAAATACAACCGATTGGAGGGAAACCACCATCTAGCAAACCTATCCCTCCTGGAATACCACCATCCTATGGTGGTCCTACCCCTCCTGGGGGACAGTCCCCTTTTCATGTTCTTCTCCAAGGGAAACCTCCCTTTTCCATTCATACCCCGGTCGTTAATCCAATTCTAGCAAGGGAAAAATCTTCGTTTGTTGGAAACCCTTCACAATCCTGGGGAGTATCTTTGGGAGTCACATTTACCCAACCCCACATTGGAGGGCACTCATATCATAACCCACAAGGAGGAGTATTAAATCCTATTCCTTTTGGACCATCTTATGGATAACCTTATTTGGGCGGCATCCCAAATGCCACCTGGAGTCCTCAAGGACAACAACCTTATCCTCTCCAAGGGTCTCATGTTTATCCTCCCCCTATTGTGTATCCACCTCTGGGATCTACTTCTTACCCTCCTCAAGGGAAAAATGTTTATCCTCCTTATGGGCAAGCAAATCACCCATCTTATAATGCTCAGAACCCACCAGGTTATGCAAATGTTTCTCAGCCATCATTGAATCATGCTTATCCTGGTCAGCAACAACCATATGTAGGAGGACCTACTAGTTACAATTATCCACCTAACCCAATTTATGATCCTGCTGGTGTTCCTATACCACACTAGTATAATCCGCAAGTTAACCGAAAACTACCTTTCCTTGTGACTCTCAATCTCCCATACTTGTCTCGGTTAACCAATGATCCTATTTTTCATTCCCCGGTTTGGCCAGTTATTCCAGCTAAACTTCCTTCTGATATTCTAAAATTTGATGAAAAACCTGGAGAAGATCCAAATAACCATGTGATGACTTTCCATTTATGGTGTTCATCAAACTCCCTCATGGATGATTCTATACATTTGCGTCTTTTCCAGCGAACACTTACGGGCTCTGCAGTAAAGTGGTATATTGAACTACCACATGCTTCTTTTCATGATTTCAACTCCCTTTCCATGTCTTTCCTCACACACTTTCAACTACCTATTCGTTAGGAGACGGGTACTGAACTCTTGAACTCCCTTCATCAAACTGACTATGTGCATATCCTTGACCATATTCATGAGTGGAGACGACGACAAAGGATGATCAAAGCGATCATTCCTGACGTATTATTGGAGGAGTGGTTTACTAAATCACTTTTACCCTTGATCTCTCATGATGTCGCTATGGGTGGTGCAGTCACCGAGGAAGAAACCATTTCTCGGGATCAGTACTTAAATTTTGTTTATTCACAATTTGGTACTTTGTATGAGTTGCTTATGAATTCTTCTCGAGCTAATACTGACCCATCCAATCCATCATCCTCATCTCATGCGGACGGTGTTATCGGTTTCGTCAAAACTCAATCTACTTCCCATTCAACCACACTCTCCTCTACCTCCCCCCAAACTCATATCTCTGAGGTGAATGAAGTTTAATCTGCCCCTTCACAACAATTCGGAGGTAAGAAGAAGGCAAAAAATAAATCAAAAAATACTAATAACAATGAACAACAAAAAAATCAATCTCAAACACTTGCTACCAAAAAGAAACCACAATGGAAATTGAAATTCCCATGTATCATTTGTGGTGACGATCACTACACTCGAGACTGTCCACATCGTGATGAAGTGGCCAAACTTTTCCAAGGAAATTCACAACCCGCTATGCTTACTTAGCCTTTTCCACAGTAGTAATCCATGGTTTATCAAACCCCCTCTCCTGGGGGAAGTTATAGCCATCCTCATGATGAGGCCTCAACAAGTGAACATATTTATATGTTTAATGGGATTAATTTGACCACTCGCTCTAAAACATATGACACACCGGTTAAACCTGACAAAGGAAAAATAACTAACAGTACCGATACTTTACCGGATCCATCATCATCCTCCATTAGTCCTCCATCGGTTAATCCTCTGTCTGGACCACTTCAGATTGAGAAACCTACATTTGACTCGATCGTACGTCCTCCTAAGAGAACTATCCATAAATCTACTTTTAATCCTAGTTCACGTGCCACCCATAACTACAACATTGTTGAAGATTTGGCTCAAGCACTGTGTGCTATGTCTGCGTTAGAAGTTCTACAGCACTGCCCCAGTCAATGTAGAATTCTCTTGGATTCTATTGGGGTTGTTGATCTGGAGTTGTCCAACCATATCATGTTTAACCTGGACAATTATACATCTTGACTCTCTCACCAACTTGCTTTCCAAATTGATGTTGTTGTTCACAATCAACAAATTCACTAAACCATATTGTATGAGGGAGCTTATGCTTGTGTCATGTCTTTAGCATGTTGGAAAAGTTTAAAATCACCCGCACTTAAAAAATCCCCAACAATGTTACATGCATTCGATGGGCGAGGTTTTCATCCCCATGGGATTTTACAGTCCCTGCCCGTCTAGTTGGGTGGAAAACCCGTCACTGTTGATGTCGAGGTGGTCGATGCTCCCCTCGATTACAACTTATTACTTGGAAGAAGTTGGTTTTATGATATGACTGTCATTGCCTCATCGGTGCTTCGATGTGTACAATTTCCTCATCAGAGAAAAATTGTCACTGTCGATCAGTTAGATTTTTGTACACTCGATGCTTGTGCTCCCGCTACCAACAATATTCCATTCTCAGGAGATCACAAGATCACGTATGAAAGAATTGGTGTTGGATTGCTGAAAGATTCTAGCCTTATGGGTACCTTCCCTACACCACTTCCACTGACTACACATCATATTGCCACCGTCGATATGATTTCGAGCACAACTTATCAATCTTCGGAATCATCTGACCCTTGGATTGTACCTAGTACCTTGGAATTCGATGCGCTAGGTGACACCATGCCACTTAGTCTAGCCGAGATATCATACATTGTTTTCCAATCCTATTATCCCTCCTCGGATGACCAACATCTCTTGGCACCTGACAGTTACTCAATGCCATTGTGGTTAAATTCCTTATTGTCTACAATCGACTACATTTTCCCAATTTTTCCCTCTGATGAATCTATTAGGGAAATGTTGAGCATTGACGAGATACCTCGGGATGATAACCATCATCAATCCTCTTTTATTCCCCCTCATGAAGAAATTTGGGGATATATACACTCTATCTTCCCTCTTGACGTTGATTTTTCGTTGTCTCCCATGACTTCAACTTCCGATGATTTGGATCTGGTAGTTGACATGGTGATCTCTTCGATAGTGATATTGGAGCATGATCTCCTTACCCCTGTCGCAGCCCTCGACATGTGTTCCTTCCATAATTAGTTTCTTCCATCTAGTGAATATCTCTTGGAAGCCATGACTGATTTTTGTCCCTTGACATGGTGTCCTTCCAGAGTGTTATTCTCTTGGAAGCCATGATCAAGGATAAGCTACGAGCATAGTTTTCTCTTCTCTGTAGCAAGCTCGTTAAAAAATGAAACAGAGGTCATGAGAATAGTTTCTCTTATCTGTAGAAATCTCATTAAAAAATGAAACAAAAGCTTTAAGCATAGTTTTCCTCTCTGTAGCAAGCTCGTTAAAAAATGAAACAAAAAACTGGGGATCGAACCCAAAGCCCTGAGAATAGTTATTTTTATGTGTCAAGTACGTTAAAAAATGAAACAGTCACCTCTATTGAACCTTCTTTTCATCCACCTGTATCCTTTTTCTCCATATAGTACAGAAATTGGTGACAACCTCAAAGTCGGTGAATGAATTGAAGCTTGGGGGGGGCATGTCTCCAGCCTTTGATGATCATTCTGGAGTTAAGCCACTAGATTTCAAGTTTGGGGCAGAGTACCGACCTTATTCTTTGTTCTTTCTCATGCTCGAAAAAACATGAGAATTTAATGGAGTAGACTTTTATCACTTTTTCAGACTCGTAAAGGTTATACGAAAAAGGAACCCCCTGGAGTCTTCTTTAAACGCTTTTCAGACTCTCTAAACATGACAAGATTGTCGAGTGATCTTGCTTCCTTTCCCACTCATTAAAAGGTTTGAAAGGGTGTCTTTAGAGTGATAATTTATCTCTTTTTCGGCCTCGCGAGACTAACATTATGAAAAAGGACAACATTGAAGTCATCTTTAAGTGGTTTTCAGACTCTATAAATATGAAAAAACATTGAGCTTACCTTCTCTGGACTCATTAAACAACCATACATTAAAGGGCTCATATGAGACCGAACCCTTACTTCTTCTAGTTCATTAAACAAAGGAAGAGGGACTTATCGAAGTTGAGTCATATTGAGCATGTGTTACCCTCCTTGAGCTCGCTAAATTAAAAAGAGGTACTCATCTATCTGGATGGGGGAAAAATTGAAAGAAGCAATCCAAGCAATTTTTTAGAACACTACCAGTAGCTCTTACGGTCACCCTTGAACATGACATTTTTTCTTTGCATGCATTTTAATCCACTAAACCTCTGCACTGAGCCAATCCTTTGAGTTTATTTTACTCCTTTGGGTCACCTGACGAAAGTCACAACATCCACTACATCATCAAGTTTTGGTCCATGTCAAGTTTTTGTTGCTATGCCTCAGTGTTCAAGGGAAGTAACTGCCTCGAGAGTCAACCATCACAAATATCATGTTTCAATACCCATTTCAGTCCATGTTCATTTAATCTACTAATTACATCTCTGTGTCAGTTTCCTTTCGTTTATGGGGGATACATCAAGGCCCTCCTTTGACGAGTCTATTCCTATCGACTTCAGCACGTTATCCAGGAACTAGACTTAGAAACCAGTTAGTACCTTGGGACCTGCATGCCTCAATGGCAAGCCTCCTCACATCTGATAGTGGGTTTACATCATTGACCTCTGATCGGATGATTCCATGGATGTTCAACTTCAGCTCATCCATTCACATTCATTGGAATGCACTAGAGTACCTTGGGAATCATTGACATCAATGGTGATCTCCCTCGCACTTGTTAACGATTTACCTCATTGACCAGTAATCAAGTGGTTTCTTCCATGTTCAACATCAGGATATCTATTCACATGGTTATTTTTGCACCTCTTTTGTCACCTGAATGAGCAAAATAGAGGTGCTTACAAGCCTAGTTGGGTTAGATAGGCAAGATAGCAGTAAAGGAAAGGGTTAGAAGAATAAAGCATAAAAGACTAAGCTAAGAATTAAACTAAGAATGATAAAAACAATTAAGCTAGAGTGCATAAGGACATAAGAAAAAGAAACAAACATGACTCATGTCACCAATGGAAAGGATTGTATTAGTGAAAAGAAAGCACCAAAGAGAAAGGGAGACTTTGGGTCCCTTCTTCCTCCAAGGGAGGGCTCTTGGACCCCCAAATTTTGAGCTCTTCTTACAAAATTAGGAACTAGAATGAAATGGTGAAGAGAATCCAAAGCACATTCACTCAAGAGGTGATATGAATGGCTAAGTGCAATGGTGCTAGCATACTCTTGATGAGGAAAGAGGGTCCTCCAAGAAAATATCAGCAACATAACAATGCAAATGAATTCCTTGAAAATGTAGTGCACCCATGGCTTCCTTTTATAGAATAACTTTGAGTCATTATTCAACCATCTTTTAGTGTGAACAAGGGGCCATTTAGGGAACCTGTAGGTCTTTGACCAGCCACCCAGCCGGATTCAGCCGAGATTTGAATGTCAAATCAACTTGGAAGCTGAACCAAAAGTGGGTGGGAGGTCGACCAACATCATAGATGCATCGTTCTGAGTTGTGCATGGATTTTTGCATCCACAATCATGCATGTTCATTTTTCTAGCGTTTTCGACTAGCACACGTGCACGTGCTACCTGTATATCCTTAGCACATGTTGATTTTATAACTGGTTGTATAGTTTTGAACCTTTTGGAAATGATGTTTTGGTCATTTTTGGTCCATGGCTGAACCAATAGCTATTTGAAGATGTTGGATTCCTGTAACCATTTGCGGATGAAATTTCAGTGATAACATATGCCCCCTGATGGATGAGGTTAGGAGCATACGTATAGCCAAATTTCATCAATGTTTCTTCTACTAAGAGTACCATTGTAAGAAAGAGCGATAGTGAGAGTATTAAGAGCGACCTGTTGGAAGGAGAGGGGAACCTGTAGGACCCAACCTTTCGCAAGGTATGAAAAAAAAATTGTGTACAAACAAGGTAGGCATGCCCCATGCTCATGTCATGTAACTCAAAAAAAATGTGTAAGATAGTAATTGAAGTGGTGTGGTGGTGAATATGACTACAGTTCCCTCGGGGGCTTGTTGATAAGGGCATAGGATAATTCTGATGAGGAACAATACTCTGAAAAGTAGGCAATGACATGTGTAGGAAGTATCAAGGATTCTATGGGCATTGATAGCCCAACAAATTTCAGAGGTCTTTAGAAAATATAAAAACAATTGCAATAGTCACAAAGTAAGACCCACCGTTAACATGAGAAAGTATTGAATTCAAATGTTATGGGAGTAAATAACAGCAGAGAGAAATGATGGTTCTCCCTGTGTCATCCGAGACTCCTCATTGTAAAGGTAATGAGAGTCAAGATACTATCGCCCTTCTGGAAACTGTGTTGATGTCGACAAAAAGGGAGATGCAACTCCAAGAAACAAAGGGCTTTGTGAAATCCACTGAGTGAGATCAATAACTGAGGAGGTACATGGACGAATTCAAGATGTGTGGAGACTCGAGACTGCCCTTGGTTGGGGATATGTGCAAATTATAAGTGGCAACAACCGTACAACTAGGTCGAGTGTCAGGGGGACAACTAGACATGGGATAGGTTGTGCCAAAGGTGGGACAAAGTGAACAAACCCAGAGAGTAGAGGTAAGTGGTCTGTGGGATACTCGGAGTTTATGGATGATGTCAATAGGAGTAGGTGATAAGGAATTCCCAAACCAAGGGTGACATCGGTTTCATTTTCCAAAAAGGAAGAAGGTCGCCGAAGGTGATGCCAAAAAGTTATGTAAAATGCTGGAAACAACGACTTAATTACAAAAAGAATTAAAAAAAAAGTTGGGATAATAATGTAGATACAGAAATGGGTACCCCAGTGTAAGATGGATTGGCCTAAGGATGGCGCAAGTTGGTTGGAAAACAAGTGGAGGGTTGGGGCCCCATAGGTGGGTTTTTGTATTAGGGAAATGTATGGAGGGGAATATGCAGAGAGGCAAACTAGAGGTGGATGAAATGGATGGTAAATGATGCTGCGGGAGTGTAGTCAAAATAAAACCATGAGGAAGTTCCCTGGGAGTCCGTTGGGTAGGCTAGCAAAATGAGCAGAAGGAGTATGTGTTTGATTCACGACATGATGTAAGACTATCGGGACTCCCATCCCTAAATGGTGAAAACAACATGAGTGTCAAAGTGCCTGGGAGGAACGATGAATGAGACAACTCATGTGGGTGAGAGTGCTACTGGGTGACAGTATCGAAATGAAGTGGAGGGGATGGTACTGTAGATCCAGATAGGAGGATCCTAGAGGTAAAAATCAGAGGATCTGACTGGGAAATGCATCTTGATATTCAGAGGGGAGTACTACATGCTAGTGTCGATAATATACCTGTAAGGATACCGTTGATTTGGAATGATCAAGTACCTGCACACATGAAAAAAAAATACCCAACGTGAACAATATCTGAAGAGAAAGACCATATAGAGATTATTCAATAATGTCAGCATGCATACCTAAGCGAAATATGAGAAAAATGGCCCCCTAAGGGCTAAGGATGAAAAGTGGCTCGGGGACTATGAGGAGGTAGATGACGGGGTGTTGATCCCATGGCTGAAGACAAATCAAAAAATGGATGCCAGGAGATCCTGGAATTGAGTCTAGAAGTTTTGGCAGGATGGACTATATACAGTTGTAGGGCCTACAATGCCACCTCATTTGTACATGTTGTGTTATTAAGTGGACAAGCGAGTTTAGAGGAGTTTTGGAGATTCTGGGAGATCGAGGTAGTCAATTCAAGATCAGCGAGCTTTAGGTTAGTTGTCGTATCATCTTGCATAGAATTAGGGTTTCTAGTTTTGGGCAGGGCTTGTACGGAGGGTGGTACAGGGGTTTTTGTAGGTGTGGGACCCCTAGTGTGGGGGCGATCGAGAAAGTTGCACACATGAGTGCGTGCCTATAATTTGGGCACCCATGCATGGAATCATTGTCAGGGGGATAACAGATGCACATTGTATGCGTGCATGTTCAAGGCATAGCAGTGCATGCATGCACATCTGTAAATTTGACAGTTGCGCATGTGTGTGCCACTGTGTAGTGAACATGTGTGCTTTGAGGCGCGCCTATGTGAGAGACAGGGGTGCATGAATGTGCCTCTGTGTGTTCAATCAGTCATGGATGAGTGCATGACTGAGGGATGAATAGGTGTGCATGTGTGCGCGCCTGTGGGGAAAACAGTCGCGCCTTGGAGGCAAAGCTGAAAGGTGTAAAAATTGATCTTTTTTGGAGGTTTTGATATTTGTATGTTTGAGATGGCTGATCAAGTACTGTATATGTGGATGCAGGTGATTATTTGGATGATGTTGATTCACTGGAGAGAGAGATTGGTCCCAGTTGCGGCAGGCCATGACGGATGGGGAGACGAGGGTCTGTGACACTTTGGCAGCATGTGGGTTGTTGAAGTTCTTTGAGTGTCCTCTGGTACGGGCCCAAGAGTTACTCCTGTAGTTCTTGATTCATATGTGGAGTCTAGATCTACATTGTTTTATGGTGTGGGGTGAGCAGTTGACCTTCACGGCGGTGGAGGATATATATTTCTTGACGGGGCTCCCTTTTCGGGGAACTCCCTTACCAGCGGAGCTCGTAGTACTTGTAGATGGGCAGTTGGTTGTCCTAGGTTGGAGGTACAGTACAAGGGAGAACTTTATGTTGGGCTCCATGGTCAGTATTGGGGCAATGAATGCTCTGGTTCATCACTGTGTGGTAGTGATGGCTGTGAGGGTGTATGGGTCCCTCGCGACTCAGCAGATCAATGGTGGTTAGATGAATATTATGGAGAGGGTGATGGTAGGAGAGAATTTTGCCCGGGGCTTGATGTTGCATGCAAATATGGTAGGGCATCTAGACAGGTGTTGAGCTGCAGACTCAGGGGAGTTTGCCTTTGGGTTGGTCTTGGTGGCATGGTTTCTGCAGAGGGTGCCTATGTTGCGCCCAAGAGTATTATTGGGTGCACTTGGTGTGTGGGAGCTGCGACTGTGGTGGTGGTTGACAATTTTGACTCACCACAGTGGTGGGGAGGGTGGCCACTATTTCACGGTCGAGGCTGCACAAGTGTGGCATCAGATGCCACAGATTATACTACGGTATCCATACTTCAGGGTGGACTTCCGGGATGACCCGGAGATGGTGTTACCTCCATGGGAGGTGTTCGATCACAGAGGTATTGTGTGATATTGTTATTTTGTAGACAGTATAGCATGTATATTATTATGTATGGGTGGATGTTGATGTTATCATTTTTTTTTGTATGTCTAGATGTGGGGCCTCACGGATGCGAGGTGGATTTGGTTAGAGTGTTGGTTCGTCAGGGGCCGGTGAGACCTCCGTGGGGAGAGTTGCGGGTAGGAGAGAGACGATGCTGGGATGATGCTGGGGTGAGGCCCATTGACGATGAGAAAGTGGCTAGGAGACATCATTTTGACGACCCTGGTGTAGGGCCATCACATGATCCTCCGGTCGAGGTCGGGGGAGAGTTTGAGGATATTTTCCATCACTTGGAGGCGGTGCTATAGGGAGTGCCCAAGGGAATGTGGTCACGCATCCAGGATGAGGGTGTCCTAGAGAAATGTGTGGGGGTTCCGTTGGTATGGTAGACCATGTTCCGGAGAGAAGTAGTAGGAGGTGTTGCCATGACAGGGCAGCTACCTCTAGGTCTGGAGGGACCAATAGTGGGTGGGGCACCACCTCCTGAGGAAGGGCCAGGTGGTGGTGCTCTAGAGGCACCATGTGTGTCTCTGTATGTATTTAGATGTTTTGTTGTATTTATATAGGCCTGCGAGCCTACTTGGTGTAGTGGCACTAGTTTTGTATCTATAGGGGCGAGGTGGTTCACCATCCTACGAATGTTGTATATGTATGATATATATATTTTTTGTAAACATTTGGATAGTACTTTTGACTGATATATATATATATATATATATATATATATATATATATATATATATATATATATGGATATACATTTTGGGATCTTGGTGATGTTTACATGTGTTTTGTGTTTTGTTTGATGATGTCTAATTTATGTGTTGTGGCAGATTATTGATGTTTGATGGATGTGTACTAGTAACCTGATGTGATAAATGCCAATCCAATACTAGGTTAGCCATGTTATTTGCCATTTGATTAAATTGTCTTAGAATGTGTGTAAATGTAATGGAATCAAAATGTCGAGATAAAAGTATAACTTGCATGTATTTGCGTAAGAGGAAAGGATCGCGAACACAGTACACAATATTGAGCTAGAGGACGACCAATTGGGAATCAAGTAAAACGCTAAGGTGACGAATATGGCAATGGCTGGCCTCAGTGAGTAGACCAATGATGACAGTGTATTCTGCTTGAATGTTGGTGGCTGAGCCTAAACATATGTCGCTGGAGTGGAGAAGTTCATGTGAAGGTGAATAGAGGGCCCAAGTAGCTGAAGCGAGATCTTGTGTCCAATGGCTAACTCCGTCGGCATAACTGATGTGGTAGGCCGATGGGGGTGGCATCTGTCAATAACACGAGTGATATATTAGACGTGAGGTATGGATGAAAGAAGATTAAAAACTCTAAAACAAATGTACAAAAATAAAAAGACTAGTGTAGAATGGCTACGCTCAGGCATAAAATTTATTTAAGTACAACCCGTTGCCTGGTTCTTTGCCCTTCAGGGGAGGATAGAACATATGCACCTTTAGTGAGGCAATGTTGGATGATATAAGGTCCATGCCATAGTGACTCAAATTTTCCATGGCTGAGGATATTGTGAGCAACATCGTAAGCGAGGATGAGGTCACCGTCATTGAATGAGCGAAGGTTGACATGGCGATCAAAGGTGGCCTTTGATCATTTTTTGGCTGCCTCATTGTGCTGTAATGAAGATCGACGATCCTCATCCAAGGACTCTAATCTCAGAAAACGCTACTCCATCGGAGCAATGTCAGGTAGTAGCTCAATAGCGGTGCGTAAGGTGGTAATTTCACACTCAATGGGAAGAGTGGCTTCCACCTCGTGGACTAGATGAAAAGGTGTGAAACCAGTGGCAGCTTAAACTGCTGTGCAATAAGCCCATAGCGCTGAAAATAACATATGATGTCAATTGGTCTTATGTTTGTCAATTGTGCATTGCAACATGGTTTTGAGGACCTTGTTGACTTCTTCGACCTGATCGTTTGACTGAGGGTAGTAAGGGGAGGAAAACTCGTGGGAGAAACCTAACCTGGATGAGAGTTCGACAAAAATCTCATTCTCAAAATGTTTCCTGTGATCAGAGACTAGTTATAGTGGTATTCCAAAGAGGTAAATGACGTGGTTAAAGAAAAAACAGGTCACGGTCTCAACGGTGTTGTTGAAGGTAGCCATGGATTCTGCCCACTTGGTGAAGTAATCGATTGCCATGACGATGTATTTGTGTCCATTGTTGGATTGAGGGTCGCAAGTCATGAAGTCTATGCCCCATTTGTAGAAGGGGCTAGCGGTGATGACTGGGTGTAGAAGAGCAGGTGGTGCTCGTGCTTTGTTGGTGAAAAGATGACATTTTTCACATCGCTTCACAATGTGGATACAATCATGAAAAAAGGTAGGCCAAAAGTAACCAGCGGGAATGATTTTCTGGGCGGTGGACATCCTTGAGAGGTGGCCCCCACAAGCGCCACTGTGGCAGTCGTTCAAGACTCAATCTGCTTCGTTGATGGTAAAGCATCGACAGAGTACAGTATCGACTCCTTGCCGATATAAAACATCCTCGATGAGTAGGTAACGTGGGGCTTGGTGATGAAGTCATCGATGATTGTCTCTGGAGAGGTGGTTTCTGAATTTTTGGGTTCGGAGGTAGATGAGAAGATCGTCGTACCAAGGGTCATCGGAGGGGATGAAAAAAAGATGATCGTCGGGGAAGTTGGTATTGACGGGGGAAATGGTAGTATATGAGGGAAATGTCGTGATGAGTTCGGTGAGGATGAGAGATTTCTCGCTCTTGGGTGTTTAAAATTCGAGGTCTTACTCTTGAAGGATGACGATCCATCGAGCAAATTTACCATTAATTTGTCGATGATTGAGAAAATATTACATGGGATTGGAATTTGCTATGACTTTGGTAGTTTGAAGCAGAATGTAATGGCGTAGCTTCTGGACTGCGAGGAAAACTGCAAGGGCTAGATTCTCTTCGTGATTTTATTTCAAGGGTGGCCCTGAAAGGTTTTTACTAATGTAGTAAATGACATGATCATGATCACCATCCCCTATTTGGATGAGAACTCCTACTATTGAGATGGATAAGGCCGATATGTAGAGGATGTAGTCGCAGTTATAGTCAAGTGGACTAATAAACGAGGCATTGGAGAGGGCTGCTTTAAGATCATCAAAAGAAGTTTGGTCATGTTCATCCCATTGGAATGGGATGTCATGACGGAGTAATAGAAGGAAGTTGTGTGCAAGAGAAACGTAATCTAGGACAAAGCACCATAAAAATTTAGCTTTGCCTTGTAGGCTCTACAATTGGCGTAAATTCCATGGTGGGGGAATTTATGTGATGGCTTGGAATTTGAGGGGATCGATAGTAATGCCACATTGGGACACGATAAACCCAAGGAGGAACCCATAAGTGACGCAGAATACAAATTTGAGGGGATTCAAGCGGATGTTGTACTGATGACACCTTTGGAAGATGATTCGTAAATCATCGATATGCTAAGTGTGTTTCTTGGATCGAGCTGTGAGGTCGTCCAAGTATGTGAGAATGATATGAGCTATATTATGAAAGATGTAGGTCATGGCCCGTTGAAAAGTGGCGCCAGAATTATCTAGGCCAAATGGCATGATACGATACGCAAAGGTGCCCCGAGGGGTAGTGAATGTGGTTTTGTACTGATCGGCTGGATGAATTTGGATTTGGTTGTAGCCATAGAAACCATCCATGAAGGACAAAGCCTCATGACCCGTGCAATCATCGATAATTTGGTCATGAAGGGCGCTAGAAAATTGTCTTTTGGACAAGCGTGATTGAGGTCGTGAAAGTTCATACAAACACGGATAATGCCCTATTTTTTGTTAACAGGGATGGGTTGGAGACCCATGATGTATAGGCAATGGGGTAGATGAACCCTACAGTGCGTAATTTGTCAATCTCGACTTTGATGGCCGCTGCTTTGGATGGGTGTAGCGGTCATTGTTTTTTACAGACAGGTGTGATATCATGCTAGATGTCTATGCGATGCTCGACAATAGAGGGATCAAGGCTAGGCATCTCTGTGTATGACTAAGAGAAAATGTCTTGGTATTCCTGGAAGAGGGATTTGTAGGCGGTGATTTCTTCAGGAGAGCAGGCAGCGCCAATGGTGATTTCCTCGATAATTCCATATTTGATGGAAATATCTATTTTGATGGTTGGGGAAATATTGGCCATATTGCCTTCTTTGAAAGCGTCAGGGGTAGGGATAGGGTTATTGAACCAATCTATAAGACCTGATGGGAGAAACTATTTGGTTTCGACTGCGTATATGGGGTACTGGTTAGGAGGCATGAAGGCTTCCTGTGAAAGAAAGAGCGCTCTGTGGTGGAGCGGATACCATGGGAAATTAGGGGTAGTAAACTCCTTGAGGATATCTTCGTCACAGTGAAATTGTCGTGAATATAGATGATCGAGAGGAGTGACCTCAGTGACTATCACCGTGTCATTGTATTCTATTGAAATAGAAGTAGGGGGGTTTGATGCAAGGGGATTGCGATGGCTCGCTCAACATAAACCAAATATCGAGATATTGTGAGTTAAAAATGGTAGTCAGGCATAGAATTTTCGTGGGGAAACAAATTGGAGAATTGGGGGGATTTGGGGGTAATTCCTCATATAAATAATCAAGGAACCATGGGGGAGTTGGGAGTGCCTCAGGTTCTAGTGAAAAGATACAAACCATATCAAGTGATGGGGTAAGGGTACTTACGGGCTCTGCTGGAGGAGGGAGGGTACGATTTTGAATAAGGGTCAGTTGGCGATGCCTGTATTCAATGATCATAGGACATTGATATGTGAAATGATCAAGTGATTCACATAGAGAGAAAGGACATCTCATACGTTCGTTCACTGAAGTCGTGACATAATGGATGTCCATGACGTTGGTTGAGTATGATGTAGATGGATTGGGTTCTTGCTGAAATCTTTGGTGTATTGTTGTTTGCATCTATCGGAACTGAGGTAACGTTGGACAATGGTGTGTGTAATGGAAATATTTTGAACAGATGGCGCATGTGAATTTAGTTCGCAGGCCTTTTCTACTTGTGTTCGAGGAGGTGGAGGAATTACTTGATGAAGCGATGAGAGATGGTGGTTCTCAAGGGAGTTGAATAAGATTATGTAACTTTGGGAGAAATGGGCACTTGTTGGTTGAGTGTCCATCTTTTTCGCATAGTGCGCAAGGAGGTTGGACACGTGGGGGAAGTGGAGCAGTGGGCTCCTTCTTTTTTCGTCTGCCCCCAGTTGTAGCAAGGGTGCTAACGAGTGGGGGTGTGGGTGAGATGGTGGGGTTAAGTATGGGAATCTGCATCGGGATTCCTTCTATTTGGGAAGGGAGGGATGGTTGAGGGACTATCTTAGGTGGATGTAGATACCAAACTGGGATTTCCAACACCATATTAGGAAGGGTAAGCGTTGCAGCTACTTGGAAATATTGTACACCTGGTGGGGGATAAAAGAAAGGGATTTGGGTAATGGCTTGGGGGACTATTTCCCAAATCGAGATATGGCCCTGGGGGAGATGAGGAACGGTTCGAGTTGAATAAGTTCCAAGAGATTCCTGAGGGAGGTATTCTGTGACTAATGGGACGTTAAGGGAAAAAGAGGCCTCAGTGGGAGGGAGAATATATGCAGTTTCGTTGGATGAGACAACACATACTTGATTGGGAGGATTAATGAGTGGTGGTTCATCGTGGTACGTCCCAAGCAAGGATGGGTCTTTGAAAATTCTGGGGGCCATCTCGATGAGTGGGTATGTATCGAGATTAGTGTGGATGAACGGGAGGATATTATCGATGTTGGCAGAAGGGTTGGGCTCATAATGTGAAACCTGCTCGATGGTAATGATGTTACCATTGTAGGGGAACATCATGTTTCAAAATACAGAAGAAGCAATTGCCTTCATAGCATACATGTAGCTATGACCGAACAAGATATTATAATCGAGTGGGGCATCAATAACCTTAATATCAATGAGAATGGTTTTCCCCCCGAGTTCTACAGGGAAATTTTGGAAGAGCCCTTCGGGAGAAGATGGTTGTCCATCATAAGATCTTAAGGTAATGGAAGATGGTATGAGTCGGGGGAACCAAATTTCTGCCATACGAATTTGGACATGATACATGTGGATGCACCTTCATCAATGATGCAGTGATGAATTGTAATGTTATGTATTTTCACGGGGATTTGAAAAGCGATAAGAGCGTGGAGGCGAGGTTCTTCATTGTTAAGATCAAATGTGATGATGTGGGTATCAGTAGGGTTGACTTCCCCCAGGGCGGAAAGTAATGACTTCCACTGAGTGGGACAATTTTTAAGGACTTCTAAGACTGACATGGCAGCCAAAGATTGTGCTAAGTCATCGACCAAACTGTAATTATGAGCCGCCCTAGCCTAAGGATTATGGACATTCCCACATAATGGGATGTGAGGAATACAAATGGGTATTTTAGTATTAGGGAAAGGAATCATTAAAGGGGGAGCAGTTGTGACTAGGGTTGCTTCCGAGGTAGTGGGAGCAGACTCGAGGGGTTTGCTATATTGATGACTGCATGTTTTCAGAAGGACTTCTTCCTCACTAGTGAGGAGGATAGTGTGATCGGCCGTATTGCTCGGATTGGGATACTATCCCAACTGTGATTGGGTAGGTTTCATGTCTTGTTGGGTATTCATCAACCCTTGGTGTGGTATGGGGTTTTGCAACACGGTCGGGGGTGGGTGTTGCACATATTGTTGTGGGGCCTGTTGGGGGGCAGGCGGTGCTGGCGGATGTGGGCCATTACCAAATTATTTCATCCATTTAAAGTTATCAATTTGGGGGCAATGGTGAGTATAGTGACCAAAATCACCACAAAGGGCACAAGGGAAGTTGGTTCGAATGTTTTTTTTCTTCCCCTGTTGTTTTTTGATGTTGCCCCCTTGGGGGTTTTGATTCCTCTGGTTGCCCCTGGCATAATGGTTCTGCTGGGGTTGGTTTTGGTTTCCTCCTGGTCCAGGATTATTATTGTTACGATTTTTTCCTTTCTTTCTGGCATTGTTTGACTGATGGGATTGATTTTCCATATTCAGTTGTTCAAAATTTTGATATTGTTGAATGGAAGAGGGTTGAACAAAATTAACCCCAACATGTGGCTGTCCTTGTGGTGGAGCCATATGCTATGGGGGGGCAGGAAATGGAAAGTACAGATTATGTTGTGGAAATGATCCATAAGGTACATAGGAAAGTGTGTCTCTTTCACTATTGCTTAGGGTATAGGCTGAGGTAGAGGGAGTACCAACACTTGGTTGGACAAGTGGGCGTATTGTGGGTGTTGGAAGGGGTCCACTTATGGGTGGAGTCAGGGAAACAGGGTATGGTTGTTGATAAGGGGGAGGAGGATAATAAGGTATTCCTCCATATGTCAATGGATACTGAGGGGTTCCATACATTAGTGTTTGTTGGGGATGTGAATTGTGGTGTGTAGTGGTACCAATCAATCCATCCGCCGAGTGAGACATCCCAGGTTTGTCCTAGCCAAATGGAATGGGTCTCGGGGCATCGGGGAGTACTGTATACAAGTATTTGGACTGGGAATAGATGAGTTTGAATTGCTGGGCCTTGCTAATGGCTTCTTCTTCATACTAGGGGAAGGTGGTGGCCACATCTTTGGCAAGGTGGGAAACAAGTGAGTTGAGGAACCAATTGAGACATTGTTGTGGAGTAGCTTCAACTTTGCAAAGACTACTTTGTTGTTTCCATTCATGAATATGGTCAGTGATGTTCATGGTGGAGGTTTGTTTAAACTCAGACAGTAGTTTGAGGCCATTGTCATGATGAATTGGTAGTTGAAAGAAGGTCAAGAATGCTTTGGCCAAGGATTCAAAGGTCACATGGGACCCCAATTTTTCTTCTACATACCACTTAGTTGATGGGCCAGTGAGTGGGCATTGAAATAACCTCAATCGGATGGAATCGTCTGTGATGCTATTTGAATAGCACCATAAATGAAAGGTCATGATATGGTTGGCGGGGTCGTCTCCCGATTTTCCTTCAAATTTGGGGATGTTTGAAGGGAGTTTGGTAGGCATTATTGGCCATGCGGGGTTGTGCAATATAGGATCATTGGTGAGTTTAGTTAGATCCGGTATGTTGAGGGAAGCCAAGTAAGGCATCTGAGGTGGTGGTGGAGGATTAGTTCCAACCATAGTGTGAGTGTTTGGTGTACCTGACCCTTGAGGGGGACTAGCTGGGATTGTACTTCCCCCGTGAGAAGAAGTTGGTCCCCTGCTTCCATGTAAAGGAGAGTGGGGGGATGTTTGACCTTTGGAAGTGGACCCAAGTAAGGTGGAACCAAGCAATGTTGATCCTAAGACAATGGAACTCATAGGGGTGTGAGAATGTGGAGCTGATGAGTTGGAAAGACTAGGAACTCCCCCTAGAGTAAGAGGTAGATTTAGCAAGCATCTAAAACGATGAGGATTTTTTGGGTCCCCTATGATGTCCGACTGGCTGAGTGGATGTGTGTGAATGGTGGTGAGAGAAACAAATAAACAAGATCCTTTGCTGCAATTTTTTGAACCTTCACAATATATATCCTAATAAGATGTAATCAGAAGGGCATCATACATAAAGTGATTTGATAAAGAAGCACATATGTGGATAGGTGGAGTTTGTCTGTGTGGGAGATCAAATAAAACAAATGCTCGTGTCCTAAAAGACGTAACGTCCTTCCTCTCAAAATAACACTGGACCTTCCAATGGCACTCGATAGTGGGGTCTGAAGCCACCGGAAGAGAAACTAGTGAAGGATGAAGTAATCAGTTATAATGAGGGGTAGAGGGGGCATATCCCAAAAGAACTGGTGATATTTCCCAATAGCCACACAAAATCCAATCAAGGTGCAATTGCAGCCCACAATTTCCACCTGGGTAGATGTCTTAAAATTTGGTCACTAGGTACCTCGGTCAAAGTGAAACATTTATATTTTTGGCCTAAGAAATGGGTCACGGGCTAGATCTCATCCAAGAGGTGGGTGCCTCAAGGGGGGATGCACAGAACAACTAGACCTCGGCCTTCAACCCATCATGGGTATCTCCCTACCTTACGATGTTAGGAACACTTGACTTGGAGGATTTAAAGTTCCCTATTTGACAACTTCTATTGTTTTAAAAATGTGAGAACTAGATAACGGGGAGTTATTTGGATGCCTATCCCCAAAATCCTACCTAGACTAAAACATTTATTTTGGTACCTCATGTGGAGGAAAACTTACTGAGTTTTTAGAAAAAATTTAGATGTGGTTGTTTGAGAGATTGGGGGTGTGAGTCAATCTCGTTGAAATTAAGTGGGATTGGATAGTTTTGTCAAGAAAAGGGTGGGGTGTTTCAAAATCCCTTTAGAGGAAACTTACTTCAACCTCCACATTTCGAGATGAAAACTATGTGAGTGAGAAGTGAATTTTGTGTGTGAATGAGTGAAAGTGTGCCAATATTTTTAATAAATTAGGTGTCACCTTGCTGCATGTGGACTTCGCTTGGTCCTTACAAGTTTTTGATTACCTAATTAACTAAATTTCATTGGTACTGTTATCACTCCAAGAAACCCTTTGTGGTTGCAGACCAAAGGTGCTTGGTAACTTAAGAAATAAATGTTTTTGTATTTTGTAAAGGTGGATCAATGGGATAACTCAATCCAGCTAATGGCATTCAAACATGAAAATGATAAACAAATAGACAGTGCTCTCAAAGATTGATTAATCAGCAGATAACTTTAAAGTGGGTGAAGAATAGATTGTAACTAAACCAGTACAGTGTAGGGTCTAAGAGACAATCAAGAGACTTATTATCAGGATATGAGCTAAACAATGGGATAACAGCCATTCAAAGCTTGACAACACAGATAATAATGCAGAAGAAAAGATGGAAAGCTGACAATCAAAATTGAAAGGAACCTGTGATCTGTATTAACATGAAAAGTCTGAGTACAATAGCCAATTCCTCTATCCAAAATCGAACCCCTTCTCCCACTGAGTTCCTGGGCTTTATATCCTTTACATACAGTTTACAGATCCTCAAAACATGGATCAAATCAACTAAAAATAGTAAGTAAAAATATGTTGCAAAAGAAGTGGGATACTTCCTCAAAAGGAGGTCAATCCATGATTTTCCTTTGTTGACTGTTGATGATGTGTAGAACAACCTCCCAAGGCTAAGGGATCATTCTCAAATGGAGACCAAGTCAAATTTGCTGATGTGGCCAGGTGTCTTTCTTTTCTTCCTTTGTTAAAGACACCAAAAACCTTTGAAACACCTCCTTTCTCCACCATTTGTCAAAACTAACTGTTGTGCTGGACTTGATAATTCACCACGTGTCTATTCCAAGAGGTTTCATCTCATTATGATTCAAAAATTCCTGATCTGGGCGAAATTTTGAAAATTCTGGTTAAAACAGGCTTTCGGTGGTTGACTGGAACAGTTCCTGGGTAATTTAACCACCGAAAGTCAGAATTTTC
>ML801094.1:299675-315757 GCA_009831015.1 Picea engelmannii
GAGTGCAGTGCGAGAATTAGGTATTCTCGCAGTCTAGACATAGGTAGGGTGCGAGAAGTTCGCACCTAACTGAACAGTAGGGTGCGAACATCAATGATTCTCACAGGCCACTAAAGGGTACAGTGCGAGAATGTCTGTAAACATAAAAATTTGGAAAAAGGACCAAAATTTTGAGTGAACTTTCAAAACCAGAGAGTCTTGATGGATCTCCCACAGACTCAGAGACCAGAAAACAAGCAATCAAAACAAGGGAAACTAAACTAACTAGGAAACAATCCATCCCCAGTGGAGTCGCCAATTTTGTTATTGGATAAATCCGTGAGTGCGGACACAAACCGATCTCCCTAGATCCACCTGGATCTAGAACAAAACGGGACAGAATATACCGCTTTCCCTAGATCTAACTATTGAATTAAATTGGAAGTGAGAAAAATATATGTACCTAGTAATCGCTTCCTTGGTCTCTGTTGTTCCTTGCTTCGCTCCAGCGCTCTTGTGTGGTCAAAATCAAAACAGCACAAACCAACCAAAGTGAAAGCAAATAATATATTCAATAGCTAATCTATACATATGATCAAGGAGTTATGTAATAAAGTAAATCTAACTTTATGGGAAAGAAACATATTACTGTATCATATTAAATGTGAAAGAAATATTACAACCATTGCCTTGATGTCGTAAGGTCCCTTCCAACTGTCCTTCATTCCCCACACACTTTGACTCCAAGAATTCCGAGACCATAGATCTGATAACTGCTCACAATCTATCTTGACAAAGCAAATCTCAAAGCCACTTCAACCAATCTAATAATTCCAAGCCAACCAAAAGCTCATCCAATCTCAATCTAACTTTCTCCATGAGAATTCCTCTCCTTTTATAAGCTGAAGAAGATAAGGTGAGGAGGTTAGGATGATCCCACTAAATCATGAAAGCGAGTAAAATCCAAACTATTCGGATGCCACCTCACCCAAGAAGCTTCTCTTTCTATAAAATTCGAGAAACCATACGTTTTTCCCACGTGCTGGAATGTTCGCACCCTAGCTATAGAGAAACCTGCGAACTGTTCGCACCCTGGCTATAGTGCAACCTGCGAGAATTGATCATTCTCGCACCCTGCCTATATAGCAACCTACGAACATCTCTTTTTATAAGGTTTTTACATAGGAAAATGCAAGTTCTTTTCTCAGGAGAAGTTCTTCTCCCTTCTCTCTTTAGGAACTCAGGCCACTGTGACCCCTCTGAAGGAAACAGATAGGTTTACATCATTAATGATCATAGGGATGAGAAAGTTAGATTGAGATTGGATGAGATTTTGGTTGGCTTGGAATTATTAGCTTGGTTGAAGTGGCTTTGAGATTTGCTTTGTCAAGATAGATTGTGAGCAGCTATCAGATCTATGGTCTCAGAATTCTTGGAGTCAAAGTGTGTGGGGAATGAAGGACAGTTGGAAGGGACCTTACGACATCAAGGCAATGGTTGTAATCTTTCTTTCACATTTAATATGATACAGTAATATGTTTCTTTCCCATAAAGTTAGATTTACTTTATTACATAACTCCTTGATCATATGTATAGATTAGCTATTGAATATATTATTTTCTTTCACTTTGGTTGGTTTGTGCTGTTTTGATTTTGACCACACAAGAGCACTGGAGCGAAGCAAGGAACAACAGAGACCAAGGAAGCGATTACTAGGTACATATCTTTTTCTCACTTCCAATTTAATTCAATAGTTAGATCTAGGGAAAGCGGTATATTCTGTCCTGTTTTGTTCTAGATCCAGGTGGATCTAGGGAGATCGGTTTGTGTCCGTACTCACGGATTTATCCAATAACAAAATAAAGAATTCTGAGACCATAGATCTGATAGCTGCTCACAATCTATCTTGACAAAGCAAATCTCAAAGCCACTTCAACCAAGCTAATAATTCCAAGCCAACCAAAAGCTCATCCAATCTCAATCTAACTTTCTCCATGAGAATTCCTCTCCTTTTATAAGCTGAAGAAGATAAGGTGAGGAGGTTAGGATGATCCCACTAAATCATGAAAGTGAGTAAGATCCAAACTATTCGGATGCCACCTCACCCAAGAAGCTTCTCTTTCTAGAAAATTCGAACAACCGTACGTTTTTCCCACGTGCTGGAATGTTCGCACCCTAGCTATAGAGCAACCTGTGAACTGTTCGCACCCTGGCTATAGTGCAACCTGCGAGAATTGATCATTCTCGCACCCTGCCTATAAAGCAACCTGCGAACATCTCTTTTTATAAGGTTTTTACATAGGAAAATGCAAGTTCTTTTCTCAGGAGAAGTTCTTCTCCCTTCTCTCTTTAGGAACTCAGGCCACTGTGACCCCTCTGAAGGAAACAGATAGGTTTACATCATTAACGATCATAGGGATGACGAAAATAATGTGTAACAAATGCCCCCTTCCACCTTCCAAAGCCTCATGAATCATGTCTTCCATCCTTTTCTCCTCCATTTTGTCTTAGTTTTCTTTGATGATATCCTCATCTATAGCAAAACCTGGACAGACCATCTTGCTCATGTGGATCGAGTTCTCCATCTACTCTCTCAGCACCAACTTTTCTTGAAACATTCTAAATGTGTTTTTGGTGCCTCAGAAGTATAATACTTGGGTCATCTGGTTGGAAAATATGGTGTAAGGGTGGATCCTAAAACGATTGAAGCTATGCAAGACTGGCCTCACCCAAAGACTCTTAAGAGATTCCATGGATTTCTATGCTTAACAGGGTATTATAGCAAGTTTGTTAAGAATTATGGGAAGATTGCAGCACCTCTCACTGCTCTCCTCAAAAATAACTCTTTCACTTGGACTCCAGCTGCTGCTCAAGATTTCAAACCTTGAAGATGGCCATGTGCACCACTCCAGTCCTTGCCCTTCCAGATTTCACAAAGACCTTTGTGTTGGAATGTGATGTCTCAGGGAAAGGAATTGGTGTTGTCCTTATGCAAGAGGGTCAACCTTTGGCCTTTACCAATAAGAAACTATCTGAAAGAAATCTGGGCAAATCCATCTATGAAAAGGAAATGTTGGCTATTCTACATGCCATGGATCTGTGGAATCCTTATCTATTGGGGAAATGGTTCCAAATTAAGACAGACCATCAAATCCTTAAGTATTTTTTGGAACAATGCATTTCCTCCCCAGAACAACAAAAATGGGTGACTAAACTCTTTGGATATGATTGTGAAGTCATTTATAAGAAAAGCAAAGATAATGTGGTTGCAGATGCACTTTCCTAAAAATATGAAGATGAAGGATCCCTTTTTTTCTCTTTCATTCATTGTACCAGATTGGCTCCAAGCCATTCGCTGGGAATGGCTACAAGACCCCAAAAGTTCACAGTTGATATAGCAATTACAGTCCAATGCTCTAGCTTCCCCAGGGTACTCTTGGCTCCATGAGGAACTTCGATACAAAGGTCATTTGTATTTAAGTAAACAATCAAAGATTAAATCTACGGTACTTTCTGAGCTTCATGCTACACCCACAACAGGGCACTCTGGGTTCACCAAAACCTATGACAGGGTCAAATGTTCATTTTTCTGGGATGGTATGAAACAGGACATTCATAATTTTGTAGTTGAATGTGACATGTGTCAATGCAACAAGGGAGAAATAGTCAAATCGCCAGGCACACTACCACTGTTGTCGATTCCACCTGCTATTTGGAAGGATATCTCTATGGATTTTATTACTGGCTTACCCAAATTAGGAAATAAATCCATCATCATGGTGGTTGTTGATCTCCTTTCCAAGTATGCTCATTTATGTGCCCTTCAACACCCATTTACAACATCCACGGTGGCTCAAATATTCATGGATCAGGTCTTCAAGCTTCATGGCATGCTGCACTCTATTGTTTATGATCGCGACCCAACTTTCACAAGAAATTTTTGGCAAGAACTGTTCAAGATACAAGGCACATAATTGCATCTCAGCAAAGCTTATCATCCCCAGACTGATGGTCAAATGGAAGTTGTCAACAAGTGTTTGGAAACATATTTGAGGTGTTTTTCCTCGGAAAAGAAAAATCAGTGGGCTCAATGGTTACCCCTAGCTGAATGGTGGTACAACACTTCATACCATACAACTACATGCATGACTCCTTTTGAAGCGGTATATGGACAGAAGCCACCTTTAGTTCTCGCATACTTAATGGGTGCCTCGAAAGTCCAGGCAGTTGACCTAACACTTACAGCTCGAGAGGCCATTCTCCATACCCTCAAAGAGAAATTGGTCATGCCATAGAATCGCATGAAGCAACAAGCAGATCAAGGTCACTATGAACGTCAATTTGCAGAAGGGGATCAGATGTTTCTTCAACTGCAACCTTACAAGCAAACTTCCCTCAAGGTCGAGCATTTTCAGAAGCTAGCGCCCAAATTTTATAGTCCTTATACCGTGCTCAAGCATGTGGGACAAGTCGCCTATCAATTATCTTTTCCCAGCCATTCGAAGCTACATCCTATTTTTCATGTTTCATGCTTAAAGAAGGTGATTGGAGCTAAGTGCCAAATTCAAACCAACCTTCCAGAATTAGTTGAAGAAGGATCCATTTGGATACAACCAGAAGCAGTTTTGGACCAGGGCGAGCGTCACCTACGTTAGAGAACCATCAAGGAAGTGATAGTCCAGTGGAAAGATACAACTCCAGTAGACGCCACTTGGGAACCAGCTACCATTCTGCAACAATTTCCTCATCTCAAGCCTTGAGGACATGGTTGTTTTTAAGGGGGCGGACATGTTAGGGTCCTAACCCGCACATAGGTAGAAAAATATATTTGGATGTAATAAAGGTCAATATTAATAAGGCCTTTCAATAAAATAGAATAAGGAGGATGTAAGAAGACCTAATAGAAGCTTCCACTTCTAGAAGGATCTTCCTCTAGATGCTTCTTCTTAGTATAAATAGGAGTCGAGGGTATGAGAACCCTAGATTGGATATTATTGTAATAGAGCTCTGCTCATCTGGAGGTTTCCCCCTCGAAGAGGCCCGTGAACATTGCTTTCATATTCAAAGTGTTATTTCTATTGTTATTCTTATATCATTTCAGTGTTATTGTGGTGAATGTTTTGGTTATATTGCTGATATTCTGCCATTACTAGCATTTTATTTCTGTTATGCATACATTTTATATCTGGTATATTACAGTAATACCTATGTAATGTGATGAATGTGTTCATATATTTTTCATATTTTTAGTAGTTAAATGTCGTATGCAATGAATGAATGAGTTATTATATTGCTTGGTTAATTGTTGTGGGAATATAACGAAACAATACCACAGAGGTTAGAATTTAAAGAGGATAACAGTAGTTCCTAGTACAAATCATAATTAATGGTTCAGAATATAGATCCCCTATATCATGCTCAATCCTAGGCTATAAACACCTGAGTCTTACAACCACCCATTAAATCTATCTCGAGTGAGACTATGCAGTGCGCTCTGTGTACTGTGTTGCATTCTAGTTTACCAGAAGGGCTGATAGTTTTTAGGATTTGTTGGTACCCTTAAAAGATATGAAACCTAGGTCTATGGCATGGTAGGAGAGAAAATTTGTCCATATTGAACCAAAAATACCTTTCCAACGGGCTATCGTACGCCTAAAATGGAGATCGTATGCAAAATTTACGACCACGGGAAGTTGATGTACTAACTTACCTAAACGGGGCCCACATGAATTTTGGCGCTTCATCTCCTAGGGTTAGGATTTGGATGTCTAGGGTTTTGGGAATTCTTGTTTATTGTAAAAAGGCATTCAAAGCCTCATTGTAATCATCTTCTTGTGAATGCGAGTAGCCATCACATATCTTATCAGAGATAAGCTGCCACCATTCTAGTGAGTCTTTCACTCTATATTTTTACAATGTTTGTACATTTATTTAATTAATATAAATCATGTATTACTATATATCTATGTTTATGGTTGCATCTCTGATACTTTTTTGTTATACTATTGAATATCTACGATATCTTTGTGCACTTATTTATTATATATTTTCTCTCATTTCGTGCCGAAAATAATCTAGATCAATGGTATTAGAGCATGCTGCTCTTGATCATTTTTTTTTAGTGCATGTCCCCGACAAGGTCCGAGTATAGCATGTTGGGTATCGATATTTTCTCTCTGGAAGACAATCGCTCTCGCACACCCAAGAAACCCTCCATGGCAGAAGAAAAGAAAAACAATGGAGAAGACGATCCTATCAGTCTGTTTCTTGAGCAAGCTCTCACACGACAAAGGGACGAAATGATGGAGATTTTTTCCCACATCCTTCAATGCCTGTCGATAGCAACAGGCACATATTCATCAAACAACCACTTTGGAAGAACCTCTCCTTTCAAGGTACAAGTTAATTTTTATATTCCTGTATTTGAAGGTCAGATAGATGTGGATGCCCTAGACAAATGGTTAAATCTGTTAGAAGGTTATTTCTCTGTTCAGAATTTTTCTGACAGGGAAAATATCACCTTCTCACTCCTTAAATATATCCCCCATGTCAAACATTGGTGGGAAACTCACTGGGAGCAAAGTTCCACAGAGGAGTTTGGAATATATGGGGTTGATCCCACTTGGGATTTTTTTGTGGATGCAGTAAAGGAGCAATATTACCTTGTTGGAAACTATGAGGACCAGTACATGAGATGGACCACATTGTTGCAAGAGAGGGGCCAAGCAGTTCCGGATTTCACCAATATATTCCATACCTTGCGCACCAAGCTGGGTATCAAAGACTCTAAATGACATTTGGTTCTGAAATACTGTGGGGCTCTACACAGATACATCCAAACTGAAATGAATTTTTTGGACATCTCTTCACTCGATGTTGCTTATTGATATGTTGTAAAAATCGAGAAGAAATTTAAGCACCATATCAAACAAAGTTTGGATCCACAAATACACAACAACCAAAGTATGTCAAATACGACCCTAACAAATAGTATCCTAAAAACCAATCCAAGCCACAGGAAAAGAAGGGTCACGGGAAGACAAAGTAGGGCACCAAAAAATGGTGTGATTTCCACAAAATCCCCCTGCACAACACCGATGAGTGTCACTCAAAATAGTCATTGGTGGTCAATATCAAAGACAAGGAGTTGAGCCCTAATCAATAATTTGATTCTAAAAATACTGGTAAAGGACAGATCATTGACGCGGACCCCACTGCTATTTTCGTGACCACATCAATTCAACTAGAAGAACCAATAGATCTTGAAGAGGGGGAGTGCCTTTTTCATTCATAGATGTGGGTGAAGGGGACCTCACTACATTTATTGTTGATAGTGGAAGCCATAAGAACCTCATCTCAGTAGAGGTCGTCAAACAGTTGGGATTATCAACAACACCACACCCGTAGCCATAAAACATCGGGTGGCGTCGCCAAGGACGAGATCTTTGTGTCAGTCAGTAGTGATGATTTTCATACGAAATCCAACCTTTCAAGGATGAGGTATTATGTGATGTTTCCCCACTGGATATATGTGATGTTCTCTTGGGCCAACCATATATGTGGAGACACCATGTTGTTTATGAGTCTCGACCACGCAGTGTCATTATTTCTCTAGGGGGTCATCTCTACAAAATACCAGAGGTATTTCTGACTATTGTTCCACCTAAAAAGTGTCGCAAGGTAGTATCTCATACTGCAAAATTCAACTTCTTCACAATCTGTTCAAAAGGTGAACAAAAGGATACTACAAACACTACAACCTCGGCCCAAGCACCTTCTATCCAACAGAAGCAGATCGAAAAGAATGTAGGAAAGTGTAAATATTCCTTCTGCACATAGGCATCTCATGTATCCAGACTGGTTAAAAATGTCCAACCCTTCCATCCACATGTTCGTGACAACCTTCAACAAGCTAAGCATCACAACTTCTCTAACAAGGCAAGCAAATCATAAAGATGCAGATTCAGTAAACACTTTTTCCTCTCCCCCGGGAACTCAACGCAATGGATACCATTGCTTCCTAAGGAGGGAGGATTGATCCAAGTGAATATTGGTGGCCACCCACCTTTTCCAACTGGCTCAAAACAATTTTCTGGCAATTTTGGAAATTTACTATTTTTAGTAATTTTAACTTCCAGGGCCATTTTGAGGGTCTAAATGAATATTTTTCAGGATAGATATTCTCAATGATAACCAAAGGAATTATTGATCCCCCAAAATTAATCTCCTCAACGATACCTTTTGAACGGGCTATCATACGCCTAAAATGGAGAGCGTATGCAAAAGTTACGACCCCAGGAAGTTGATGTACTAACTTACCCAACAACAACAACAACAATAACAACAACAACCAACAACAACAACAATAACAACAACCCATCTCAGGTCCTTTAGACCTCTATTTATACATTACAATCACTCATTGACAGCCTTAGATCGAAACCTAGGTGTCAAAACCCTAGATACCAAAACCCTAGGTGTCCAAAACCCTAAGTCAACTTGTCCCGCTTTTTCAAGGCTTTGCTAGCTTGTCTTTCCTTCCTTCTCGCGTGGTGCTCCAAATCATCCAATAGTTCATTTTTTTTCTTGTTGAGTTGTCCACAATCCATATTCCTTATTGATCTTTCATCCTCGATCTCCTCATCTAGTGTCTTGCTTCCTTTTACTTTGTTTTGTCTTTTCTTCTCTTTTACTCACTTCGACCCAGTAATAGTCATTGTGTCTTACACGCAGTTCACATTTTTCCTTTTCATCCTTGATCTTCACTTGCTTCCATATCCAAGGGAAAATAGGCCCCCAACACTCACCTATGACTCATCCCAAGGCACTTCAGATCTGATCCCTCTACTTTGCTTCGTCTACATACTACGCAGGGCAGCCTATGCTTCTAGCTCTAGTGCTCCCTTCCTCCCTTGTGCAGACTATCTTTTTTGTGTATGGTACCTAGTTTCAACTAAACCTGGTACCTAAACCCTTTTTTCACTTGTTTTTACTAAGAGTTGCGAGGTAGCTGGTTGTCATAATACAACTTCAGCCAACTCCCGTTCACCAAACCTTCCTTCCATTCTCCATTCAAAGTCTTCAACTTCACAACTCCTCCTTTTGTAACATAGGCGACCTCGTATGGCCCAAGCCAATGCATTCTAAAATTCCCAGGATGCTTCATGAACTTACTGTCATATACCAGTACTAGATCACCTTTCTTAAATACCTTATTCTTGATGTGTCTGTCCTGGTAGGCCTTCTCTCTTTCTTTCTGGACCTGCTGATGAAATCCTTCAATAAATATGTCTTCCTCCAGTTTGACCAACTGTGCAAGCCTCTCTTGAACAACGTCAATGTCGTCCATATCTATAAAGGAAACAATTCTTAATCGTGGTACCAAATATTCCATTGGGACAACAGATTCGAGACCATACACAAATTTAAAGGGGGTCTGCATTGTTATCTTCTTGCAAGCGGTTGTATAGGCCCATAATACTGTTCGTACTCTTAAATCCTAGTCATCTCTATTGAAACTATAAATATTCATTAGTGTTGTCTCTAAGATCTTGTTGAATGCTTCAACTATCCCATTTTCTTGTGGATGGTAAGGCGTGCTCTTCTGATGGCGGACTATAAATTCCTCAGTCAAGGATTCAATTGTTTTATTAATGAAATGTGTTCCTTGATCGCTCATAAGGATATTCAGGCATCCAAACCTGGTTATGATGTCATCAAATATGAAGCGTGTAGCTATAGTGGCACTACAGTCCTTAATTTCTCTTCCTTCGACCCATCTGGTCAAGTACTATGTCGCAGTAATTATGTACCTTGCCCCTGTGTTCTTCCTTGGTCGGTTAATAGGTCCCACGAAGTCAATGGCCCATTTCTCAAATGATTTTAGGGTCATCTGTGGTGCTAATGACATTTCATATCTTCTATATGGTTTCCCAACTCTTTGTCATATATCGCAAGCTCTGTAATAGTCCTTAGCGTCTCTGTGTAAGGTAGGCCACCAAAGGCCAACTCGAAGAACCTTTTGTGCAGTGGTTTTCCCTGTGTAGTGTCCTCCTGCAATGCCTTCATGAGCTTCGATGAGGATCAATGGTATTTTGGACTCCATAACATACCTCCTCAGTATCTCATCAGGTCCCATCTTGTATAGTTGTCCCTCTATAAGTGAAAAGTCTGCAGTGCGCACTATTAGTTGTTTCTTATGGGTGATTGTATATTCACTCAATGCCATTCCTGCTAATAGGAAATGGACTATATCTATGAATTGGTCATCAATCTTTCTAATGGCTAGCAGTTGTGCATCCGGTAGTGTATCCTTCAAACTAATAGTCTCTTCTCCATGTTCCAACCTCAACAAGTGGTCAGGACCTTTGTTCATTCTTCCTGGCTTAACTACGATCTCAAAGTCATATTTCTGAAATAGCATAAGCCATCTGCATATTCTTCCCCCCAACACTGGCTTGTTGACTACGTATTTCAGTGCAAAGTGATCAGTAAACATTTTAAAGTGTCCTCCCAACAAGTAGTGGTGGAACTTTTGCAGCACATACACCATGGCTAACCCTTGTTTTTCAGTGGTGGTGTAATTGATCTCAGTTGTTGATAGCTTCCTACTAGAAAAGGATAACGGGTGGTCTATGTATCATGTTCCTGGTTGTGCTAACACAACTCCTAATGTAATAGAAGATGCATCGACATGTATGTGAAACTCCTTACTCCAATATGGGAAAACCAAAATAGGCATAGTAACCATTTTCTGTTTCAGTGTGTTGAAGCTATGCTAGCATTCTTTTGTCCAGTGAAATAGGTAGTTTTTCTTCAAACGCTTCTCCATGGGTGTTGTAATCTGGGCATATCCTTTAATGAAATTCCTGTAATATCCTGTGTGTCCCAGCACAGTGTGCAACTGTTTGACTGAAGTAGGAGGGGGTAGATCAACTATGATGGAAATTTTAGATGGATCTACTAGCAATGCCTGCTTGCATACAATATGACCTAACAACTCTCCAAATGGTGAAAAAACAATGCACTTCTTCAGGTTTAAGGCAATCTGACACTTCCTGCACTTGTCCAACATTATCCTTAAACATTCAATGTGATTTTTCAATAAACTAAAAACATTCCAATTATCAAAGTATGCTTCTATAAACTTATGTAGGAACTCCTTGAATGCTTCGACTACCACCCTGGAAAACATGGCTTGGGAATTCTCCAATCCAAATGGCATTACTATATATTGGTAGGATCCCCATTCTATGGAAAAGGTGGTCTTATGGTGATCTTCCTTGGCAATCCAAATCTGGTGGTATCCTAAAAATCCATCTGTAAAAGAATATACTTCCTGACCTCCTACATTATCTAACACTTCGTCAGTGAATGGTGTAGGGAAGGGGTCATGCAAACATGCATTATTCAGATTCCTAAGATCTACACAGATCATGATCTCTCTTGTGTTATTGTCTTGTACCACCATAGGGATAATCCATTCTGATTCTTCGACAAGTTCTATAATCCCTACTTCTAGCATTCTGTCAAGCTCAATCTTCACTTTCTCCTTATATTTAGGGTTCAATCTGTAGGGTCTCTATTTGACTGGTCTTGCATTTGGTTTCAAAGGGATCCTCATCTCTCCCATAGGCCCTTTAATTCCCTTCATATCAGTGAACTTGGTCGGAAACAAGTCCTGATATCCATGTAGTAACTCGGTGATCTTGTCAATAGTGGCAACATCCCAATAATCTCCAACATTTGCAAGATTTGGTGTTTGTTATGTTCCAATATTGACTTTGTTGATCTTAATTGGTTTTCCAATAAATGGTATCTCAACTCCTAGTCCTTCCACATCTCTCTGGCCTTCTGTTTCTGCGATGTTCACCTTCCTAGGGTCATTGTCTTCATCAACATTGATGTTGTAACAACCTTGCAGTTTCTGGAGAGGTGCAGTACATTCATCCTCTTCTTGATCCAAAGGGAGGTTAGGTGCCTCCTCAAATAATTTTTGTCTTACAATCTATAATGCTTGATCTACTGTAGGATATTGGATTTCGAATAAAGAGGTATTGAAAAATTTCTGAGTCATACCTTCACAATCTGTAGTGATGAGACATGGTTCTACTTAAAGGTACCAGTTGATAGGGATAGTGTACAACATTTTTATGAATTGGTGCACCCACTACTCTTGAGGAGTATTGCTCCATGCTTCCTCACAACTTTGCACATGGTCTTCCGGGCAGCTTCGACCTATGTACCTAACTTCACAGCCGTCTACTTGCATTGAGAACCGAATTTTCATCAGAGTACGACATTGTACCCATTCTGTAATGTTATTTTTGTGTGTCTCCCACCATCTTGCTGGTGCGGCTTTCAAGGCCTCATCCATTTCCAACAAGCGTTGTTGCATTGGTACACTTTCTTCAAAGTCCAACATGAAGGTTTCTAAAGGATTCAGACCATCAAAGGTGGGTAATTTACTTATTATTGTGTCGATCCAGTGTACTTCTCTGGTTAATCTAGCACATCTCCTTGTAGATACTTCGTACATTTTGTTCTGACAGATCTCAGTGCTTCTTGTGAATCTAATGAACATGCGTTGTCACTTCTCCAACTCAAATTTCCATCTGTCGTAGGATTAATGTAATCTTGTTGTCTAGCTGTTAATTTGTATATGTTTTCCAGTTCATATGTGCGGTCTTCCTCTCTGATGGGCTCAGTGTATTTCTGACCTTCATTGGGATCTTACGGTGCGATGACCCTAAGGCCATCTCCTTCAAACGTCATTCGTCTTTTATTTAAATCAACCACAGTGGAATTATTGAAATCCCAATAAATTCCTAACAACTCAAGGTAAGGACATATATCATCAACTATATCAATCACCTTGAAGTCTGCAAATGTCCTCACTCCATCGATGTCCATAGGGACATGTTCCAATATTCCGAAGGGGCTTACTACTTGTTGATTATCCATCCTAAGCCTGATAGGGGAATAAATCAGGTTAGGTTTTCCCATCAGTGCCCAGGTTTTCTTCGTCATGACATTGACCTCTGACCCTAAGTCGAGGACTACATAGCCTATATCATACTCTCTAATCTGATTCAGGTGTAGTTCCTTATTTTTCCTTCTCTTCTTGGATAGTTGATGTACTGCTTTATTCAGTAAAGGATATACCCTTCCTATCTCATACTGTCTAACTAAATTTTCTAGTTCTTGTATATCTTTCTCATCTTTAATCAACTCTATAAACGTATACAAGAAACTGACAAGTTTACTTGCCTCTTTTCCATCCTCGGGCGAAGCAGACTGATCGAATGCCAGAGGCATTCCACATTCTCTTACTTCTGGCCATGTCTTTGATGAAGAGCCTTGGTCTCCACTGAGTTCTCTTCTTTCCTACTCGAACATTTTTTTTTCTTTCTTTGCATAAAAGTTTTGTGTCTTCTCTGCAACTTTCCTGACTCCTGATTCTTTTGTAGTCTTTCCTTGGGTCATTCTATCCTCTCCTATAATAGTGCCTCCTCTAGTGATAAAAACGACTCTAGAGTCTTCTCTGTGAGGTTCTTCTTTGATCAATTGTATATGTGGGTTCTGTTGAGGTCCTCGTTTATCTTGAAGTTTAGCCAGCAATGTTGGACATTCTTCGATAACATGCTCGAAAGAGTTGCAATAGTTGCAAGTGGTACAAGGGTTTTGACAATCCCTTTCCAAGTGTCCTGGTTGTGTGAAATTATAACAGATTATCTATCCTCAACCTTGACCAATACCTCCTCTTCCTCTTCCTTGGAATCCACCATGAGGGTTGAATTTTCCTCTCTCAGGGGAGTTATACTGCATAGTGTTTCTTTCTTGTTGTACTTCACCTTGAATCTTGTATATATCCCTTGACCTTTCATGCAAGATATCGTAAGCCCTAAAATCCCTATCATCATTGTTATAACCCTAAAATGCACCACACAGGCTTACCTGGCATCAGGCCAACTCATGTCTCTTCCTTGCCAAAGCCATGATGAATAAAACCTTGGAAAACCACTTAAATCAAGAAACACGCGCCCTAACCTCTCACTGGGTGCGTTGGACCACTTTCTGGCCTTCTACTGCGCGCGGTGGAACGTGGGCTAGACCACTACAGCCCGCGTTTACCTAACAAAGAAAAAAATCAGGAAAGTTTCTGTCGGGACGAAAAGCTTTGGGTCAATTAACTGGAACTCCTAGCCATGCATGGCCGAGAGTTCTTCTAAAACCCTAGCTCCTTCTAGCCTATAAAAGAAGGGGTAGGGGTACTATTCAAAGGAGGGAAAATCATAGCAAAGAAACTCTGCCCAATTGCCGTCCATTTTGTCCCAACCCTTTAGCCTTTCCTCAAGCTCTAGGAGAATTCAAGCAAAGCAATTGGAGGACAAAGAAGAGGAGGAGCCCGGGATTAGGATCAAGGAACGGTGGCCGGTCTAAAAAATCATTGTATGCTGGTTCATATTGAGATCAATAAAAAGATACTTTTCCCATCCCAAATACATGAGTCTTATATGTTTTATGTGATTTGTTTTTAATCTCTAACCCCCTAGTAGAATAATAGCATGCATGCATAGTTTTGTCTTGATTGCAGGATCTCTTTGTGGAAGGAGCAACAGCAGCAAGGAGATAAAGCTCAACGGAGGAGCTACACCAACCGTCGATAAAAAGGTTAGTTAGTTCTTCCCTTGTTTGCTTGAGGAAAAGGGTTTTAGATTCAGGGTAGAAGGTTAAAAGTAGCTTATGAAGGGTCATGATTTGCGTACAAGTTTAAATCCCTAGCTTGTTAGTCCGTAGGGTAGAATACCCCACAACAGAATTGGCGACTCCGCTGGGGAGATTTTACTCTTAGGGTTTCTGGATTTCATTAAAGTTTTTTGGGTAGTTCAAAGAAGTTTAGTCTCTGTTTCTTTGTTTATTTTGTTGTTTGTTAGGTAAACGCTAGCAGGGAACCTGGTTATCAATACCAGTTTTCCTTGACTGACGCTTGACATTTATTCTCGGGACACACAGAGGTACCCACGGCCTGCTGAAGCCCTGCCCGCGGGTAACCCGTGCCCTAACCTTCTACAGCCTGCATTTGAACGCCTGCTGTAGTGGTTTCAGTAGCGTGTAGAGACCAGGAAGCTTAAGAGGCAGTCTCCTCTTCCCTGTCAGAAGTTTACCTTCTCAGGGGGATTTCTGGATCCTGTCTGGGTCTTGATTGATTTACTGTCTTGCTTTCAGTCTGCCTTATTGTTTTGGTTGTTCTTTGCATTTGTTTTCTTTTTTTCAAATTTTCCTTTTCTTTCGAAGTGAAAGCATCCAAGCCTTTAGGAGACCCTGGTTGTCAATACCAGAAGCCTCTTTCAGGTCTGGGCTGCCTGTGTTTGTTTTTCTTCTCAGATTTTATACCTACCCACGGGCTGATTCAGTTCTGAGCGCAGGTACCCACGTGTTGTTATAGCTCAGCACGCGGTTGAACGCGTGCTGTCTCAGTGACAGTCGCGGGCCTGTCTGGTTTCCTTTCAGCCTGGGTGGGGCATTCATCCCCTCCTGTGGTGAGAAGTGCTCCTTTCAGGGTTTGGAGTCTGGAGCTGCACAATCAGCAGGTTAGGGCATCTCATCCTTAGCCTGTGTTTGTTAGTTGATGTTTTGATAGAAAAGACAAAAGAGAAAAAATATATGTTTTATGGTTTTTAGGCAAGTGTTAGAATCGGTGTTGTTTGGATTTCTTTTCTACAATTTTTGTGCTCTGATTCTGTTTGCGATCTGCGCTTAAAGCCAGAGTTTTCTTTTCACTCTTTTGGTTTTGTTCTTGTCAACATTTTTCCTTGTTGTGATATTTTACAACGAAATAAAAAACAATTTCTTGTTTCATTTTCTTCTTGGTTTGAAGATTGTGTTGTTGCATCAGTAGCTAGGAAAGAAGTCTTTTTGCATAAGTTCCTGTAGTGCATTTAGGGTATAAGTAGCTCACAGATCTGAGTGAAAGTTCTCCTTATTTACTGCATGAAATCTTAGTAAATTTGAAAAAGAAAAGAAGTCTTTCATTGAAAAGTTGTTGGTTTTGCATTTTAGTAAAAAGTTTTTGTTTTCACGCATTTTGTTCATTTTGCTTT
>ML801094.1:328043-338805 GCA_009831015.1 Picea engelmannii
CTTTTCCCATCCCAAATACATGAGTCTTATATGTTTTATGTGATTTGTGTTTAATCTCTAACCCCCTAGTAGAACAATAACATGCATGCATAGTTTTGTCTTGATTGTAGGATCGCTTTGTGGAAGGAGCAGTAGCAGCAAGGAGATAAAGCTCAACGGAGGAGCTACACCAACCGTCGATAAAAAGGTTAGTTAGTTCTTCCCTTGTTTGCTTGAGGAAAAGGGTTTTAGATTCAGGGTAGAAGGTTAAAAGTAGCTTATGAAGGGTCATGATCTGCGTACAAGTTTAAAGCCCTTGCTTGTTAGTCCGTAGGGTAGAATACCCCACAACAATCATGTCCCATGGACTTATAGAAAATGCAATACAAATTTTTGGGTGTCTGAACATATTTCTGCATGTAGTATCACTCAACAGGGCGATTTCTATTTCTGTATACCTCGCACTAGGGTAGAGTAACTTGTTTCAAGGGGCTCAGAGCTCCAGAGGCCAAGTATTCATGGAATAGGGGATAGTGTTCCTTGTCATGGCCTTCTAATCTACATCTGACACACTAGATGTCTTCTCTTTTATCCTTTCTCTTGTCTTTCTTCATATCTTCAACCTACAGAGACAAACTAGTTAGCTGACTCAAGATTTGAATCATACCTGAGTTGGATTCTCCCATAGGGGATGATTCTAGCTTCATGGTGATCTCCAATGCCTCAGCCTGTGAAGCAATATTATGTTTCATCAGAGGAAATCTGATGTGTGGTAAGAGGGAAGCAATGAACAATTCCTTGTTCTGCTCATCTGGGATTTGAAAACTTAGATGGCATGTCAAGGTATTGAATATCTGATCGAACTCCCATACCGGTTCAACTATTCTCTACTTGATTTCTTTCAATTTTGTAATGCACTTCGATTATGACTTAGGTTTCTTGAATTCAACAATTAGTGAAGTCTTAATAGCATTCAGTGGTTTAGGTATATCTCCTTGGAAAAAATTCATATACCAGCTCAGTGCACAATCTCTTAGGGTAGTGTTGAACTAAGCTCATTTGACAGCTTCGTCGGTGATATTCTTAATACTCCACATAGCTTCACAGAGAAACCAGTGTTGTTCAGGCTCTTCAAATCCATCTCCTCTAAATGTGAGTAACCTCATCTCATCTGCCATAGATCTTCCTAGGTTTCTAGACCATGGATGATTTTAGGGGATAAATTTCGCTCATGGGCTAATTTTCCAAGGTTTTGCCCAAAAACCGATTCGCTATTCTAAAAATAATTCCCCCAAATTCTATAGGATAGAATTATTTTACCTTAAAAATCGCCAAAATTTTATACAAACTATATAAAATCCTTATAAATTTAAATATTTTTACAAAAATATAGCCAAAACTTTATAGTTGGCATATGAAGGATTAGTAAGATTCACCAAGGTTTCTACATTTTAAAATAAATTTCCATCCTTCAAATCATCCTTGTTCTGGACTGAGTATGTGGCAGACTACTAGTGATAGTGCTCTGAGTGCTCCGGTGACTTTGATTACTCTAATTGCTTAATGTTACTGAAACAACAATAGGATTAATAGTACTTACTTTGATAGCTAGCGTAGTTCCTGAAGATTTTGGTTCTTCTCGGCAAGGTTCCTTTGCCCTAGAGGATTCTAAATGCTACTCATTTGTCATATCTTCCTCCTCTCCAATGTAGAAACCCTCGTCCCCGTAGTTTTGCTTAAACAGGTTCGCAAGACGAACTTCTCTGAACGCTCTCCCATTGCATGTATGTCCAGCCTTTGTGTCGTTGTCGCTGTCTGAATTCTTGAACATTAGCCTTTTCAAATCCGTCTAACTACTGTATCTTCAATATGTTCTTCTCATGCAATAACATCTTGATCCACAGCTTCAGAAAATGTAAAAATTTTCCTCTGGGTCCCTTAAAGAAATATTTCTTAGCTTGTCTATATGACTCTACTTCGTCAACAACAAACTCATTGATATACCCTCCAATGGTACTATTGAACCAGTGATCTATTGCTCTTAACACAACGTTACCAACTCTATTGACCTTCTTAATCAGCGCTGAAGTCCAAACCATAGGTGGCCTAGATCTAATCTCAAAATGGGTATCTGCTAACCTAGCTAGTCACTCATATAGCTCCTGATGGATTCCTCCAAAGAAAATTTCGTGTATATCAGTAAAGATATATCTCTCCAACCAATCCTTTGTATTAATACTAGGGTTCTTGTTCTGGGCTTCAGCGAAGTCCTTTTCTTGGTCTTCTATCCACTTCTAAATCTATGTCTTCGATGGAAACCACCTTAGCATTCCCTCAAGAAGATTTTGGTCCCGGCAACGGAACCATTTGTTGGCACAAGGGCAAACCCAGGGTTCAACTCCAAGAGCACACCAACAAGCCCTAACTACTAGCCCTTTCGAAAACACCTACAAAGCATATGAATTCTCACCTGAAGTAGCTATAGGGGGGTTGAAGGAAAGAGATGTCTACAACCAAAGGGGATATCAAGTGGATCCAATACAAGAATGGTACAACATTTCTATATCATTTACTAGTTCAGATCTACTCCTCAGAACCATATATCAGATCTAAAATAGTAATGCAATAACAGTATACCAAATGACAAAGAACAGACAATCAATCGCACACACAACAAAAGATATAAGTGGTTCACCCTCTCTCTAGGGCTACGTCCACAGAACTGTGTTTTATAATATATTAAGATGAAGCATAAATTTCTTGTCTACGGTCTCAGCTAGCAGATCTTCTTTCTTCTCTTCTCTGCCTCTCCCCTTCCTGCGCACCCAGCTGTAGGACCAATATTCACACCCAGCCAAAAATATTACAATACCAGAAGGCTTTACACTCAGCACTTCTCTCTCACACAATAGTACTCACTCAATCGCACAATAATAATCAATCCTCAATCAACTTAGTACCAACAACAATAATAACAACCCATCCCAAGTCCTTTAGACCCCTATTTATACATTATAATCACTCACCGACATCCTTAGGTCGAAACCTAGGTGTCAAAACCATAGATACCAAAACCCTAGGTGTGTAAAACCCTAAGTCAACTTGTCTCACATTTTCAGGGCTTTGCCAGCCTGTCTTTCCTTCCTTCTCATGCAGTGCTCCAAAGCATCCAATAGTGGCTTTTTCTGCTTGTTGAGTTGTCCATCATCCATCTTCCTTGTTGATATGTCATCCTCGATCTCCTCATCCAACATATTTCTTCCTTTTACTTCATTCTATCTTTTCTACTCTGTTACTCACTTCGACCCAGTAACATCCACTGTGTCTTCCGCGCAGTTCGTGTTTTTCCTTTTCTTCCTTGATCTTCGCTTGCTTCCATAACCAAGGGCCAACATTTTTCATGAAATATTGGATTATCGGAGAGATTTAATAGCTCTGGTTATCATAATGACTAATCATCGGATCCATCTCATGATCGAACAAGTCTGACAAAATTTTGCAAATCCATACAACTTCAAAAACTTCTACGCTCAGTGCAATGTATTCTACCTCTGTTGTACTCAAATCCATGGAGCTTTGTTTTCTGCTGCACTAGGAAACCATGGATGATCCTAGGGTGAAGCAACTACCTGAGGTGCTCTTTCTGTCTACTACACTTCCTGCCCAATCTGCATCGGCATATCCTTCTAAACTTAGGTCCACATTTGTTTCATATCTTAGGCCATAACCAATTGTGTCTTGTAAGTATCTCAATACATGTTTTGCAACTATCCAATGTGTCTATTTTGGTTGGCTCATAAACTGGCTAAGCAAATTTACTACATAGAAAATGTATGGTCTAGAGTTAACCAGATAAATCAATAATCCAATAAGTTGTCGATATAAATGTGGATCTATGTCTCCTGAATCAGTGTCATTCATCTTCTTTAAGTCCATAAACATTGGAGTAGGCATGGATTTACAATCTATCATTTTGAATCTTTTCAGTATGTCCAAAGTATATTTTCCTTGACTTAGGAAAATCTCATATGATCTCTGCCATACTTCGAGTCCCAAGAAATCATGCATTTGGCCCAAATCCTTCATTTCAAATTTGGCAGTTAATGCCTTCTTGCATTCAACAATGAGTTTCTCTGAACCAGTGATGAAAATATCATCCACATATAGAACTAGAATCAAACACTCATTGCCATCAATGTGATAATATAGGTTTGGTTCAGCTATGCTTTTGTTGAAACCCAAACTCATCATGAAACCATCCATTTTATCATACCAAGCATGTGTTTCTTGTTCTAGACCGTAGAGGGATTTCTTCAACCTGCATACATGAGATTTTTCATTGTGTATAAAAAAACCTTTTGGTTGTTCAATATAGACTTCTTCTTCAATTTCACCATTGCGAAAAATAGTCTTTACATCCATCTGATGTAACTTCCAATCCATGGAAGAAGCTACTGAAATGATATATTGAATGGAGGTATATCTGGCTACTAGTGCAAATGTCTTGTCATAATCGAATCCCTCTATTTGTAATAACCCTCTGCCCACAAATATTACTTTATATTTTTTCAATGCTTCCATCAGAAGCATGTTTGATTTTGTAAATCCATTTGGAATTCACTACAGAATTTCCCTTTGGTCTTGGGAAAACATCCCATACATCATTCTTTAGTATAGATTGGTATTCTTCAATCATAGCATCTTTCCATACTTCCTCACCTAAGGCTTCTCCATGACAAGTTGGCTCTGAATCAATAATGTGAGTCAAGGCTGAAAGGTAGCTTGAGAATATATTAGGCCTCTTTCTTTCTCTGGTTGCTCTTTGTGGGGCTTTATGCCCTTCTGCTTCTTCTAAAGTTTCTCAAGCCCAAGCAGGTCTTTTATCTCCAACTGCGATGTCTCTGGGTATATTACTTGGGGCAACCGAATCTATTGGAGTAACTAGGTCAAATGGCGTTGTTGGCTCATCTGGAACAATATATGTCCCCCTCTGAACTATTGAATGAGGAGGAGGTATTGTTTCACCATCTATTTCCATCTGAGCTTCTCTAGATTTCTGGAAGGCTACTTCTTCTTCAAAAGTAAATCTCTGCTTACTTCGATTTTTCTCTGACTTGGGATATAGATTCGATATGATTTTGAGGATTCACTGTATCCTACAAATGTACCCTTTCTTCCTGAAGGTTCTAGTTTGTATCTCTTTTCTTTGGGTACAAGAAGGTACACTGGACATCCAAATACTCTGAAGTGTCTGATCTCAAGCTTCACTTTGGTGAATGCTTCTTCTGGAGTAATGTTCTTCAAGATCTGATGAGGACTATGGTTTTGAACATATATTGTTGTCAAACATGCTTCTTCCCATAGAGTCATGGGTAGACTCTGATCATGTATCATTTCCTTAGTTGCCTCAATGATAGTTTCATTCTTCCTTTCAGCAACACCATTTTTCTTAGGATTGTAAGGAACTGTGAGCTCCCTCTTGATCCCTGATTCAATACAAAAAATGATGAATTCTTTTGAGGTGTATTCTCCTCCATTGTCTGATCTCAATACTTTGATTTTTCTTACGATCAAGTTTTCAACATGAGATTTGAATTCTTGGAACTTAGCAAGGACTCCATCATTGTTCTTCAGGAATTAAATCCAAGCCTTCCTGGAGTGATCATCTATGAAGAGTACATAGTACAAGTACCCATTTAAGGATGCATGTTGGCCCTTGACCAAGTTTTGAGGAACACTTGGTCATAATTGACTGTTTTTGGACTTCGACGGCCTGTCAAAGATGGACCACTAGGTGAAGCAGAGATCACGGGATCTCGGTCCACTTTTGGGCCCCTTTTAGGGTTTTGGGTTAATGTAAGAGGAAAGGGATGTCGGCCTGTGGGTTTACCCACACTTAGGCCCACTTTTGTAATGTATAAATAGAATGATAGGCAATGTAAGAAGTAGTAGATGTAATTTCTTAGTGCAATTGGTAGTGCATCTATGTGATGTCGAATAAGTTCTTTGTGCAAACTGTGTAAGGCTTACAAGGCTAAGTGCAAGTTACTGTGTGGTTGGTATAGAAATATAAGTGTTGTAACGCAAAGAAGAAGTATCTAGCGAGCTGCGTAGATCTTATGTCCTATGCGAAGAAGGGTTTTGGAGGCTTTGTGCTTGTAACAACTTGAAGACGATAATAAAGAAGAAGATCTTGTGGACATAGCCCCGGGGGGGTGAACCACGTAAATTTTTGTGTTATGCTCTGTGCTTTGGTTCAATGTGTTTATCTTTTCTTATGCTATGTGTTTTGATATATCCACTTATTCTCTATGCTTCTTAGATATATGTGATTGTTATATCTGATGTGTATGAGGATTCTTAGTGTTGATCTACTGGATCTAATCTGGGTTACTATGGTTAAGTGCTGAAATAATATAAATATGAGTATTCACCACGAAGCTCTGTGTTTTCTACGAAGTATAATAAGGGTTAAATATTGATGAATGATCTATGCTAAGTTCCCTGTAAAATATATAATCACAGACATGTGTCCCAGCTAAGGTTGCAGACACCTGAGTCTTGCAACCACCCCTGCCTCTACCTCGGGTGAGACTTCATATGCTTCGTAGGTGTTTCTTAAAGGGTCAGTAGTTAGGGATTTGTTGGTGCGCTCTTGAGCATTGAACCCTGGGTTTGCCCCTATGCCAACAAATGGTTCCGTTGTTGGGACTTGAAACTATGATTGCTGGGAACTGAGGAAGAGGAACTTTGTGCAAAAGAAATCTCTGTGTGTAGATCTGTTACCTTAGTGCACAACTTTTTACCCGAACTATGAAGCTTTGTGCCAAGAATAAGGTCAAATCTGAAGAAAGGAAGATTAGTGTTATCACTGGAATTTCGTCTGCACATGGCGACAAGAACTCAGCATCGTCAAACAGTAATGAAGTCATTCATGGCCCTGAATTAATCTCACAACATTCCAAAAAGGTCAAAAACTATACAAAGTAGTGAAAAATTGAAGAGCGCTTTACAGAAGTTGGGTGCGCATGCACATGCGTGGAACAGGAATGTAGAATGCGCGCATACACCCACGATGCACGGTTGTTAGCGCAAAAAACCGTGCACCTGCTAAACGGTGCATTTATGAATGTGGTCGGCCTCCCAACCACTTTTGGTTCAGCTCCCAAGATGATTTGACTTCCAAATCTGGGTTGGATCCGAATGGAGGGCTGGTCAAAGACCTAATAATGCCCTAAATGACCTCTTTTCACACTACAAAGGAGTTACACAATAACTCAATGCAATGCTATAAAAAGCCATGAAGAAACCTCTTTTTCTCAAGGAATTTCATGTAATGTTATGCTGCCTATATTGTTTTAAGGACTCCATCCTTGACAAGATCATTTTGGCACCATTTCATTGAGCAATCCACCTCTCCATTGAGTAGGTTTGCAAAGGAGTTCTTTCATCACCATTTTCATTTTTCTTTTTGTAAGGAGAGCAATCTTGTGAGGGTCCAAGAGCGTTCCCTTGGAGGAAGAAGGGACTCATAGTCCCCTTTCTTCTTGGTGCTTTGATTTCATCAATAGATCAACCTAAAAACATTGGTGACATTGGTCTTTTTGTGTTTGTTATCTCTATATCCATATGCTTATGATTTTAGTTTTTATTAGTTTAATTCTTGCTTATAGTTTTGTTTTTCTTTCTCTAACTCTTTCCTCTACAACTATCATGCTCAGCAAGACCCAACTGGGCATGTAAGCACCTCTTATTTGCTCACCAAGGTGACAAAAAGGGTGCAATAGATTGGCGACTCCACTGGGGAAAGGTATCAAATTCCTACCTCATTTGGGTTTATTTTTCTCTTCTTTTAGTTTGTTTAACTTGCAGGTGCAATAACCGGCCTAGGCCGACCTGCCAACCATCCAATTCAAGGGATAATTGAGAGAAATCCATCCGGATTTTCTTTCTCATTCGTTTGTCACAGGTGCGCGGGTATTTCACCCCACATACACGCATTGGGCACGCATGCGCTTAAGTAACATCTCTTCTCTACGCGCATGCGCTTTCTGTCTCAACTCTGTTCGTTCCCCTGCACTCTGTGCACCTTTGTCTGCACTAGGGGCCGCACATTTGAGTAAAATTTCACATTGTAATTTGTTGGGATGTGGGGAAGGTATTTTTCCTTCTTAAAAATGATGTCAAGCATGCTCTAAACACTGCACCACACTTAGTCCCGTCATCATATAAAGGGGTTAGTCGAACACACATAGGCACTTAGGAGGATAAAAATCAATTTCCCTTATTTGCTTTTTGCCACATGGATGTCTTGTTTTGACTTACAAGATAAGGTGGTAACCATTTTTAATCACATCTAAGATTACATTGGGACTAGAAGTTGAATTACCAATCACTTAGTATGCTCTTCTCTCGCGCCTTCAAGCGACCTTGAGAATCAGAAAAAGATTGGGAAACAATTTCATCTCCCTTAACAAAGTTTAAAACCTTTAGGAGAGGACAACGACCCTTTTTGGGACCCCTCTTAGTTTTATTTTTCAAACACATCTTAATATTTGTAACGGGCCCATACATGCCCACATGCTACAAAGATAGGATAGTGTTTGGAATTGTGTTTTCTTAGATCAAAAAACTAGGAAAGTTTAAAAGTTTGTAACGGGCCCATACATGCCCACATGTTCAATCTAGGATAGTTTCAAGCTTTTCTAGATTACATCACAATAGGGAGTTTAAAGGGTAGTAATGGACCCACATGTCCACATGCTAGCTTCCTAGGGATTTTGAATTACACAAGGTTGTACCAAAGACATCTAGCTAATTAGGTAATCACACTCTTGTAAGGACCAAGCGAAGTCCACATGCAGCAAGGTGACATCTAATTCACTAAAATTGTCACACTTTCACTCACACACAAAAGTCACTTCTCACTCACATAGCTTCTTCTCAAAACGTGGAGGTCAAAGTAAGTTTCCTCCAAAAGGATTCCGAAAAAACCCCATCTTTTCTTGACGAGACTATCCACTCCCATTTTTAAATCAACGAGGTTGGTTTGCACCCCCAACCTCCCAAAACAACTGCATCTAAAAAATTTCTAAAAAACTCACTAAGTTTTCCTCCACAGGAGGTGCCAAAAGAAATTTTTTAGTCTAGGTAAGATTTCGGGGATAGGCATCCAAATAACTCCCCGGTATCTGGTTCTCACATTGATAAAACATAGAGATTGTCAAATAGGGAACTTAGAATCCTCCAAGTCAAGTCTTCCAATCACCATAAGGCAGGGAGATACCCGTGAAGGGTTGAAGGCCGAGGTCCGGTTGTTCTGTGCGTCCCCCCTTGAGGCACCCACCTCTTGGACGGGATCCAGCCCATGACCCATTTCTTAGGCCGAAAATCTAAATGCCACACTTTGACCAAGGTACCTAGTGACCAAATATAGGACATCTACCCAGGTGGAAATTGTGGGTTGCAATTGCACCTTGATTGGATTTTGTGTGGCTACTGGGAAATATCGCCAGCTCTTTCAGGATATGCCCCCTTTACCCCTCATTATAACCAATTACTTCATCCTTCACTAGTTTGTCTTCCGGTGACTTCAAACCCCACTGTTGAGTACTATTGGAAGGTCCAGTTCTATTTGAGAGGAAGGACGTTACGTCTTCTAGGACACGAGCATTTTCTTTCTTTTGGTTCCCCCATGAGGACAAAAACCACTTACCAACATATATGTTTCTTTCTCATTTTATGTATGATGCACATCTGATTACAATTTGATTTGATATATATATATTGTGTAAACATTCAACGCAAAGGCTTTTTGTTTCTATATTTCTCACCACTTGTTTCACATATTCACACAGCTAATCTGACATCATAGGGGAACCACAGAACCCTCGTCATTCACGATGCTTGCTCAACCTCCCTCCTATATTAGGGGGAGTATCTGGTCGTGCCCGCTCATCGGCACCTCCTTCACACACTCCTGTGAGTGCTACTATCTTAGGATCAACTTTTCTTGGTTCTACATTACTTGGGTCAACTTCCCAAGGTCATCCGTTCACTCGCTCTCCTTTGCACGAAAGCGGGGGACCCACTTCCTCTCAAGGAGGGAGCACCAACCCGCCTAGTCCCCATCAAGGGTCAGGTTCACAACACACTATGTCCGGAGATAACCCTCCCCCCCCACTACAGATGCCATATTTGGCTTCTCTCAACATACCAGATCTCACCAAACTCACCAATGATCCTATATTGCATGACGCCACATGGCCTGCAATGCCAACAAAACTTCCTTCAGACATACCAAAGTTTGAAGGAAAGGTAGGGGATGACCCCGCCAACCATGTCATGACCTTTCATCTATGGTGCTCTTCCAATAGCATTATGGATGATTCCATCAGACTGCGATTATTTCAACGCACACTCACTGGCCCATCAGCCAAATGGTATGTCGAAGAAAAATCAGGGTCCCATGCGACCTTTGAGTCATTGGCCAAAGCATTCTTGACCTTCTTCCAATTACCCATCCACCATGACAATTGTCTAGAACTACTGTCTAACTTCAAACAAACCTCATCCACACACATTGCTGACCACATTCATGAGTGGTGTAGGCGACGTAGTCTGTGTAAAGCAGAAACCACCAAGCAACAATGTCTCGACTGGTTTCTTAGATCACTTGTCTCTCTCCTTGGTAAGGATGTAGCTTCCACCTTCCCTCAATCTGAAGAGGAAGCCATCAGTAAGGCCCAATAGTATGACCTCATCTATGCACAGTCAGGGTACT
>ML801094.1:338855-371902 GCA_009831015.1 Picea engelmannii
CAACAATGTCTCGACTGGTTTCTTAGATCACTTGTCTCTCTCCTTGGTAAGGATGTAGCTTCCACCTTCCCTCAATCTGAAGAGGAAGCCATCAGTAAGGCCCAATAGTATGACCTCATCTATGCACAGTCAGGGTACTTATATATAGTTCTTCCTGATCTTCCAAAACCTGTGCCATTTGGACAAGACAAACCTGGGATGTCTCACTCAGCAGACGGACTAATTGTTGCCACCATACACCATGGTCCACAACCCCAACCACCACCGATGTATGGAACACCTCAATACCCGCCGGCCTACGGGGGAACTTCTTATTACCCCCCACCCCCTTATCAACAACCATACCCTATTGCTATACCTCCACCCATCAGTGGACCACCACCGGCACCTCCCATACATCCACCTATTCCCACAAATAGTGGTACTCCCTCAACATCATCTTATAGTACTAGTGAAAGAACTACGCCTTCCTATGTACCTTATGGATCAGTACCACCACAAAATACATACTTCCCATTCCCTGGTCCTCCCCAACCCATGGCTCCCCCACATCCACATGCGGGGGTAAATTTTGTTCAACCTTCTTCTGCTCAACAATACCAAAATTTTGAATAGTTGAATACAGCGAATCCAACTCATCCATCGAACAATGCCAAGAAGAAAGGACGGAACAAGAATAACAACAACCCTGGTCAAGGAAAGCATCAACCCCCACATCACCAACCCACTGGGGGTAACCCGAACCAAGGGAACCAAAACCCCCAAGGGGGCAATAATAATAAACGCCAAGGGAGAAACAATGTTAAAACTGTCTTCCCTTGTGCCCTTTGTGGTGAATTTGGTCATTACACTCACCATTTCCCCCAGATCGTTGATTTCAAACGGTTACAAGATTCTGGTAGTCTTCCCCATTCTCCTGCACAAACTGCCCCTCAGCAGGAACCACAACAATACATGCAGCAACCCCCTCCCGTCGTGCTGCAAAATCCTATTATGCATCAAGGTGTGATAAACACCCAACAGGACACACAACATCCCCCACCTCAGATGGGACAATACCACAACCCCAACAATCCAGCAGAGCATACATTTCTCCTCACCAGTGAGGAAGAAATTCTTCTGCGAATGCGTAATCGTCAGTATCATACACCTGCTGAGTCTACTCCCATCTCTCCAGAAACAAAGCCTACATCGACGGTACCCCCGTTGTTGATCCCTCGCCCTTCTGTCGAACCACCACTACGCATCCCCCGCATCCCCTTGCGCAGGAATGTCCACAACCCACAGGCTAGGGCAGCACATAACTATAGCTTGGTAGACGACTTAGCACAATCCCTGGCTACCATGTCAGTCTTGGAAGTCCTCCAGACTTTTCCTACGCAGCGGAAATCTTTACTTTCCGCCTTGGGGGCAGTCGACCCTGCAGATACTCGACTCATCACCTTTGATCTTAATAGCGAAGAACCTCGTCTTCCCACCTTGATCGCTTTTCAAATACCAGTGAAAATACGGAACATCACAGTTCATCGGTGTATCATCGATGAAGGTGCCTCTACGTGCATCATGTCCAAAACAGTATGGAAGAAACTTGGTTCCCTAGAACTCATACCCTCTGCCATCACATTACGAGCTTATGATGGACGACCATCTTCTCCTGAAGGGCTCTTTCAAAATGTCCCCGTTGAACTCGGGGGCAAGACCATCCTCATTGATATCGAAGTTATCGATGCCCCGCTCGATTATAATATCATGTTCGGTCGTAGCTACATGTACGCTATGAAGGCAGTGGCATCTTTCATCTTTCAGACAATGATGTTCCCCCACAATGGGAAGATCGTGACCATCGACCAAGTCTCACATTATGAGCCTAACCCATCTTCCAACCTCGATAACATTCTTCCTCTCATCCACACCAACCATGACGCATATCCACTCGTAGAGATGGGTCCTGGGATTTTCAAAGATCCATCCTTGTTAGGGACGTACCATGGAGCACCACCACTCCTTCATCCTGCTAATCAAGTTTGCGTCATCTCATCTAACGAAACTCACATGGAGGACACTCTTCCTCCTCAAGAAGCTTCAGCCATTCCTGACGTCTCAATAGTCACATAACCACTCCCGTCGGAGCCTCCTGCACACTCGTCGACCCCAACAGTCCATGAATCCACATCCCCTCAAGGGAATAATCTCGTCTGGGAGATACTCCCCCAACCCCTCACCCAAATTCCCTTCTTTTACCCTCCCCCAGGTATTGAATCTTTTCAGATAGTCGCTATGCTCACACTACCTAATATGGTGTTAGCAATCCCAGTTTGGTATTTAAAGCCACCAAAGATGGTCCCTAGACCATCCCTTCCCCCACAGGATGGACTTCCCATGACGATTCCCATCCTCACCCCCACTACCCCCCCACTCACTAACCTCCCGGCTACAGCTGGGGGTAGGAGAAATAATAAAGAGCCCACCGCTCCACTTCCTCCATGCATACCACCACCTTGCGCACTATGTGAGAAAGAGGGCCACCAAACCAACAATTGCCCATCCCTACCTGAATTACGGAATTTGATCCCCCTCAATCAAACTCCCACAACACCCGCCACTACTGCTAGTCCCCCCACTACCACCAACCCTCCCAGTAGTAAAGGGTTGAGGACCAAATATGCTTGTGCTATATGTTCAGAGTATGGCCATTACACCCATCATTGCCCAGCACTACCACGCTTTCGGCAGACTTTGGCCGCTGTGCACCAGAACTTCCAGAACAACCCACGCCCTACTATGTCCTCATCAAATATCACTGACATTCGCTATGTCACCACTTCAGTCAATGAACGTATGATATTCCCTTGCTCTCTCTGCGATTCATTAGCTCATTTTGCATACCATTGTCCTATGATCCTTGCATATAGCCAACGTCAATTGGCCCTGCTTCACCAACCCGCAGAGGCGATAATTGACATTACTTCGTCACTCGAGAATCTTCATGTCATTTCTCCTGAACCCGAGGCACTCCCAACACCTCCATGGTTCTTAAATGACATCTCTGAGGATTTACCCCGCAACCCCCCACAACTCTCCTGCTCATTCCCCTACAGACACTCTCCACCCAACCACCACGGGTACCCCTTAGTACTTCAATATATGGTTTATGTCGAGTGAACCCTCACCATATTCTAGCATTGCTTCCTCTGCTTCTCCATCATGGGGAAACCATACTATCACCGAGATCACTCCTCATGACCCCTTGTATTCCCAGCGTTTCCAATGCGACGAGGAAATACTCGAAGAGATAAACTACCCAGACTCTCCCTGGGATGCGCTACATCACCGCGCACTCTTCTCTCCACAGGAATCCCTCATGCCTCCTAACCAAAACCCCATTTACACAATCGAAACCAAATATTTTATCCCATCTGGGCCTATCGATTGGTTCAACAATCCTATTCCTGCCCCTGATGCATTTGAAGAAGGCAACATGGCCAACATTTCCCCCACCATCAAAATCGACATTTCCATTAAAAATGGCATCGTCGAAGAAATCACCATTGGAGCTGCTTGCACTCCTCGAGAAATCACCGCATTTAAATCCCTCTTCCAGGAATATAGGGATATTTTCTCCTGGTCATACACGGAAATTCCTGTCCTCGATCCCTCTATTGTCAAACATCACATCGACACCTGGCCTGACATCACACCAGTTCACCAAAAACAGCGACCGCTACACCCATCCAAAGTCGCGGTTATCAAAGCTGAAACAAACAAATTACGTGCGGTCGGGTTTATTTATCCCATCGCTTACACTTCATGGGTTTCCAACCCTGTACCCGTCGACAAAAAATAGGGCACTATCTACGTTTTCCCTGACTTCCGCGATCTCAATAACACATTTCCAAAAGACAACTTTCCAACGCCTTTCATCGATCAAATTATCGACGACTGTGCCGACCATGAGGCTCTCTCCTTTATGGATGGATTCTCTGGCTATAACCAAATCCAAATCCACCCAGCCGATCAGTATAAAACCACATTCACTACCCCATGGGGTACCTTTGCATATCGTGTCATGCCTTTCGGCTTAAATAATGCCGGTGCAACTTTCCAGCAGGCAATGACATACATCTTCCATGATCTGGCTAAAATCATCCTTGCCTACTTGGACGACCTCACAGCTCGATCCAAGAAACACACCAAGCATCTCGATGATTTACGAATCATCTTTCAATGGTGTCGTCAATACAACATCCGCTTGAATCCTCTCAAGTGTGTGTTCTTTGTCACCGCAGGGCACCTCCTCGGTTTTATTGTTTCCCAAAGAGGTATTACCGTGGACCCCCTCAAAGTCCAAGCTATCACCGAAATTCCACCTCCCTGGAATTTACGACAACTTCAGAGTCTACAGAGAAAAGATAACTTTCTCAGACGCTTTGTGCCTGATTATGCCATACGTGCACACGGTTTCCTCTGCTTACTACGTCACGACATCCCCTTTCACTTGGATGACCACGCCCAACAGTCATTTGACGATATTAAAGCAGCGCTTTCAAATGCACCGTTAATTAGTGCACCTGACTATAATCGTGACTACATCCTCTACGTATCAGTATCAGCTGTATCAGTAGCCGGCGTCCTCATCCAGCTCGGAGATGACAATCATGAACATGTCATTTACTACGTTAGTAAGAACCTCTCAGGACCACCCTTGAAGTATAAACACGAAGAGAAACTTTCTCTTGCAGTTGTCCTTGTAGTCCAGAAACTACGCCATTACATTCTTCTTCGCACCACAAAGGTCGTCGCAGATTCCAACCCTATGCAGTACTTTCTCAGCCGTCGACAAGTTAACGGTAAATTCGCTCGATGGATCATTATCCTTCAGGAGTACGACCTCAAGTTATCAACACCTAAGAGTAAGAAGGCCCTCGTTCTTGCCGAACTGGTCACGGCCCTCCCCTCTGACACCCCCAGTGCCCCCGTCAACACCGACTTTCCTAACGAACATCTCTTTTACATCACTTCGGATGATCCTTGGTATGGCGACCTTCTCGTCTACCTACGAACTCAAAATTTTGGTAACCACCTTTCACGAGATGATCATCGATGTATCCGCCATCAGGCCCCCCGCTATCTCCTCATCAAAGACATCCTATACCGACGGGGTGTAGACACCATTCTTCATCGATGCCTGACTATTGATGAGGCGGACAGAGTCTTAAACAACTGCCACAGTGGCACATGTGGGGGCCATATTTTGGGTATATCCATGGCTCAAAAGATTATCTGAGCCGGTTACTTTTGGCCTACCTTGTTTCATGATTGGATTCATGTCGTGAAACGATGTGAGCAATGTCAGATCTACGCCAACAAAGCCCAAGCCCCCCCCGCTCTTCTTCACCTTGTCATAACTGCTGGCCCTTTTTGTAAATGGGGCATCGACTTCATGACTTGTAATCCCCCCTCTAGCAATGGTCACAAATACATCGTTGTCTCCATTGACTACTTCACCAAATGGGCCAAATCTATGCCTACTTTCAACAATACCACTGACACAACAGCGCATTTTTTCTTTAACCACGTCATATCCCGTTTTGGAGTACCACTCCAACTCGTTTCCAACCATGGGAAACACTTCGAGAATGAGATCTTCGTCGAACTCTCATCTCGGTTAGGCTTCTCTCACGGGTTTTCCTCCCCATATTACCCTCGGTCAAACGGACAGGTCGAGGCAGTGAACAAAGTCCTCCAGACCATGTTACAACACACGGTTAATAAACATAAAACCAATTGGCATCATATGTTATTTTCCGCGCTATGGGCTTATCGAACGGTAGTGAAAACTGCTACTGGTTTCACACCATTCCATTTAGTCCATGGGGTCGAGGCCACTCTTCCCATCGAGTGAGAAATTCCCACCTTACGCACCGCAATTGAGCTATTACCTGACACTGCTCCAATGGAGCAGCGCTTGCTGAACTTGGAGTCTCTGGATGAAGATCGTCGATCTTCCTTATAGAACAACAAGGTAGCTAAAAAACGATCCAAGGCTACCTTTGATTTCCATGTCAACCTTCGATCATTCCGTGAAGGCGACCTCGTCCTGGCTTATGATATCGCTCATGATACCTTTGGCCATGGCAAATTCGAATCACTTTGGCATGGCCCTTACATCATCCAACATTGCCTCACCAAAGGCGCATACATCTTGGCCTCCCCCGAAGGCCTCTCTCTCAAGGAACCCGTCAATGGGTTGTATCTCAAGAAATTTTATGCTTAAACATAGTCATTCTACTTTAGGTTATTTATTTTTCTAGCGTTTTTAATCTTTTTTTCTCCTCCCCTCTTGTCTAAACTATCCTTTGTGCTATTGATAGATGCTTCCTCCAGCAGCCTACCACATTGGTTATGCCGATGGTGCTAGTCGTTGGACGCAAAATCTCACTTCAGCTACTTGGGCTCTCTACACCCCCTCACAGGAAATGCTACATTCAAGCGGCATATGTTTGGCCCCAGCAACCAACAACCAAGCCGAATACACTGCTATCATTGGCCTCCTGGACGACGCCCAGCATCATCATATTCGTCACCTTAGCATCTTCCTCAACTCTCAACTAGTCGTTCTCCAGCTCAACAATGTATACCGTGTATGCGATCCATGCCTCTTTCGCAAATACCTGCAGGTTAGATTGTTATCTCGACATTTTGATTCCATTACATTTACACATATTCCAAGACAATTGAATCAAACAACAGATCAAATAGATAACATGGATTTAGATTGGCATATATCACATCAAGCTACACATACATAAACATCTCACAAATCCTGTCACAACATATATATAGAATAGACATCATAAAAAACATCAAACAAAAACATGTAGACAACATCAGGATCTCAAAATATGTATACTCATATATATATAAATCCCATCAGGCCATCTGAATGTTTACATACAAGAAAAACATGTATTTGCAGGCCAATGCAGTACCTCGGTACAAAAGCGGGCTCACCAGCCTATAAACAACAAAATTGTACATCATACACCACTCATGGGGCCTCTATCGCCCCACCACCTGCTCCTCCCTCAGGAGGAGGTGGTGGCCCACCCCCACCTGCCCCAGGCGGTGGTGGAGGACCACCCACAGGACCCTCCTGCCCCGGCGGCAGGCATCCACTGGTCATCGCTACAAGCACTGCTGCTCCCTGCACTATGGCCCACCATGGTGGTGGCACCCCCACACACTGCTCCAGGAATCTCTCATCCTAGATACGCATCCACATGCCCTTAGGCACATCCTACAACATCATCTCCAGACGACGGCATATGTTATCAAAATCTACTCCGGCCGTCGCCGGAGGAGCGTGTGATGGCCCCGTACCAGGGTCATCGAACCGGCGCCTCCTCACTACCCTCTCAGGCTCTTTTGGTCGCCCCACGGCATCCTCCCTCCGACGTATCTCTCCATGCGGTAGTCTCTCTGGCTCTCGATGAGCCGACACTCTCTGCATCTCTACCTCGCGCCCGCGAGGTGCCACATCTGCACATACACAAAACAACAACAAAACAAATAGTATCAGCATCTATATCATATACATATGGACTGATATCTTAAAACGACAATATAAATCAAAAACATACCAACATACTAAACATACCTCGATGGTCAAAAACCTCCCCAGGAGGTAGCACCATGTCCGGGTCACCCCGGAAGTCCACCCCAGCATAGGGGTACTGAAGTATCACTTGTGGCATCTGACGCCATATCCGTTCTGCCTCTGTCGAGAAGAAGTGGCCACCTTCGCCACCACCGTGGTGAACCAAAATTGTCGACCACCACCTCAATCACCGCTCTCGTTCCCCCGGCATCTCCAGCAGAACCCTCAGGCGCAGCATCGACACCCTCTCTAAAAACCAGGCCACTAAGATGGACCCAAAAGCAAACTCTCCTCCATCTGTGGACCAACAGTGGTCCAACTGTGCCACCATCCTAGCATGGAGCGTCATCCCCCAAGCAAACTTCTCGCCGACCACCACTCTCTCCAGCACCAACAGCTGGCCACCACTAATCCGCTGGGTCGCAAGTGACCCATATATCCAAACAATCATCGCCGCGATACAGCGATGGGATAGGGAGTCTATCGCACCGATACTCACCACTGTCCCAGACATAAAGTCCCAACCTGAGCAGTATCTCTGGCCAATATTGGCCAGTGAAATGGTCCGGGGCAATACCGGCTCCACTGGTAGGGGTGTTCCCCGAAAGGGGAGCCTAGTCAGAAAATAAATATCCTCCGCCGTAGTGAAGGGGATCTGCTCTCCTCATACGAGGAAGCAGTGCAGCTCCGGACTCCACATCTGGATCAGGAACTGTAACAAATACTCTTGTGCCCGTATCAACGGGCACTCAAAAAACTTTAGCAACCCACAGGTTGCCAAAGACGCACGCACGCGTGGCCCCTCAATGGCCACAAAATCTCGTAACTGGGCCCAGTCTCACTCTCGCCACCGCACTAGCATCGTCACTGTTGTCCACCTGCAGATAACACAAAGTCCTATATCATCTCAGACAACCATCAACAGCATAAAAAAGACTTGTTTTTTTCCCTTTAAAACCTTGCCTCCTCGGCGCGGTTTTTGTTCCCACAGGCGCACACACATGCGCGCCTGTTCACTACACAAACGCGCATATATGCACGCATGTTCATTACACAGGTGCACATTTATGCGCGCCTGTACACTGAACAGGTGTGCATCACTGCGCACCTGTTTGCTTCACAGGCGCACCCTTACGCGCACTTGTTCACTATACATACGCACACCGATGCGCACCTATCAAACCCACAGGCGCGCATTGATGCACACCTGTCCAACTCACAGGCGCGCCCTTCGGGCGCACCTTAAATCCCCCCCATTGCGCACCCATGTGCGTTTATCTAGTGGATAGGCGCTCACGTATGCACGCCTATCCCCCAATCGCCCGTGCATGTGGGGCCCAGACCCCCTAAAACCCTCTGTACGACCCTCTGTACAACCCCTGCCCAAAAATTGAAAACCTATTTCTATGCAGGATGATCAGACCACTAACTTGATACTCGCAGATCGTCAATTGGATGCCTCGTCCTCCCCGAATCTCCAAATCTCCTCTGAAAACTACTCGTCCAGTCGCTATTGCAATAGGTACAAATGAGGTGGCAATGTGGACCCTACAGCTATATATTAGCCTTTTTCCAAACTTCCACTCACCATTCTGGGAGCCCAAGGTGTCCGTTTTTCAAACCGTCTTCAACCATGGGATCAGCATCCTGTCACCTACATCATAGCAGTCCTTGGATCGCTTTTTATCCTGAGCCCCCGGGGTGCCTTTTTTTCATATCATGGTCAGGTACGCACGCGCATAGTCACATTTGTCAAATACATGCTCATATCTTTGATTCTCTTCAGATATTGTTCACTTTGGGTATTTGGTTTTTATGTGTGCAGGTACTTGCTTATCATTCATCGGCATAATCCCTTCAGGTATATACTCATCACTGGCATGTAGTCTCTCCCGCTATATTGCATTTACATTTCCAGTCACACCCTCTGATATTGGCCTTTAGGATCCTCATTCCCGTCTCTGCAGTACCCACACCTCCATTTGCATCTTTGGTACTGTTACCCGGTAGCATTCTTACCCACATGAGTTGTCCCATTCATAGCACCTTTTGCCACTTCTTGACACTCATGATGTTGTTCATTACCCTTTAGGGATGGGAGTCCCGATAGTCTTTCATCATAACGTGAATCAGCCACATACTCCTTCTCCTCATTTTGCTAGCTTTCCCACACGGACTCCCAGATTATCTCTTTATGGTTCTATTTTTTACCTGCACCTCCACAGTATCATGAACCCTCCATTCCATCCACAATCAGTTTGCCCATCTGCGAACCTACCCTCATTTCACCTACCTCATACAGAAACTCACCAATGGGGCCCCCACCCTTCATCAATATTCCAAGCACACTATGCCCTACGTGGGCCACCCATATCACACTGGGGCACCCGTTTCTATATTTGTACATTTCTCCCCAAATTATTTGTTATTTATTGTACAAACACCTTTATTTCCAGTCATTACATTTTCTTTTGTCGTCACCATTGGCAACTTGCTTCCTTTTGGCCACACGCAACCCATGTCACCCTTGGTTGGAGCATTACTTATCATCTACCCTTGTCGGCATCGTCCATATCTTCAGAGTACTCCACAGGTCACTTACCTCTACCCTCTGAATTTGTTCACCTTGTCCCGCCTTTGGCACAACTTATCACCAGTCTTGTCGTCCCCCTGACACTCGACCTTGTTACAAGGTTGCGGCCACTTTTTATCTCATACATCCTCCAACCAAGGGCAGTCTTGAGTCTTCCCACTTCTTGAATTCGTCCATGTACCTCTGCCACTTCCTCACCTCAGTGGATTCCACGAAGCCCTTTGCTTCTGGGAGTCGCATTCCCCTTTTGTCGACATCAGCATAATTTTCTGGAAGGGCAACAGTATCTTGATTCTCATTCTCCATTCAATGAGAGATCTCGGACGGCACAGGGTGAAACACCATTACTCCCTGTTGTCGTTGGCCCCCATAACATTCGAGGCCAACACTTTCTCATGTTATGGTGGGCCTTACTTTGCGACTATTGCAGTTATTTTTATCATTTTCCGAAGACCTTTGAACTTGGTAGGGCCATCAATGCCCGCATCATCGCCGATACTTATTTTCTCGATCATTACCTATTATTCAGAGTATGTTCCTTTGCAGAATTGTCTTTTGCCTTTATCATCACCGCCCCCTAGGGCACTGCAGTTGTCTACACCAACACTTCAGTCATATTTTTTCAGAGTTACATAACACGAGCACGGGGCATGCCCGCCTCGTTTGTACATAGTTTTCTATTTTGCACAACTCACAGAAGGTCGGGTCCTACTGGTTCCTTTTTTCTCCAACGGATCGCTCTGAACGATCCCACTATTGCTTTATCTTACAACAACATTCTCAGTAGAAGAAACATTGATGGATTTCGGCTATACGTCTGCTCCTAACCTCATCCATCAGGGGGCATCTGTTATCACTGGAATTTCGTCCGCACATGCCGACAAGAAATCAACATCGTCAAACAGTAATGAATTCATTCATGGCCCTGAATTAATCTCACAGCATTCCAAAAAGGTCAAAAACTGAAGTAGTGAAAAATTGAAGAGCACTTTACAGAAGTTGGGTGCGCGCGCACGTGCGCGGAACAAGAACGTAGAATGCACGCATACGCGCACGATGCGCGGTTGTTAGCGCAAAAAGTTGCACACCTGCTAAATGACGCATTTATGAATGTGGTCGGCCTCCCAACCAATTCTGGTTCATCTCCCAAGCTGATTTGACTTCCAAATCCGGGTTGGATCTGAATGGTGGGCTGGTTAAAGACCTAATAATTCCCTAAATGGCCTCTTTTCACACTACAAAGGAGTTACACAATAACTCAATGCAATTCTATAAAAAGCCATGAAGAAAACTCATTTTCTCAAGGAATTTCATGTAATGTTATGCTGCCTATATTGTTTTAAGGACTCCATCCTTGACAAGATCATTTTGGCACCATTTCATTGAGCAATCCACCTCTCCATTGAGTGGGTTTGCAAAGGAGTTCTTTCATCACCATTTTCATTTTTCTTGTTGTAAGGAGAGCAAGCTTGTGAGGGTCCAAGAGCCTTCCCTTGGAGGAAGAAGGGACTCATAGTCCCCTTTCTTCTTGGTTCTTTTATTTCATCAATAGATCAGCCTAAAATCATTGGTGACATTGGTCTTTTTGTGTTTGTTATCTCTATATCCATATGCTTATGATTTTAGTTTTTATTAGTTTAATTCTTGCTTATAGTTTTGTTTTTCTTTCTCTAACTCTTTTCTCTACAGCTGTCATGCTCAGCAAGACCCAACTGGGCATGTAAGCACCTCTTATTTTCTCACCAAGGTGAAAAAAAGGGTGCAACAATCATATCTGAAGAAAAGAAGTGAGATATTAACTCTTTGTGCTCTAATAAAAGTAAGAGTGGAAATTTCTGAAAGAAAGAGGTCAGATCTGTAGAAAAGAGGTAAGATCTGTAAGCTCTATGCTCTAATAAAGGTAAGAATAGTTCAAAGTTCTTAGATCTGGAAGCTTTGTGCTCTATAGAAGTAAGATAAGTGAAATTTTTTGTTTCTATATCATCGATCTAGGTATGTTTGATAGATTTTGTCCTAGCTTAAAACTTAGGGAATTAATAGATGAAAGAAAATTTGATATGAATAGATTTGATAAGTATGTTATACCTATGCATAGAAAGAATGTTTGGACTAACAAATGGATGAAATATCCTAGAAAGATTTTTTTGCAGGCTAGCTACCATGATCCTAGTGCGCAGTACAAAAGAAGTTGGGGATCATTTAAGAGAAAGAGAGGATTGACCCTATGTTATAGTTGCAGAAAACCAGGCCATCTAGCTAAGGAATTCCCTCGTGGAAAACCCAGTTGTCTCTGTTACAAATCCTTGGATCATGAAGTATTGGATTGCCCTAGAATGATTGCTAAGATTGAAGGTATGAATATGAATGAAGAAAAACCTAAGGCAGATCTAGAAATAGTAGAACCCCAAAGAGAATCTGAGACGATACTGCTACATATGAAAGACATCTTGATTGACCACCGACATGTTAGGCTATCAGAGATCTTTAAAGAAAACAAGCAAATTGAAGTAAGAATAGGAAACTTTGACATAGACTATGTTCTAGATGAGGAAACACAGGTGAATATTATGACAGAAAGAACTTGGGAAGCCCTGGGAAAACCTACTATGATTCCTTCATTAGGAGGAATAAGCTTGTTTAAAGGAAAATTGGTAACCCTATGTGGAAGGATTACCCAGATACCTCTGAGAATCAATGGAACGTCGGTAGAGGAAGAATTTGAAGTTATCAAGTTTATTGAGAACAACACCCCATTTCCAGCTTTGTTAGGAAAAACCTAGATTGAGAAAGACCAGATTTGAAGAAATGAAGAAAAGGAAACCCTAGAAAAGAAGAAGCAAGACCTAATAGATTTTATGACTAGAAAGATTGCCTACTTGATGAAAGAATAGGGTAACAAATAAAATCTATTTGACATTAGAGACTTGGATGTCGAAGTTTTAAGAACACTAGAAGAACCACAAAGGACTAAAATGAATATTCCAGATGATGAAGAAGTATTTCCCTTGAATCCGAAGAACTAATATCGACAGCACGAAGTGACTATGTCTGAAGAGGATAAGAATCAGAATGGGAAAGGGATCACCGCGATGAAGCTCACCAGGAAAAAGGCTAGAAATATAAGTAAGAAGAAAGCCCAAATCAAAATACTACAGAGGGAGCCCCGCTGAAGGAAAAATTGCAGAATTTGAGCTTCGCCGAGATAGAAAAATAGCGACATAGGGACTTTGTCGTGGCGAAGCAATATAGTCATTGGAAGCCAATATAATTGTTCGAATGCTACTCTAAATGGGTCAGAAAAGCATTGATGGCTCACTATCAGACCGTTAGACCCTGCCATAATGGACATAACAAGAGTTAATGAAGCTTTATACTCATTGCAAGCAAACTGTTACTAAAATTCCTATATATCTCATCGTGCCATGACTGAATAACACTTTTTCCAATTGAAAATTTTGACCTCGCAACCTTGATTAAGATTTTCCAGCGATCCTTACGACCTTACCTTATACCCTATTACAGTACCTACGCTACTTTGAGAACCTGAGATATTCATCATGAGCATATATGTCTGACGAATTTAGCGCAGCTGAAGAATCTGTAAGAGAGGTACTCGCTAGCCTCAGAGCCGAGAGAGTCCTGTCAGAGAGAGGATTGTCTACAAGTTTACAAGCATCATCAACGAGAGGATTGCAAGCCTCCCTGTCGACTTCTCGAGAAAGAACATCCCGAGCCAGTGCTGAAAGAAGAACCAAACATAAAGACGATCTGGCCAACGCGAAGTTGGTTCCATCCATCCTACCTTCTTACATACCACCTCTGAGCGGTGTGATCAATAGAGACAGTGTGCCTAGAGACTTGGAGTACACTCTAGTCACCATGTACCTGCCAAAAGGGGTACGCGTAGTTTGCGTAGATCAAGACAAAATTGTAGCATTGAAGTTTAGTGACTTCAACCTGGGTGACCAGAAGGTTTATGGAATGCTCAGTCCTTATAAATATCTAACGAAGACAAAGGACAAGAATTCAAAGATCTTCCCTCAGCAATGGACGATGAAACTCGCGCAGTCCACTCTGCTCAACGTTATGAAGATATCGCACTTCGGCAGACACTAGGAGGTGAATTCTTGTGTGAATATGTTGTTGGAAAGTTACCATGGAGGATACTTATGGTTGAACCGTCGCATAATAGTTGATCCAACACTGATCAATAGGATCACCGAACTTAGCATGTAGGGCCCTAATCCCCACGATTACTATCCTGGAAAGACCACGGATCACGCTCTTGCTTAGAATATCAAAGAAGCCTATGGAAATGTTGAGAAAGGCACACGAGGCTACAAGGTAGCTTCTATTGAAAGTGGAGTAGTGTGCCTCACCTGTCAACTGATCGCAAGGAAATTGGTACGCAAGAATCGACCCACACAAGTATCCATCTTTGTAGTCAACCTCGCAGGGAAGTGTACAGAGGGACTACAGATGAACTGTGTGAAGTACCTGGTGAATCAACTAGAGATTGATTGCAGAGAAGCCCAGGATCAGGGGCATGCATTCCATTTTAGCTAGCTCTTAATACTTATAGATTTCGTTGCATGGGAGCTACCATAAGGTGCAACCTTCCCAGACATCGATGCCTTTAAACCATTGGTTTCAAAGTTCAGTACACTATGGTACTCGAATGATATGAACAAGCAATGGCAGTCAAATGTCATTTTCCATACCTACTACACCCAGTAAAAATTTTCCATCCAGTCTGAGCTGTGCATGACCCCGAATACTTTACATAGGTTTCGACCCTTGATTAAGTTCAGCATGAACCTCCATTTCATATATATTACAGCATGCGCTGATGAGCATAAGGAACAACTTCAATCTTACTATAAGCTGACAGAAGATGACCTAGAGGAGATCACCAAGGAATGGTCGGTGGACCTCCTCTCAGCAGACCCCATAGAAATGTCTGACATCGACAGCCCAAAAGCTGCGCAGAATACACGTGGCCCAGTAAGACAAAGAAAACAATGCAGACAAAGAAGGATGAGGAAATCTAGGATGTAGACAACAGATTTGTAAGAACCACATCCATTACACTAGAGCAAGGAGGTAATGGAGAAGACTGAGAGGAAGTCAAATAGAGGCCAGGAGAAGAAGTTGAGATCATAAATAAAAGGAAGGGTTCACCTCTAGAACCTTCCTCCCAGAAGAAATCAAAAGCACCCGTGACTAAGCTAAAGACCACGCTCACTCTAGATGACTTCAGTTTTCTCATCGCGGCTATGAACGAAGCCATAGAAGAGATATCAGAAAAGAAGGAAGCTAAGTAAGAGACAATGTACAATAGAATCAAGATCGATCTCCAGGGAGTACATCAAGCTCTCCATTCTAGCCGTGCCGTATCCTCTGCGGCCCTACCAAAAGGAACAACAAAAGAGGGAGGTGAACCAGTTCAAATCCACAAGATTGTTGACATAGTCAAAGTACGCGTTCGAAAGGCACAGGAAGAAACAACATAGGCCACCCAGGCCTTAAATAAAGTACAGGAGGAAATCATCGAGCAATGTCGAGCTGTGCAATAAGATAAGGACGCTATCCAAGAAAAAATTGAAGAAGACAGAGTGAAGATCCAAAAAGAGAAAGAGCAGTTGCTTGCAAAGTATATTGGGATTGAAGAAGCAGTCAACAAATAATTTCTCTCTGTGATCGTCTTAGAACAGAAGGCGGAAGAACCCATAGAATTCCAAGTGATGAAGCTTCTTGAATTTATTCAGCAACTTCAACAAAGAGTCATGGATTTAGAGCTTCAGACCATAAAACAGACCCCACAAGAAGTGTGTGACCAGTGAGAAATAACTTCCTAGAGCACCATAGAAAGGATTAAATCACTCACTAAGGAATGAAAATAGTTAAGTAGTAGAAGTGCGCAGATCTACGAGAACCTAACCGAGAACCCATAATTGCATAAATTGGAGTCACAACTCCAAGAGGCAGAGTACGACGTCGAAAATATACAGGTGCAGTTGAAGGCCCTGTCACCCATAGAGAGAATGAAGAGGTTTCCAGAAAAACGCACGGCCCAATAACAGATTCACACGCTTCAAAGTAAAGTAATGGAAGTCTCTCAATGACTTCAACCAGTGCAATAAAAGGCATGCCAACTGTTCACTGAAGTTGAAATCCAAGGAGTAGAACTTGAACAGGTTGTGAATACAACAGAACAATGCATAGAAAGAACTGTTTGCAGGTTATATACTATGTTCCTAGCGCGTAGTACAGAAAGAGATGGGGATCATTTAAAAGACATAGAGGATTAACCCTCTGTTACAGTTGCAGAAAACCAGGACATCTTGCTAAGGAATTCCCTAGGAGAATACCTAGTTGTCTTTATTGCAAAGCTATGGCCCACGAAGTACTGGATTTCCCTAGAATGATTGCTAAGCTTGAATGAATGAACATGGGACAATAAAACCCTAAGGAAGATCTAGATATGGCAGAACCCCAGAAAGAATCAGAGAAAGCATTGTTGCAGATACGAGAAACCCTAAATGACCACCAACATGTCATCTTTTCAGATATATTCAAAGAAAAAGAATGCCTGGAAGCAAGAATAGGAGACTTCATCACTGACTGTGTTCTATATTAGGAAACACAGGTGAATATCATGACAGAAAGAACTTGGGAACTTTTAGGGAAGCCTGATATGACTCCTTCATTGGGAGGAACAGGGATATTTAGAGGAAAATTTATAACACTGTGTGGAAGACTCACCCAAGTATCTATGGGTGCTCATGAAGCTTCGACAAAGGAATATTTTGAGATTATTAAATTTATTGAGAACAACGCCCAATTTAACATGTTACTAGGAAAACCTTGGGTTGAAAAAGATCAGGCCAGAAGGAAAGAAGAAGAAGAAGTTTTAGAGCAGAAGAATCAAGCGTTAAAAGATTTTATGACTAGAAGGATCGCACACTTGATTGAAGAGAAGAAGAATAGATCAAATCTATTTAACACCAGAGAATCAGATGTCGAATTTGTAAGAACACTAGAAAACCCACAGAAGATTGAAGTACTTATTCCAAATAAAGAAGAAGCATCACCCTCGAATCTTAGGAAAGAATGTCAACAACGTGAAGTAACTATGCCACAAGAAGATAAGAATCATAATGGGAAAAGGCATACTAAGACGGAGCTCACTGGAAAGAAGGATAGAAAACTAAGTAAGAAGAGAGATAAGATCGACAAGTTACAAAAGGTTCCAGGGGGAACTTCGCAGAAGGAAAATCTGCAAAATTGGAGCTTCGTCGAAATAACAGAGCAGCATCACATGGCACTTTTCCATGGCGAAGCAATATAGTCGTTGGGACCAATATAACTGTTCGACCGATCCTCTGAGTGGGTAGAAAGGAATTTATGGTTCACCACCAGACTGTTGGACTGCGCCATAACGAACAGAATAGAGTTAATGAAGGATTCTCGACCGTCGCAAGCAATATGTTGCCAAGTTATCTATTTATCCCATCGTGCCATGCAATGAGAACACTTTTGATAATCATGAATTTGAGCCCGCGGACTTGTTGATTTTATACAGTGATCATTGTGCTATTGCCTTCTATCCTATTGTAGTGTCTAAGTTACTCCTCGAACCCGAAGATTTCCAACCCCGAGCATGTATTTTGTACGAGTTTAGCGCAGCAAAGAAAGTTGTTGAATAAGTTTTGATCAACCTCATTACTGAACGAGTCATGTCGATGTCTACAGGTGTACAAGAATCATCGACGAGAGGACTACAAGCCTCTTTGTTGAATGCTCGCGGAGCAGGACCATCCCGACCATCAATAGAAAAGAGAACCAAGCATAAAGACGACCTAGAAAATGCGAAGTTGATTCCATCCATATTGCCCGATTGCATCCCACCTCCGGCTGGTGCGGTGAATTGTGATAGTGTGCCAAGATACTTCGAGTACACTATGGTCACTGCGTACCTCCTGAAGGGGATACGCGCAATTCAAACTGAACAGGACAAGATAGCAGCACTAAATTTTAGCAACCTCAACCTCGAAGATCACAAGATCTATGGAATGCTCGCCCCATACAACTACCTGACTAGAACTAAAGGAAATAATTCGAACATCATTCCCCAGTTGTGGACAATGAACCTCGCGCAGTCCATCCTATTGAATTTCATGAAAATCCCACACTTCGGAAGACACCAGGAAATCAATGCATGTGTCAAGATGCTACTGTCATGTTACCATGGCGACTACTTATGGCTTGACTGTCGCATTATTGTTGACTTGACACTGATCCATAGGATCACAGGCCTAAGTATGCAAGGACCTGACCCAAAATACTTTTATCCAGGAAAAGCTACAGATCGCACACTTGCACAGAAGATAAAGGACACCTATGGCGATGTTGAGAAGGGAACAAGAGGCTACAAGGTATCTTCCATTCAGAGTGGCACAATGTGCCTCACATGTCAACTGATATTTTGGAAGTTAGTAAGGAAGAACTGACCTACACATGTCACCAGCTTTGTGTTGACCTCCCAGGGAAGTGCATGGAAAGCCTACAGATGAACTGGGCAAAGTACCTAGTTAACGAGTTGGAACTTGATTTCCGAGTAGCCCAGGACCAGGGTTATGAATTCCATTTCAGCTATATCCTAGTCCTCATTGCATTTGTTTCCTAGGAGATGCAGGAAGGATTAACCTTCCCAGACATAGAATCATTTGAACTGCTTGTCATGAATTTTTCTACCCTGTGGTATTCAACAGACATGAACAAATAGTGGCAGTCAAATTTTTTGTTTCATATATACTACCTTCACCTGAAGCGATCCATCGAATCTGAGCCTCACATGACTCCAAACACACTACAAAGGTTCCGACCATTGATGAATTTCAGCACAGATCGACACTTCACTTACATTACAGCGCGGGTGGATGAACATAAAGAGCAGCTCCAGACATATTATAAGCTTACATAAGAAGACCTGGGGGAAATCACTAAGGAATGGTCCATTGACCTCCTTATCCCCGCCAACCCTAAAGAGATATCTGATAATGACAGCCCGGAGGACACCCATAAAGAACAGAATACACCCAGAACCGACAGATAGAAGAAGACTTAGCAGGTCCAAAACTTAAGCAACACCTCAGTGAAGATTGCTTCCATGTCATCTGACTGAGGGGGTGGTGATGAAATCGAAGCTGAATAGAGGCCCAGCGAAGTAACACTGCCCAGAGATGAGGAGGACCCCTTGAAGAAGAGGAAGGTTTCCCCCCTGAAACCTTCTTCCCAAAAGAAATCGAAAGCCTCTATGACCAAGATGCAGACTGTCCTCACCTCCGACGACTTTGACTTCATCATAGCAGCCTTGAATGATGCTTCACTGGAGATAGCAGAGAAACAAGGAGTGAAGCAAGAATAAATGTATGATAGGATTGAAGTTGAACTCCGAGGGGTACAACAGGCCCTTCAGTCCAGTCACGTAGTCTCCACTACGTCGAGAGAACCAGAGCTATGAGATGCGCCAGCCCAACTCCACCGACTAGCTGATATAGTCGAAGCTCACCTCTGACAAGCAGAGGAATAAACCAACCAAGCCACTAGGGCTTTGACGCAATTACAAGGAGTACTTTTCGAAAAGCGTTGAGCTACAGAAAAGGAAAAGATTGATCTCCAAGCGAAGTTCGATGAAGAAAAATCACAGATGCAGCAAGGAAAATAAAAGTTTCTCACGGAGCAACTCAAAGTGAAAGAAAAAGTCAGCAGAGAACTTCATTATGTGACAGTCATAGAAATAGAGTTAGATGATCAAGTCACGCAGCAAGTAGAGCATCTCACAGAAGTTATCTAGCAGTTATAGCAATGCATAGCAGACTTAGAGCTCCGCGCAGTGTACGAGACCCCACAGGATGTAAGGGACCAAAGAGTAGCAACTACTCGAAGTGAAGTTGAGAGAATAAAATCCCTTACTATGGAATGTAAGAAACTTATTGATCGAAGTGCCCATACCTACTAGCAACTCATAGAGAATCTATAACTAAAGGCACTGGAGTCGCAACTCCAAGAGGCGAAGTATCATGTCGAAATAATATAGGTGCAGTTGAAGCCTCTGTCAGCTGTGGAAAGAATGAAGCTCTCCCAAGAGAAATGCTCCGCCCAACAGTAGATCCACACTATCCAGAGTAGAGTTATGCAAGTAACTCGGAGACTCCAACCTGTACAAGATAAGGCCTACCAATTGTTCACAGAGGTAGAAGACCAAGGAGCAGAACTGGAGTAGGTTTGAACTAGAGCAGGTTGTTATTGCAGCTGAACAGTGCCTGGAGGGGCTTGTGAACGAGGTAGTCATCCAAGAGTTCATTGCACAAGAGGCCATGGCACAACAACAAGTCAAAGCAGCTCAATCCAAGCTCGAGGCTTTCGAAGTAGAACTACCCAGATCAAAGTGACTCAGGACAAGTCACAGGTGAGTGTTGGGGGCCTTTTGGCCCTTGACCAAGTTTTGGGAGATCCTTGGTCAAGTTTGACCTAATTTGGGACTTTGACAACCTGTCGAAGGAGGAGCGCAAGATGAATTAGAGATCGCGGGATCTCATCCCCTTTTTGGGTCCTTTTTGGGATTTGGGAATATGTAACAGGTATGGGATGTCGACCCATGGGTTTACCCATGTTTAGGCCTATTTTTTAATGTACATATAGATGTCTAGGCAATACAAGGATATATAGAGAATACATCTATGTGATTTTAGATGGATGGCTAAGTGCTAGATCTATGTGATCAAAGGATTGTAAGAGCTCTGTGCATATTGTGTGAATCTTGCAAAGCTGAGTGCAAGTGACTATAGAAGGCTTAGTGTTGTAACCTAGCTTAGGGAAGGTGACTCTGGAAAGGTGTGTACAGATCTCTTGTCCTATGCGGAGTAGGATTTTGTGGCTCTGTGCTTGTCTATGCATGTAACTGGTTGACTGAAGACAATAAAGAATAAGAGTTGGTGGGCATAGCCCCAGGGTGGGGGTGAACCACATATATGCTATGCTTCTCTGCTTTGTGCAATGTGTTCATGTGTTCATGTCTTTACTTGCTAAGTGTTTTGATATAGATAGATAGATCTGTTTATGCTTTGTGCTAAATGATGTATATGGATGCCAGATCTAACCCATGTGAATGTTTTTAGTTCTTGAATTTGCTAGATCTGATCTGTTCCTTCGTGCTAAGCGTTGCTAGATGCCATATCTAGTTGACCACTGCATTGTACTATGATTAGGGTTTAATTGTGTTGTAACTAAAAGGATGAATATTGATAAATATCACTGCTAAGTGCTCTGTTAAGAATTACAATCACAAATCTTTATCCCAGCTAAGGTTGCAGACACCTGAGTCCTACAACCACCCATGCCTCTACCTCAGGTGAGACTTCACCTGCTTTGCAGTTGTTTCCAAAAGGGTCTGTAGTGAGGGATTTGTTGGTACGTTGTTGGTGCGTTGAACCCTGGGTCTACCCCTGTGCCAACAGAGGTAAATTTGAATAGTTGAATATGAAGGAAGATGAAAACATTGTAGCTTATTTTTTATGAGTTGATGAAACAATGAATGAAATTAAAGGATTTGTAGAAGAAGTTGATGAATCTATAATTGTTCAAAAAGTAATAAGATCTCTTCCAATGAGATTTGATCCTAAGATTTCAAAACTAGAAGAAAGAGAAGATATGAGCATGATAAGAATGGATGTGCTACATGGAATATTTACAGCTTATGAGATGAGAACAATACAGGAAATTCTATCCACAAAAGAAGCAGCTTTTAAAGCATCCAAAAGGATAACGAAGAATAAAAATCCCGAGTCAAATCCAAATTGCATTTGTTGCGATGATTCAGATGAGGATGAAGAAGTGACCAACTTTGTAAGGAATTTGAAGAAATGAACTGCCAAGTACAAATGCATGCCTCCATCAAAATGTTTTAATTGTGGTAAAATTGGTCATTTTTCAAATAAGTATCTATATGCTAAGAGGTCAGATAGTGATGAAGAGGAAGATCACAAGAAAGAAAAGAAATACCAAAAGGGAAACAAGAAATATAAAATAAAAGTCTTCAAGAAAAATATCTACTAAAGAGAAGACAATTCTTCATCCAATGAAGATGATGAAACCGATAGTGACTCAAATAAAGTACTCTTTATGGCTAGGAAAAATAAGAAAAATGATGAAGAAGGTGAAGTGGATCTTGAGGTAGAATTAATTAGTGCTTTAACTGAGCTAAAGAAATAAAGGAAGAAAACAAATCATTCAAAGAAGAAAACATCCACTTGAGAATCCTACTTGAATAAGGAAAAATAAAGGAAGAAGTAGTGAAAATCCAAATAATAAAGAAAGAAAAAGAGTGTGAGAAGCTCGAAAAGGAAATCATGACATTAAGAGTTGAAGTCAACAAGCTCAACAATAACTTGAAAATTTCTCAAGTACTAGAAAACATTCTCAATAGTCAAAGGCCATACAATGACAAATCCAGACTAGGATACAAGAATGTTCCTTTTGAGGAAGGTTCAAGATCCATGACGAAACCAACAAAAGAAATGAGTTATGCGGAAGTTCTCAAAGGAAGGAATCATGGTCAACAAGAATAAAAAAGGAATGGATACAAAAGACCTTGTACACTCAAGAAACAAAGAAGCTTCAATCATTGTGAAAGAAACAACCAAAGAGAATATCTTGATTAGCCAAGGAAGAATTACAAAAGGACTACACCACAAAGAAGATCATTCACTCCCAAGTATGTAAATTTATTTTATGGTTATTTTTTTTGTTGTACTAACTTTGGAAATAAGGTTGTAGATTGCAAGGATTATGAAAGAAATGCATATGTGGCTCCACATAATATTGAATATTACAAATTACACAACTATGGACACATAGCTCGAAATTGTAGAAGCGTGATAAATCTCCCATGAAAGAAAATATTGACAACATGTACAAGAAGTCTTAGAAAATAAGTGAAGAACAAGATGACAGGTAAATGAAGAACATATCCAAGGAATCATACTTACAGGATTTGCAGAAGCACAAGATCATGATGAATTTATAGGAAAAGAGGAAAGTTTCAGAATTCAGGCAGAGGATAATGAAGAAGATGTCATAACTCAGGATGATGACATAATTCATAAAGAGGATGAATAGGAAGATGCCTACACATATGAAGAAGAATATTACTCCACATCTGAGCATGTATTATTCTGATCCATTTGACTTGGAGACTCCCAGTGAATATGAATATTGAACAGGGGGAGTCCATGCAGTAGTAGAGATAGATTAGAGAACCATCCTTCGATCAATGGTTGCAGAGACAGATTCAGAGCAGCCATATAAAAAAAGTACAAAGTAACAGTTTGATTGGTTGATAAATAGTGTTTCCATACATGTGTTAATTGGCAATTACATATGCATTATTTTATGGTTTTATTGTATAGGGATATCTTTAGTACAGGTTGTTCGAGACATGTAGACTTTGATGAGCAGATAGATCATATCAGTGGACATATTTGATTCATTATGATAAACATGAACATGTGATGATTAGTTGTAGTATATTAAGGTGGATCCTTCATAATAGTACAATGACATATGGGTCAACATTGTGGATAGTAGAGTAGCAGAGTTATGGACAGTTTGTGACATGTGGACAAATATGGATTCATGAGATAGGTACAGGAAACACAATTCAGATGCATAGAAAGATATTTACAATTGGAATCAGTGAAATTAGTTGGAATCAGTTGGTCATAGAAGGGATGTCAACAAAAGATATATCATCAGAAGGACATTGTTGAACAGTATGGTCAACTGAACATGACAAGTAAATGAAGAAATCAAGCTTTGAATGATTTTTATATATGTCAGTGAAATTCAATAGGAAGCACCAATGCACAATAAACAACACTGGGAGAGAGAAGAAAGGAAACATATGCAGGTAGCCTTACATTGATCTACATCTTACAGAAAAGTCAAGGAAAGAAAAATCATCATAGATAGAGATCCATAAAGTAATATTAGTAGCATACATATAGGGAGACATACCCATAGAGGGAGCTATTATTTTTTCCCACGCTTGGCTAGAGAAGGTATAATATCAGAAGGAGACATATCGATAGGTGGAGTTAACCTTTGGTCAAAGATGAAAATAAAGAACATAGGCATGAAGACAAGGGGAGCATCCCCAAGGGGAGATACCCTTTTCCATTGATTCCAAAGGGGGAGATATAGAAACACTGATGAGGAGCGATGATCACAGGAGGAGCATGAGCATGAGTATTGTCATGTCTAAGTGTTTCCATCAATGTTGTTGTTACCATCAATTCCAAAAGAGGAGATTGTTGGACAATTGGTTGTCATTGATGTCAAACCTTGGAGGGTGATTTTGGAGATTGATGTCAACCCTTGGAGAGGTCCAAATATGTTGGATAGTTGATTGACTTTTTTATGATTTAGATTGATGATGAGTTAGTTGGGTACATTTGATGTAGTCTACATGTATCCTTGGAGGTGTTGTTATGGGACTCGAATTTGATTAAGGAATATGAAAATGAAGGATAATGAAACTGTTGGTAATACTATTATATATGGATAGTACTCATCATGCCATTTCCAATTATATGTGGAATGCCATGTGGTTCCTCACGGTTAGTGAGGTATGGCCTTGTAAAGTTGGAATCCCTAAAGAGTGATCAAGAATCCCCTCGTTGTTTACATGTCTTTTTGAAAGGGTAAAATGGTTGTAACAAGAAACTCCTAAAATAAGGAAATAGGTTACCTAGCACAAGTATACATACACCTCAAAGAGTATCTCATTAACACACACTTACATTGAATATCTATCTTATGAATGGTATGGTCTATCTTTTGTTAAATCTATTAGTGAATCTAAGGTTGAATGTGACGACATTTTTTTGAAGTTACGAAGGTATGAAGGAGCGAAAGTTTCAGAGTTGCAGAAAACTGGAAAACATAGTTTTATGAGGTCATATGTGGGATGCATAAGGATAGACTGCATACATACGTGTAATGCAAGAGGATAGGTCACGTACATATGTAAGCAACAGGAGGACAAAGCATGTACATGAGGTAAAACCTTTGAGGAAGAATGGTTGGTTGAGTTTCGACAAGGTTTGATGGTACTGTTATCCCCTAGCTAAGGTATAACTAAAGAGATCATGTCTAGAGGCCCACAAGTCATAGACATGGAGTACCGAGAGCCATATGACTTGATCATGGCCCCGAAGGGCCCCTCTTTTCTTCAATGCATTCCATTTATCACCAGCAACAATATCCATCCCACCTTCCTAGTCCTGAAGTAGAGGTGATTCTTACTTCATGAGGTAATGAGTCTGGGTATCATGGTATGTATCACTCTAATTTTTGAAGCACTTGAACATGTTGTATTGAATCCTTCTTCATTTCATGAAATTTGCTCAAAAATTATGATCTTTTCCTCGTTCATACCTGGAAGGGTGACATGGTGCCCTATTAAGTTGATTTCCCTTTAAGATGGATTGCTATTGGGTGGATCTGTGAAAATTCATTGCCCATTCCCTCCATACTTACCACTTTCCATATTTATTCCTTCCATCTCCCCTATCCTTGTTTTGGCATTGGGACTAGCTACACTAGGAAGGTTTGTATCTTACCTTGTGGGAATAAGGGGCTAAAGGCCCATAGGGTAAATGTAGCTGGAAAAAGTTAAAATCCAATTTTGAAACCTTCAAGATGCTTCACCCAAGGATCCACAAGAAAGCAGTGAAAATATTCTCAGTAAGAAAAGGGGACCCACAAGATAACATAAACACTCAAGGTACTATTTGATGGATAGGAGGTATCATCACGAGCGAACCTATTATGACCATGGTCATGTAGCGGTATGAATCTACCACCTATCTAGTCACCAAGCCAGGGAAGTGGTCTTAGAGTCATATCCCAGAGAAAGGGGATCTCATCACGAGCTAGCCTTCTCATTTCTGTGAAATTTTTGTGGATAATGCTACCACCTCTGGTCATCAAGCCAGGATAGTGTCCCTCAACTATTTCCTTGAAGTACAAGAGAAAAAGATCAAAATAAATAAAGCTAAGAGTAAAAGGAAGTGAATGGGCTAGGAAAAAATTGCATTCATGACAAGGTGCAACTCGACCTCTACAAAGGCATCCACAGGTAAGACTTTAAATTTCCCTTTTATTACATGCACCCAATGCCCAAATATTTACCCCATGCCACCTCATACACTTACATGAATTGGACTAGATCTTACCTAGGAAACACCCCAAACTTAAGAGAGGTTATCCCAATAGGACACCCTGAGACCTTCTCCAAACATAACTTGTCAAATTGTATAATGTCTTTGAGCATTTTTTTAGGTTAAGGGGGGTTTGGTGCACATGTTTGGGAAATTTAATTATTGGATGTGATTTACGTGCTATGATCCCTGTGACTTATCAACCCTTGGAGGTTGTACTTATTGTTTCTACAGAACCTTTCCCAGTGGACAAGTACACATGAGAGAATGAATAGATCAGACCTTCATAGGGCTCAAATACCATTGATGGATGTTGATACCCTAACCAAGGGGCATGACAAGGATTGAAAACTTGCACCAAGAGAAAGAAGGATGTTTCCTTTGGAGGCACCTTGGTAGACCTAGATCTAGGGGATCTTGCTCCTCCTACATGGACGTTATCCCTTGAGGGCCCTGGACATCATCATGGACACCCTAGATGTCATCCATAACTGGTCTTGTCATCTTGGATGACATTTATGAGGCATCGACACATGTGGGCAGGGTTTCAGGATTTTGGAGGCCCAATGTTTCGCCTTCCTTGCCCAATGTTCCATACTTGGGGCTCAACGTCACCCTAGAGGGGCATGACTTCATCCATGGAGTGATTCTTATATGCAAATTAATTTTATTTTGTCCATATTTAATTTGTGTAAAAAAATGGCCAGGTCGGCCCTGTTATCGCGTAGTTTGTAGAAAGGATAAAAGCTTGAGGTTTGAAGGCCAAACTGGTGTAATAGGAACCAATCCCACCCAATGTCACCATAATGGGATGGTTATTTCTCTTTAGGGAGGTGAGGCCCAGGGGAGATGTCCCCAGTGACCTGGGGTTTTGAAGAGGCAAAAGGCTAATGAGACAAAGATAAGATTTTCCCCCTTCACAAGTCACCACCCAAACAGATAGTCCCAGCTAAACAACCAATAATGAAGTAAATCCCCAATGAAGAACACCTACCTGGAACAAAACAACAACAAAATGATATATGTGTTAGCACTCTGTAAATTTTGTCTGGCTGAATAGACAGACGACAGAGGTAACTATTTCAACCAGCTTTAGAGCTGAGGCACTAGCCTGCTCAACTCAAAGAGGGCTCTCTCGTGTCACTTGATACATCTATGGAAATCGATGGCTAGAATTGGTTTGTTTTGGGGTTTTAATAAATTTGTTGAAGAGATTAAGATGACCTTTGGGATATGGGGTCAAGAATGTAGGATGCATTTCCAAATCGTGAAAACAATCAAGAGGAAAAGGCTAAATGAGGAAGTGACTTCTAAGTTTATGCTTGAAAATTTTAGATGGTATCATAAGAAAAGAAACACACAACTATTATCAGAGAATTATAGGAATGAATTCTGAAATGGTTTAGAAGAGATGAACATAGTCTAAATCGCCAAGTCAAGAGCATTGAATAATGAATTATGGACTTTTATTTTCTCAATTTAGACAGAAGAAAGCAAAATGAAAATACAAAATGACAGAAATCACACACTATGAGAGAAAACGAGACTCATAACACCACTAATTAGAATCTTTTCATAAAAAGTCCCAAAATCTACCTCTACACCCATGTATTCATTCTAACCCCAGAGATTTATAAATTTTTCCTGCACATAGGGCAGGATCCTCTTTTCTCCATGCTTCTATACTCGTGAGGCCAAGCATATATAGAGGAATTTCATATGGAATTTAAAACGTTCTGACTTCCTCATAATTCTAAAAACATATACAAGTTACAAAAAGGAAGAACAGTTGTATTGGTTAAAGGGACTGTTAGTAATTGGTCTGTCATATCAGAACTCCCTTATCTTAAGATGACATCTGTCCAAAACTATCTGAAATACACCAAAATTTTACCTGAGGATTCACCTCAGCTTGGCTATTTCCTCCTCCAAGGTACTTCACCATTCGAAATTTTCCTCGATGCTCTCTATCATCTCGGTTTTGGCCTCTGATTTCCTCCTTTTTCTCCTCTTCTTCTTTGCGGCTAGGTGGAAGGTGTTGTCTGCATGTTCATTTATGAAAATATCCTTCATAACGGGGTTTAATTTTACTCCCGACTTTGTCTCAGTTTCAGGTTCGGTATGAAATTTAGTCACCATCATCTGCAAGACCCATCTTTCATTCTTACTTATTGACCTTCCTGGTACCTTAGATGAGAACCCAGTCACACCAAACACCATTTGATGGGTATTATCCATGCCTTCTGAACTTCACAGAGACCTTGATTTGGCCACCCTTTGATTTTACAAAATTCAGGAGCACCGACCAAGCTTGTTTTTCTTACGCATAAGATGACAATTTCCAAAAATAGGATAAAATGATTCATATATGAGATTTGATGGTTTGTGTACTTTTCTCATGAATTACTGTCACAGTACCTTGGTGTGCCACACTTCATCAATCCACTTCTAATGATGAGCCTCGAGTTATTTATGCGGTGGCGTCCTTTTGGTACGTCATCCGAGAAAGTACCTGGACCAGTGATGTGAGGTGATCTGACCAACCACCATCCTCCCCGTGAGCTATCGACATGATGTTTTGAACCATGTGAAATCGGGGCCATAGGAAAATTGGTTTTGGGAAATCCATCGTCTCCCCCGATGCATGTGTAAGAATGCCACGCATTCCCCATCGAAACCAAAGTAGTTTTCCCCGGTCTGCCTTCATGATGTTAAATTTCGTGCCATTTGTCTGATGTAGGCTTTGAAAGTAGATCTAAGATTATTCAAGATCGATGGCCTACCAAGCTACTCCCTTCCCACTTATGCTACATTCATTCATATGCTATGGAATATAGCCGAGCGCCTTGAACTATCGTGCCTCTACTATTGTATAGTGTCTCGCTAAACTTCAGAAGTTTTTAGATCCTAATAAAAATTGTTAGGGTGATAACATTGGCTCCAATGGAGGATGCTATCCTCCCAGAAAGGTAGCAAAGAACTCATAGACCCAGTTCCTGATCCATGCGGTTGTTCCCCAAAACATGTGTGTGTCCTGCTCCTACCAAGCTCTGTGCACTGCTTCCAACTGCATGGGGGATGTCTGAGTGCATTATTGAAAATTGACTGTATCTAGTGCTATAAAACTAAAACTGGAAAATACTTGATCGAAAAGCTTATTTTCACATCCCTATCTACCCTAAAACTAATGGGATGACCACTCGCTCGAGTGATGCTAAAGTGCCAATGCAACGAATCAAGCAATTGGCTTCCTGATTTTCCTTTGTTCACATTTTTCTCAAGCTGGTAGAAAAATGTAAAGGATGGCGATTGAAAAAACAAATTGAATCCAAAATTTGAGCTTATGAATGAACCAAATTCATCCTTCACTGAAGACTGTAATAGGATTTCCATCGGATCTTGAAAATCATGAAAAATCATTTCTCCCTGATGAGAAAAAACCGAAAGGCAAGTATCTTTCATCAATGTTAGTTGTCTTTGCTCTATTTCTTCTATTCTGAGAACATCTTTGAATGAAATGGAAACGATAGGTTTGTCTGCTTGGCCATGCATATCAACAAAAATATTCATATATTCTTGAACATCTTCAAATATGAAAGCCATATAATATGCACCAAGGCTATCCTCTTGTTCATCAAACAACTCTGATGTGGTTTCATTAAATTTATCAAAATTTGTTTGAGGACAACCACTTTGACTTTCCAATGAATAAATAGAAATATGTTCCTACTCATGCACTACTTCATAGTCTAGAGATCCCGTGGATGGATTTTCAAAACTCTGATTTTCAAATGACTTGAATAAAACCACTTCCTCTTCATTATCTTTCTGTGTTTCTGATGGAAAAATGGCATACACTGCTTCATCTATGTCATTTGTTTCTTTATTGCTAGAAATTTTCATAGATTCAATTTTAGAATCTTCATCCATGTCTATGTTGCTTAAAAATTCAACCACGATGTCATTCTCAAGGGAAGAGAAAATACTCTGAAACACCTTTTCACATTGAGAATCCATATTGATTTCGAGATGGAGAAAATGACCTTGAACAATACTTTCTGGAGAAACTTCTTCTTCCTTTCCAGGCTGATAGATGTGTTAGCGTCAGAAGTCACTCATGGATTGCTTGCAGGAGCAGAGCCCAATGCCCATCAGTTTTATGTCACAATTTGTTTATGAAGGGTGATCAAATGGAGATAATGGCCCTAGGAGGTATCACTCTAACTCAGGGACTGAGTATGGTATGTTAAGAACAGAGGAGGTCTGGAATCCTAACTTCAGCCAGTGGGTTGATTTAAAGTTGAACAGGTGGAAGACTTAGGAGAAAGTGAACAAACAGCTCTGCGCATCAGGCTTGCAGCGGTTTGTAGGGGAAAAACTCTGAAAGCAGGATCCTCCTGGTTCAGGGCTTCAAGAAACTGAAAGGGGACTTGACTGGATCCTCCAATTCCAAGTCATTCAGCGTTAAGGAAATTACAGGGACTGATTAGAGGCTCCGTAAATATTACAGTGATCCATTACAACATCATCCTATAATAGTTACAGCTCGACTGGATCCTCCAATTCCGAGCTTTGGGTAGTGTATGAGCCAGGCGTATGAGACACAGGGGTCGGGAAGAAAATGTGAGTTGGCATGACAAGGGAAAAGGACGTGGCGGCAAGGAGGCATGTGATGAGGCTTTGTATTTTCGAGGATTGGGGTTTGCGAGTTTGGAATGCACGAATTCCTTGCCTCCAGAAATCCCGATATCCCGATATGCGATGAGCTCCTTCTTCCGAGAATTAGCCCCTACAGGCTAGTCCATATGACCTGTCCCTGTGCGACCGTAGTCCAACTTTCCATCGGGATTTCGGCGCTCTTGACGACACGATGTTTGTGTCTACTAAACCTGTGATTCCTCGAAACCCGATGGCTTATGTTCGTTGACTTGTTGACGGTCAATTCCTTGGTGCATAACCTGCCACCTGTCTTCCACTATTGAAGCCACCCCCGATATCGGGAAATCGGGCATCGGGATATCGGGAATTCTGCTGCCATGTGCATGGGACTTTCGGTTCCCCGATCCCCAACTCGGCAGGATATTTCGCCACGTGCCACAGCTGACGGACGGCTCTGATTCAGTCAGGAAATCGTGTATCGCGATTCAATTATGTAAGAGTTCCCTGCCTCCAGAAACTCCGATCCTCCGATGGACTGAAATCCTGACTCTCCTTCTGATGTCTGACGCGTGTCCTGCCAAGATCAACGGCTAGGATCCCATCAGTCTTTCGAGACCCGAAAGGTCTCGGCCCTCTTACCCTTTAAAATCCTGATACCACAATTGTTACTAACATTAGGCTCCATGGGGGATAGAGTCGTCCCTGCGATGCTCTAAGAAATCCTTCTGCAGTTCCAGTCGCCTTTCTGTTGGGCTATGGAGTCTTTATTAGGCCGAAAAAATAAAAATGTAAACAAGATAAAATACATGCTCGAGAGAGCTTATTTATATACACTCCTAATTCTAATAAAATATTTTACATGGGGCTAGGTGAAAGCAAACTTCCGCCATAGCCATCCAAGCAACTTCCTGAATAGAAGCTCCTTCCTTCTGTTAATGATGGATAACAGTCGATGTAACCAGGAGCTCAGAATGGCTACATCCTTTGATTCATGTTTGAGGGCTGCCATGAAGATGAAGGTGGGCAGCTCCAAGGCATGAAGGAAATGCCACTCCATGTATTTGCTAACAGGGTCATAGAATGAGTGGCCAATTCTAGAAAATTGGCGACAGGCAGCATTCTCTGCTACACAGTTGTTCACCTGTGGATGAATAACTATGATAAGCACAGGTTGGTGGTGGACAGCTGATGTAGGCTCATTTTTCTTGGGTGGTGGTTGCTCGCTGACCGGCTCTAGACAGGAAATATTCTGCTCCTCTAGTTCGGTCTCCCCCAGGTCCGATTTGTATTCATCATAAATAGGGACCATGGGGTGGATCTGTTTGTTGACTGGCTCTGAACAAAGGGTAGATTGCTCCTCTGGTTCTCTTTCCTCTTCATGGATCTCCCCAGGGTCGGATCTGTATCCATCATAAATAGGACCCCCAGGTAAATTCTTCCCTTCCTCATACTACTCGGCGTCTCCTGAAAGACCGAGGTAGATGATTTCCTCGTGATAATTTTCTTTAGCGAGCAGAGGATAAGGTTCTGCGACCTGCTCTTGGAAACCCATCATATCGAGCTCAGACTCTGATTCGTAACTGTCATAAGTGGTCTGGCTTCTCTGACAAGAAAAAGGTGATTTCGGGCTCTGCTTCTCCTCTTCCAAATAATCATCGAAGTCGGGGGGAGACAAAGCTTCTTCGACTTGCAGAAATGGAACTATCCCTCGCTCCTCCGTTTCAACCCCGAATTTAAACACATCGTGGGAAATCTCGTGAAGGAAAAGAGAGCAATCCTCTTCCACAACTACCTCTTTGTTGCTTTGATCTGAGACAGTAAGCTCATCGGGGGTAGATGCCAACTCATCTAA
>ML801094.1:372659-388543 GCA_009831015.1 Picea engelmannii
GTCCCCGGCAACGGCGCCAGAAATGTTAGCATCAGAAGTCACTCCTGGATTGCTTGCAGGAGCAGAGCCCAACGCCCATCAGTTTTATGTCACAATTTGTTTATGAAGGGTGATCAAATGGAGATAATGGCCCTAGGAGGTATCACTCTAACTCAGGGACTGAGTATGGTACGTTAAGAACAGAGGAGGTCTGGAATCCTAACTTCAGCCAGTGGGTTGATTTAAAGTTGAACAGGTGGAAGACTTAGGAGAAAGTGAAAAAACAGCTCTGCGCATCAGGCTTGCAGCGGTTTGTAGGGGAAAAACTCTGAAAGCAGGATCCTCCTGGTTCAGGGCTTCAAGAAACTGAAAGGGGACTTGACTGGATCCTCCAATTCCAAGTCGTTCAGCGTTAAGGAAATTACAGGGACTGATTAGAGGCTCCGTAACTATTACAGTGATCCATTACAAGATCATCCTATAATAGTTACAGCTCGACTGGATCCTCCAATTCCGAGCTGCTCTAACACAGTGTAAACAAAGACATGAAAGAAACTGGCATTCATAAGGCAAGAAGTCTCCAAAGTTCATACATAACCAGAACAACAATGCTTCATTAAAATTTTACAACCAGGGAGCTCTGCTCAACCATCGATACCTACAAAAGTGGCCAAAATGCCCACATATACTTGGAACAAAAACACTGGAAGCTAAATCGAGGCATTGCATTGAAGACATTAAGTCTTCACATTTACTGCGCCTGCAGCCTCTGGACGTTCGTGAACTTCAGTCAGACGCAATCGTGTTCCAAAGGCCCTGTGACTGAATTGACATACTTGCATTCATTCATTGGCTTTCCATTTATGGAGGAAACGATGTCCAACTACCCTCAGCTGCTGCAATAACTGTTTCATTGGAGTAGGGGAAGGCCCTGGCCGATCCTGTGCCTACAGGACATGGAAACCTTCATGTTCTTCCATTTGAATCTTGCTTGGGGAAATCATAGTGGGACTAATGAGTTGACGTGAAGTCTGTCATGATAACTGGGGGGACTTGTCAAGAAGTGGAGAACGGATGGTGATGAGGCAGGAATAACTGGACATGCCCGATGTAGGTATGGGATGAGGATAGGCCATGTGGATGGATGGGAAAAAGAAAAGCTTTGGGTAGTGTATGAGCCAGGCATATGAGACACAGGGGTCGGGAAGAAAATGTGAGTTGGCATGATGAGGGAAAAGGACGTGGCGGCAAGGAGGCATGCGATGAGGCTTCGGATTTTCAGGGATCAGGGTTTGCGAGTTTGGAATGCACGAATTCCTTGCCTCCGGAAATCTCGATATCCCGATATGCAATGAGCTCCTTCTTCCGGAAATTAGCCCCTACCGGCTAGTCCATATGACCTGTCCCTGTGCGACCATAGTCCAACTTTCCATCGGGATTTCGGCGCTCTTGACGACACGATGTTTGTGTCTACTAAACTTGCGATTCCCCGAAACCCGATGGCTTATGGCCGTTGACTTGTTGACGGTCAATTCCTTGGTGCATAACCTGCCACCTGTCTTCCACTATTGAAGCCACCCCCGATATCAGGAAATTGGGCATCGGGATATCGAGAATTCTGCTGCCATGTGCGTGGGACTTTCGGTTCCCTGATCCTTGACTCGACAGGATCTTTCACCACGTGCCACAGCTGACAGACGGCTCTGATTCGGTCGGGAAATCGCGTATCGCGATTCACTTATGTAAGAGTTCCCTGCCTCCAGAAACTCCGATCCTCCGATGGACTGAAATCTCGACTCTCCTTCTGATGTCTGACGCGTTTCCTGCCAATATCAACGGCTAGGATCCCATCGGTCTTTCGAGACCTGAAAGGTCTCGGCCCTCTTACCCTTTAAAATCCCGATACCACAATTGTTACTAACAAGCTGAACATAGACTGCAAATCTAAGTGGACATGACCCTTTATGTGATTTTCCATAGAATTATCATCACCACTCCGTTCATTCTTGGAGGATCCATGTCCTAAGATACTACAAATATTTTTCTTCAATAATTCAAAAGAAGCAAAACATAATGGTAGAGTTGTCCTACCTGATTTGAAACTGTCTTCAATTTCATTGCCAACATATGGTTGTATTTCAACGCAAGAAATAGGGTCTTCAAGTGCATGAAAAGAATGTTGTGACATCTTGTCATTCTGCTCCATTGATCTAGCGTGGCTTTGCATAAGCACAGATTCTTTTTCTTCGATGATGATTTTAGGATTTTCTTTCAGAAATTTGAAAGAAGAAAAGCATAGAGGTAAGGAATTCCCTTCAGCTGATTCAATACTTTCTTCTTTGTAATTGTGATATGCAACCTGATTGCTTTCATTATACTGCTGAAAAGGAACATTTTCTGATAGAGAACATGTGGTTGATTGTTCTAGGGGGGAAACATTGTAATCATCATATTCATCATATATAGGCAAATCATTAACATATTCCATGTCATCTAACAAGAACAAACTTAGAACATCAACCTGTTCTTCAACAAGCTTATTTTCACACTCATATTCTTGACTATCTACAAATGAATACATAAAATGATCGGCCCTCTGCTCATCATGGGATGGATCAACACCTCCTCTGTCAACAAGTGGGATGTAATTTTTTGCAAAATCATTAGCATTGGAAACTTCAAGAGGACCTATGATATTGTCAATTCTATGCTCAAGATTCCAATCAACTATTTTCTGTTCATATTCACTTTCATGTCCTTGAACATTCAACCCCTCAATTTGGGTTTGTTTACATGCTTGGATGTTGTGTTGAATGTCCTGAGAATCACTAAACATTTATTGTAAGGACCCAGGTCTCCTTTCCATCAGGAGGAAAGAAAAATCTGGATGAAGAGTAGTTGCATAATGGAGCATGGCAGCAGCTTCATAGGGTTGAATTTCTTTGGACAAATTATAATAGACGCTAGAGAACTTTCTACTAAATACATAAATAGATTCATTGTTGCGTCTTTTCAAGGCGTAAAACTCAGTGAGTTGCAGCTCTAAGGATTTCTCCTTTCCCCAAAATTTAAAAAAAAACCTTCTTCAATTCCACCCATGAGCTGATGGTTTCTGGGTGTAAGTGTTTGAACCAGTGTTTGGTGTCTCCTTTCAAGGATTGAGAGAAAAATCTCATACACACATCATCATGGTCAATATCGAATAAATCTATAAAATGCTCAAATCCTTGAATGTGCTTTTCAGCAGATATGATACCTGATTCTTCGTCGAACACAGGTAGGATCTCATAGTAATTTGGAGGGAAATCATGAATGGTTTGATGTAACTTTAAGGGTATATATCTATGTCAGTCCTTAGGGGGTGTTGGGCCAAGAATAGTGGGAGAGACATTGGTCTGAGTCTCATAGGATTCATCAACTTGGTCATTGTCAATGCGTGGCCTAGGTGAAACCTTTTTATCAGAACCAATGACAAGGCAAGGGTATGCATGTGCAACGTATAGAGGAGGAAATATAATTTTAAGTCTTTCGTGATCATTATTACGATACAATAGGTAAAAGAAAGTTCGTTTGGAATTTTCAAGGAAGGAGAAGAGGCAACTTAAAATGAAAAGTAAAATTCTTTGTAAGAGGTCCATTTTGAGTACCTATTTTCCCTCATGATGCCCTTCCTTGCCCCTGTCAAGGGGTTTCATCTTTCGGTTAAGTTTCTGTCTAGTGCTTGAAGTATTGAGAGCAGGGTCGCCTTTTGGAAATTCAGGATTCTTTTATCAGTGGAGTCTCCTTTGAACTGAAGTGGAATTGCCAGAGTAGGAATATAGCCAATGTGTGCCTAAGTGTTTGCCACTCTCAGACCCTAGAACTTAACCATGTCATTCTTCCAAGGGAAAATTTTCAAATTTCGTCCCTGGCAATGGCGCCAAAATGTTAGCACTCTGTAAATTTTGTCTGGTTGAATAGACAGATGACAGAGGTAATTGTTTCAACCAACTTTAGAGCTGAGGCACTAGCCTACTCAACTCAAAGAGGGCTCTCTCGTGTCACTTGAAACATCTATGGAAATCGGTGTCTAGAATTGGATTGTTTTGGGGTTTTAATAAATTTGTTGAAGAGTTGAAGATGACCTTTGGGCTATGGGGTCAATAATGTAGGATGCATTTCCAAATCGTGAAAACAATCAAGAGGAAAAGGCTAAATGAGAAAGTGACTTATGAGTTTATGCTTGAAAATTTTAGATGGTATCAGAAGAAAAGAAACACACAACTATTATCAGAGCATTATAGTAATGAATTCTAAAATGGTTTAGAATAGATGAACATAGTCTAAATCACCAAGCCGAGAGCATTGAATAATGAATTTTGTAATTTTAGTTTCTCAATTTAGATAGAAGAAAGCAAAATGAAAATACAGAATAGCAGGAATCACACACTATGAGAGAAAACGAGACTCATAATACCACCAATTAGAATATTTTCATAAAAAGTCCCAAAATATGCCTCTACACCCATGTATTCATTCAATCCCCAGATATTTATAAATTTGTCCTGCACGGAGGGAAGGCTCTTCTTTTCTCCATGCCTCTATACTCATGAGGTCAAGCATATATAGAGGAATTTCATATGGAATTTAAAACATTCCGACTTCCTCACAATTCTAAAAACATATACAAGTTACAAAAAGGAAGAACAGTTGTATTATTTAAAGGGACCGTTAGTAATCGTTCTATCATATTAGGAATCCCTTCTCTTAAGCCGACATTTGTCCAAAACTATCTAAAATACACCAAAATTCCACCTGAGGATTCACCTCGGCTTGACGATTTCCTCCTCCAGGGTACTCCACCAATCGAAATTTTCCCTGATGCTCTCTATCATCTCGGTTTTGGCCTCTGATTTCCTCCTTTTTCTCCTCTTCTTCTTTGCAGCTGGGTGGTAGGTGTTGTCTATGTGTTCATTTATGACAAGATCCCTCATAACGGGGTTTAATTTTAATCCCGACTCTGTCTCAGTTTCAGGTTCAGTATGAAATTTAGTCGCCAACATCTGCAAGACCCATCTTTCATTCTTACTTATTGACCTGCCTGGTACCTTAGCTGAGAACCCAATCAGGCCAGACACCATTTGATGGGTATTATCCATCCCTTCTGGACTTCGCAGAGACCTTGATTTGGCCACTCTTTGAGTTTACAAAATTTAGGAGCACATGCCAAGCTTGTTTTTCTTACGCATAAGATGACAATTTCCCAGAATAGGATAAAATATTCATATACGAGATTTTATGGTTTGTGTACTTTGCTCACAAATTACTCTCACAATACCTTGGTGTGCCACGCTTCATCAATCCACTTCGAATGATGAGCCTCGAGTTAGTTATGTGATGACGTCCTTTTGGTACATCATCCGGGAAAGTACCTGGATCGGTGATGTGAGGTGATCTGACCAACCGCCATCCTCCCCGCAAGATATTGACATGAATTTTTGAACCACGTGACATCGGGGCCATAGGAAAAGTGGTTTCAGGAAATCTGTCATCTCCTTCGATGCGTGTGTAAGAGCTCCACGCGTTCCCTGTCAAAACCAAAGTATTTTTCCCCGGTCTGCCTTCGCGATGTTAAGTTCTGTGCCATTTGTTTGTCCAATGTAGGCTTCAACCTTAGATCTGAGATTCTTCAAGATCAACGGCCTGTCAATCTACTCCCTTCCCACTTCCTCTACATTCGTTCATATGCCACGGAATATAACCGAACACCCTAAACTATCGCGCCTCTACTATGTATAGCGTCTCGCTAAACTTCAGAAGTTTTTAGATCCCGATAAAAATTGTTAGGGTGGTAACAATATGCAATCTGTATTTCAATGGGTTAGTACTTCACAAGACTATCTCATAAATATATATAAGCAATATGGAAATAAATATTGACGAAGTCAATGTTTATCAATATAGCAATGAAAATAATGTCACTTCACCAATAAATATTGGAATGATGTAGCATTTAATATAACCAATCAGCACTTTATTTCATTCAATGCCTAAATCACCATTCAATTGCTTATAAAACAAAACGTTGATGTATTAAAGATGAAATAACCAATGATGATGTCAGCAACTTAGGGTTAGTAGGTTAGGTTTTAAAACTTAAAGTATTTAGAGAGTTGTTTGATCAGCTTCACTTCAACGTTAGAGGACTTTCAAATCAGTGCCTTAGGGTTTAATGGAGTCATAAGTGAAGGACGTGAGAGTTGAAGGAGGCAAGATTTCAAGGACTAAAGGGAAGAGTTTTGAGGTGTTGCAAAGGCAAGGCCTCAAAATCAAAACCCTAGGGGAGAGAGTCTCACTTCGATGTTGCTAAAGCAAGGCCTCGTGTTCTCTCCTCCTTCCCGACAAAATGGATAGCTCAAGAACAAAAATATAACCAAAACAAGAGGGTTTGATGAGATAAGGTGTTGCTATAGCAAGGCCTTTCAGAAAACCCTAGAAAGAGTATGGCCCTAGTGTAGTAAGCTTGGGCCAGGGACGTCTCACTCTTCTTGGCTTCAAAATAGTACGGCTAGCAAAGAGGAAGAAGAAATAGGAGTGTAGTTATGGCTAGGCTCTTTCTTCCTTCTTAAATGGATGAAAGTTTCTCTATCAGGGGACATGAGACAAGGACCTACTTGTGTTCTTTTCACCTAGGGTTTTGATTCAGCAAAATTCATAAACATATGCAAGAAATTAAACTACAACAATTCATTGAAGAAGTTTTGCAGAAAAATACTTACAATTCATCAAGAAATAACCATGCAAACCCTAGTTGTAACACCTTCCTTCAAGAAAAACACCATAAATTCCAAAAATCACTTCCTTCAACAAGTGTGCATCACTTAATCTAGCCAAATACCCAAGAGAGGGCACAAATTTCAGTCCTCCTTATGGAGTGAATGAGTTATGATCATAAAATGAGGATCAAAATCCTCAATATATACTGTATCAATGACCTAATTTACTTTTTAGGTCATAAAAAGGAAGACAAGGACATAATATCAAAATTGTACTATTTTTACATTAAATGCTAGACTAAAACCCTAATCAAGCAAAAAGGTAAGACGTCACCCCTTCCCAGGGTGACGTTGGCCCCTATCAGGGCAAATGTAGCCTCCTGAAGTAAGACGTTAGCCCTCACTGGGCTCCTCCAAGATGCCACATGTGCCAACTGCCCTCTCCATCTGCCAGCATGCTCATGATGATGTCATAATCCTCTGGGTGACATCTTGGGCCATCTAGAGCCAACGTCCCTCTGAAAGTGGGTCAATCCCCCTAGGCCAAGCAGTGTCGGGGTGCCTCTGGTGGAACGTTCTCTTCTTATCTAGTGCAAAGTCTCTGGTCATCCTCTGCCATGTCTCTTCCCCCTGATGGGGTCTCAGCATCTATCTGGTGGGCTCTTCATCCCAATGGAGGTCCGAACTGATCGTATCCCCATGTGTACCGGTCCAAATGGTACTTGTCCGTCGGGCATGGTCCTACACATCAAAAGCTATGCCCTCTGTGAGCTCATCAGTCATAGGGATCATAGAAATGTCAATCACATTTCATCATTAATATTATTAAACATGTGCATAAAATCCCTAATAAATCTGTCAATAGCTCGAAGACATTACACAAGCCTGCTATACAAATCTGGAGGAAAAGACAAATCTTTCTATTGGGCTAGTGTCCATCGGAAAAGGTGAGTTCCAAGAAGAAACCCTCATCAAAACCATGTGAGTGGGTGATGTGGTTAAGGGAATTCCAAGCATGTGGGTGCAGTGAGGGCCAAGGATGCAATGTGTTATCTGTGGGTGCTTTTGTAGAAGGCGAGTTGTACCTATCATAGATGCACTCTTTCCAAGCCCATTATTGCCTTTATTCTTTTATTCTTTTATTGATTTTCTTTTTCTTTTTGTTCAAGAGCTAATCAGGGGACACTGCCCTGGTGTGGTTGTTGAAATTACTAAGACAACTGAGAGGGGGGGTGGGGGGGGTGAATCAGTTGTTACTGTGCTTAAACAATATTAACAATTAAAACCATTTTTAATCTTTCTCCAAGTGACCATCAATATTATACTACATACGGACAACATAAATAATGAGTATCACTCACACATAAGATATACACATAGATAGATTTTCATGAGGAAACCCATAAAGGGAGAAAACCTCTTCTTCTTCAAAATGATAGGTAGTCTTTTAAGTTTTGTACATCATCTATAATTGAGAACCAACTCAATGTGAGGCTACTACCTCTATTTTACAAGCTCCAACTTGTTTGAGAGCACCAACTCTCTAGTTTCTCTAGCACCCACTAGAAGGAAGAAACAACTCCCTAAGTGTTCCAGCACCTACTGGATGGAAGCACCAACTTCCAGTCACACAGGCACCAACCTGTATAATAGAGAACAACTGTTCTCCCTTGCACCACCCTGCCACCCTGGTTTTTCTGGCTTCAACCAGATGGAAGTTACAACTCCTTGTGTTCAAGCACCCACTTGAACCTCTTAGGAAAATGGTCCTCCCTATAACCTCCCTACCACCCTTATTACAAATAAATGAATGATTAACCAACAACACAGATAAATCAATTCTTACCACTTCTTCACTATTCTGCAATTTTTCTCTACTACACTATTCTTCTGCTTTGTTCATACTTGACTTGACTTGCTATCTCTTTCTATTTGTTCTTTCTTTGTTCTTCTCATGCTTTTTGATATGTGCACATTCTTCTCTCTTCCACTTTTCTCTTATGTTCAGTTTCTGTTCCTTATCTCTGAGCTTTCTTTACACTGCGCATACTGTAGTTTTACCTTTCTACAGTTCAACACATTTTTTCCGTCAGAACATCCAACTTTGCACAGTCTCTATATTTTTCTTTTATGCACAACCACAATGACAGTTACACTTCGAATCTTCTTGGGCAGAGAAAACATCTCAGCCACTGAAACGCCACCCGATCAAGAATCATGAATCGGTTTTTCTAATTGATTTGTAACTGATCAATTAACTGTGAGATGGAACAGTAGCCCTCCAATCATATTCAAGTTCACTTGCACCATTGGATTAAATAATGGATCTCGTGCTTATTTCACCATTTCGCAATTCGTCATTTCGGATTTTCGGCATTCCTTGATGAGATAACTTGACGCTCCATGTCGTGATCCCCCAAACTCCGAAAAAAGAGCTTAGCTGGACTAGCTTCAATCATTTCATCATTTCTCATTTCAGCATTTCGTGATTTCGCATGTCGCAAATTCCCGATGCGAGGCATCTCAACTCTCCAAGTCGCGATCTCCAAAATGGACTTTAGTTGTTAGCGCCTTTCATAATTTTGCATTTCTGCATTTCGTGATTTCACATGTCGCGAGTTCGAGAGGTTAGGGAACTTCGTTCCTTTGAATTTGCAGTCAGCGAAATGACAATCTTTCCTCTGATATATACATTATTATTATTAGTTATTATTAACTCCTCTGATATATACATCCGAGCACCCCAAGATTAGATGAGATTCTTCTGAATGTTGCTCGGAGGAGTTAATATTAACTCCCTCGAACTACTCGTAGGAGTTACTATTAACTCCTCCGAACTACTCGTAGGAGTTATTATTAACTCCTACAAACTACTCGAAGGAGTTACTATTAACTCCTCTGAACTGCTCGAATGAGTTACTATTAACTTCTTCGAACTACTCAGAGGAGTTACTATTAAATCCTCTGAACTACTCAGAGGAGTTACTATTAAATTCTCCGAACTACTCAGAGGAGTTATTATTAACTCCTTTGAACTACTAGGAGGAGTTACTCTTTTTCCTTCCGATTTTCATTTAAATTATTTTTCTCTTATTAGGTTAACGCCCAAGTTTTTTTTTTTTTTTAACACTCATAGTCTCATTAGGAAAGTGATTGTTATTTGAAATATACATGAACAACATGTCTTGAATAGTTTTCATTAATTCTTTTTAAAATAAATAACATGCTTCAAATTTATCTTGTATACAGATTCAGACATGTCACCATAAAAGAAAACAACAATGAAGCGAGTAGGGGATGAATCATTTGGAAGATATCAACAAATAGCAGATATGGAAAGTGTTAGGACCGTATACGATGATACATTAGGAATTCTAGACAAAGAAGGAGATACTTTAAAATGGGGGGAGGTCTATTACATGTTCAAGAAATCAAACTTATCTACAAAAGCAGAGGACCCGGGTGAACTCCAGGCATTTAATAACATCAGAAAATCAAGAATTTTTAGGGTGGCGACACATCCAACAGTATTCCCTTGTGCATATGTTATCTCTTGGATTTTGAAGAACGAAAATGTATATAGTAGGTATATCTTTGATGCAAGAAAAGAGTCTATAGCTTCATTCAGGCCCGATGATTTAGCCAAGCATTATCACCTTGAGGCTAGAAACAAAAATCTAGATGGACAACTCCTTTATCGAGTAAGAGCTTACACCAAAGGATTTGTTTCCCACCTGGTATAAAGAAGATAAGCAGTTCAAATATCGTCTCAAGAATCGATATCCCACAACTAATCTAAGAAGACCCTACCAATATATGGTAGCCATGTTGTGTAGGTTGTATGGGGAACCAGACACAACACACTTTCCTTTGTCATATATTCCATTAATTTATTTCCATGCAGATGTAGGCGCCTCATTCAACTGGGCAGACATATTTTCTGAGAATATTAAAAACGTGATTTCAATTGTTACAAAAGCACAATCGGGTAGCTTCCCCAGCTTCTGTATGGCCTCATATCTTTTAGAAATAATGTGCATCACTCACAATTACCCAAACATAGGATGGATTTGGTTACTCGTTGATGTTGCTATCCATATTTACTGCAAACTTCTTTGGGAGAAAAAATACTGAACATATTATCAAAGGATCTGTGAACACTTCCTTGCCCCACTATATGAGTTTATTTTTTGCACCTCCCCACCTTTTATGATTCACAAGGCCATAACAATTATAAGGAGGATTTGGGATTAGTATCTAATGGAACATGGTACATATATCAGGATATATGGTGCAATGAAACCGCCTCACCTACTTCCTAAATTTTTCCCAGATAAGCTCCTGCTCCAGGAAGTATCATATCAAACCATCATACATGGGGTTGGAGGAATGTTATATAGATCGAATAAAACCATTTGGCCTTCATTTCCTCTTTACATTGGGAACTACTTCTTTGAAAACACCAAACAAGCCTAGAAAAAAGTAGAAATATTTCTCTCCTACCATTTTGGAGAGGAAATATTCAGGAGACACGACCCCAATAACATCATCAAAGAGCATATTCATAGCATGAGACTCCCTTACGAATACACCACCGAGTTCTGGGAAGAGGAAGGAGTACATCAAAATTCCAGAACCTATGATGAGGTTATTTTCAATAGGCGGGGCTAACCAAGAGGTAGGATCGAGAATAAAGAAGTTGCAAGAGAGGAGGATAGAAAATATGGAGAGAGAGATGAAGTTGAGAGATCTTCCCCCATATCCCTCTCGACCCATTCAGGTTATACATTATAAGATGAAGAAGCACCAACCGATAAAAATAGTAGGGACAAATAGAAAGTGTTGAAGAACAGAATGCTAAAAAGAAACAAAAGCTAGAAGATGACAAATCAAAGGTCAAGGCATAAAATGAAGCAAGAGAGAAATTGGAGGCTAAAGAGAAAGTCGTTGTCGAAAAGGGAAAAAAAATAGTTGAAGCAGCAAGAGTAGCAACAAAATTAGAAGAAAAGGAAACAACGGATAAAGTTGTTGAAGAAGAAAGATAGAATAAGGATGCAGATGATAGAGAGGGTGACACACACACCCAATGGACTTGGATGTCCCTGTAACATTCACCGCAGGCGCAGTAACATAAATAACAAGTAGTGGTTTTGGTCTTAGGCCTTAGGAACCCTTTCGGTCGATTGAAATATTGGACATTAGTAGTTTCAAATACGATAAAAAATTTGTTTGGATCATACAAGAAAGGGTTAAAATAGTTCCAGCGATAGAGGGAGCTCTTTTTTCAGTAGTAACCCAGGTTCTCGTCACAGGAGATGTCAGGGAAGACCCTGTGGCAACGACTAGGGAAGGATTTGCATTCGTGGATGCAACTATGGATAATATACAAAGGTTGTGCCAACAGAACGAGAAAAAGGAAATGATGATCAAAGAGCTAGAAGAGAGACTCCAACAGGTTATGATAGATGAGAGAAGTCTTCTCAATTGTAAAGCCAACACAGAAAAGGTGAGAAATGAGTTGGACGGTGCCATCATCGATATGTATGCTAACCTTCCTCTCTTCCAAAATGTGGCTGGAACAATTATTGAACAAAACGACCAGATACTAATGCAACTGATTCAATACAAAAGTATCTGAGAAGGTATATAAAACATTGATACTTGGATAGTAGAAAATCTTGATGCACCTCTAGAGCTATATGAACCATCAAAATCAACAAGGAAGAAATATCTATGTGCGCTAGACCATTTCCAGCAGGTAGGGAAACAACAAGACAAGTGACCAAAGCAATGGGGATATGCTCAAGAATTCACAAAGTTGCTCACGAATTGATAAGGCATGGTCGACTCCCAATGTTAGACGAACTTGGGAAGAATTTAGTCATGGAGGAATTAGTGAATGCAGTTCAAGAAAGTAAAAGGAGAAGGAGAAAAATGGTTGAAACATCAACTTTTGTCTCAACCAATCTTATTGATCAACATTTTCTATAGCCAACGAAGATCCATACTATGATACAAGCTTACATGACAAAATTGGAGAAGGATATGACCACCTTGGATGATAGCGTTTCCATGATTGAAGCAATACTAGAGAAGCTATCTTACAGGAGGATTGAATCATTGTATAACCAGTTGGAAGTTTAGATGACTTATCTCCAGAGAAAAATATCACAGGAAAAGAATAAACCATTGTTTTCCCTTTCGTCTTTTATCTAACTACCTCAAGTTTTGTCCTTTTATGCCACTTGTCGTAGGAGAAGGGAATGTGAATAGTTGTGTAACTACCTCTTCAAGAAGAAGGTGAAAAGACAAATATGAGTTACTATTATTTGTATAAAAGAGACTAGAGACTCTCTGAACAAGCACTTTTACTTTTTTGGTTTTTCGATCATTGTATAGACCCAAGAACTGTTTCAAGAACTTATACAGTGTTAATGAATATTGAGAATCCCTCAAGGAAACTATTTTATAGAAGGAATTATGTGTAGAAATTGATCGAAGCTTTGAACTATTTCAAGTGAAGATATCTGTTGTTTCTATGGACTATAAGAATGCTTTGCTTTTTGTAGACTAATTTTTATTTAATCTTAATCTGTTTTTTTGCAGTTATTGGTATTTCTTCGAATATTTCCATGCCTTGAGTTTTGTGAGTTGTTACAATATATGTTGTTGTAATCTGGACTAATCTGATTATATACTTATATATGTTAATTGCTTTTAATATTTCTCTTTTTATACATCTAACTGTGTTAAAGTTGTTTTAAATGTTGGTTGCATTATAACTCATCGGTTATGTTAATTTTGCTCCTAGATAGGATAGGTTAACATAGATTAGTTTTATTTACATACATGGTCTTCATCTACATCTTTGCATTGCACTCATCCCTGCATCAGTACACCAGACCATAAATGATAACAAAAAATCAAAGTTAGCAATAATGGTAGCGGGGCCAAATTCATGATGGGTCTCCTAATCGAAATCGTGTGTAGTCTAATTGGAAATTTATATCGGAGAGGACACCTTTCTCTTGTTGGGATGATTTGGACCCCTCAATAGAGATATAAAGAAAAATTTGGATGTTGATTCAAAAGACACGTTAGAATCCACGTCATGTGCAACTTCAAAAAGAATAGATATGTTGTCACTTAAAAAAGGACAAGTAAGATGACACACAAGATGCCAAGTCAGGGACCAAAATTAATGCCATGTCAGATTAAAATGTCGAGTAAAAATCGTGGTCAGATGAAAAAATTATTTCTAAGTAGACACTTGCATACATCTCATCGGGATTCAAAAAGGATTGAATTTGGAATCTGGAATTTAGAAAAATGAACATTACTGAAAATTTTAGATTTCCAGATTCTAGATATCTAGGATTTGGGAAAATGCTTGCCATTGAAAAATACAAATTTCCATATTTCCAAATATCTAGGATTTAAATGAGGTTTAAACTAAAATCCAGAATCCCAAAAATAAATATGATGAACACATGAAAATCCAGTATCCAGATGTAATCGAGTAATATTAACCGTTGATTGTCAAGGTGAAAATAGATCTTATCCATTGGTCAAATTAGACTTAAACCTACCTCGAGACATGCTTATGACTAATTAAAAAATCTTGGATCCGAGATATTTAAGAATTAGTGAATAAAATAAAATCCGGATAACCAAATATTCATATATATGTTGAGCTTGAGGTTTCCATTATTTGCACTCAAAAATTAACTGAGGCACACATTTCTAAAGGATAAGATTCCAAAATTAGATTATAAACCTAATGAAAATAATCAAATTCATTAACAAAATGGAACCATTGATATAGTATTTATTCTAATTAAAATATAATTCATCAAATCTCTAGCAAATCCCAAATAAATTTAAAGCACAAAATTGAAATACATAAGTAGATATAAACAAGCAATCTTACAAAGTCAAAAATAGAAATGCATATATACAATAGAGAACTCAAAACTATAATTTAAACAATAAAATCAAAATTTAAATGGGGGTAGATTTATTTTTTAGGAAAATTAATGGGGTTGTTGTGGGCATAAAAATTGGAAACATATTGGAAGAACCAACTATTTATATCAATAAAAATAAGGGTTTTTATTTCAAATTTGAATGTTAATTATAAGCTCAATAACTGAAGGAAATTGCAAAAGTCATGTGTACCACAATAATGCCAAATTTCCTAAAATACATGATTCCAAATTTCAAGTACTTATAATCTAACATACTATTTTCAAAGAGCATAATTAATGAGGTTAATTTATTTAACTAGCCTTATACTTCTGATTGGCTATGATTTGACGAGGGGTTTTTAACTTTTATAATACGCAGACCGTTAAAATCCCCTATGGCTATGATTGGCTATGATTTGAGAAGGATTTGAAGGAAGAGCACCCAATTTCTTTTATGAGTAAATTCTTGCAAGAGTATGAACTAGAGTATTCTCCCATGGAGAAACAAGCATTTGACTTGGTCAAAATTGTCTCTTACTTCAGAAATTATGTTATGACCTCACATGCGATTGCTTATGTGTCATATGATCCTATCAAGATGATGTTGTCTCGACAGCTTAGGGAAGGGAGATGGGCCATTTGGTTGGCCAAATTACAAGAATATGACATAGAGATAAAATCATTAAAAGTTGTAAAAGGACAAGGACTGTGTAAGCTGATTGGTGGGATTGAAACAGTCAACATCAGTTTATCCAATGGAAAAATCCTTGCTACACAAGATGAAATGGTAGAAATATTTGAATGGTATAAACACGTCATCTTTTATTTGAATTCGAGGAAATTTCCATTTGGTATGACAACAAAATAAAGGAGATCGCTAAAGATGAAATCAAATTCTTATGTGTTGGTTTCTAGGGTATTATTCAAAAGAGATTTTGATGGTATGTTGTTAAGATTCTTAAACCACTCTAAGTCCACTGAAATTGTGAAGCAAATGCATGAAAGCATTTGTGGTGGATATTTTTCTCCAATGGTAACATCACATAGAATCATTCGAGCTAATTTTTATTGGCCAACATTATTCAAATATGTACATGTTTTTATAAGGAAATGTTTACCATGCCAAAAAAATTCTAGTAAAGAGAATAGGGTTGTTATGCCTCTGAAGACAATCACAGTTGAA
>ML801095.1:17462-28349 GCA_009831015.1 Picea engelmannii
ATAATACAATAAGAGTTATAGGAGTGGCTCTAAACATTTGTTGGTTTTCCTGGTTAAGGGTTTCTAGGATAAATTTCTAAGTATTATGTGTAAATATTGTTTTCTTTATGTTTTATAAAGAATCTATGTGTGCATTGTTGTAATGTAATGGTTTACAATGTAAATTATCTCTCTCTCTCTCTCTCTCTCTCTCTCTCTCTCTGAATTCCCCCCTCTCTCTCCCTCCCTCTATCCCCCTCTTTGTCTTAAGAGTGATACCTACCCTCTAGTGGTCTACCCTTGGTGGGGCTTACCCTGACTCGAGGGTCTCCTACATAGTAAATTATTCAGAGTAGATGTGTGTATGAATGAACGTGGACATTTCCTTTGACCTGAAGTTAGAGGAAGGATTGAAGGATATATGCATAAGATTGTGCACATGCTCTTGTTTCAGAATGCACATGCATTCTTAAGCATGTGCACGCTTCTACTCAGGAATGTGTGCACATTCCTTAGCATGTACGTTGCTCAAGAATGTGCACATGTTCCTGAGCATGTGTTTTTTAGGAATGCACACATGTTCTTGAACACATGTTTCTCTGGAACATGAGTGTGTTCTTGAGCATGTGTGCACTCTTACTCAATAACACATGTGTGTTCCTAAAAAATCCAAGTTAGCAAGTGTGTGTGGTGGTTCGGTGAGCATTGAGGCTAGGATTAAGAATGTATGCACATTTCTAAAAATGTGCACGCATTCCTTCACACCCCATTGCCACTTTTTTGTCCATCAAGCTCATGCGAGCGCCCATATGCAATTCCTAGAAAAAGGGGCATTACTCATTAAAGATGTCAATTTGTTAGATCCAACCACTTATTTTGATTTCATAGTTGTTTTAGTTCTCTATGAAAGAGGATATGATATTCATTATATATACCCTTTGTCTTCTTCTTCTTTTTCTTTTGTTTCTAGTTGCCAATGTAAAAAAAATTGTATATATTAAAAGTGTCTTTTAAAAAACAAAAACTCTTTCATGTATATAGACATATTCCATTTCAAATTACTATGCATGCCATATTTAAATTTTGCTTTCCCCTTATATACAATTTCTTAGTTTTACTACCTTGCAATTTGTTTTTCAAATTTCAACCTTCATATTTTAAATTCATATATAATTGTTAATTAATAACATAATTGTTTTTCCCTCATATACAATTTCTTAGTGTTACTACCTTGCAATTTGCTTTTCAAGTTTCAACCTTCATATTTTAAGTTCATATATAATTGTTAATTAATAACATAATAATACACATATTAAATGTTTGTGTACACATTTTATAAAATTAACATACTTTTAATACTTCTATGTTATTCCTTAGATTTGTGACGTTGTAATTCTTAGCATCACTTATTTTCCCGGTCTATTGTTCTTTACTCTTATTAGATTTGTGACGTTGTAATTCTTAGCGTCACTTATTTTCCCGGTCTATCGTTCTTTACTCTTATTGTCTTATTATCCATTCATTATGACAATTCAAGACAACAATATTTTGAGCACTTCGTATATTTTACATTTTTGGACATGTGCTTATCTTTACCTACAATTATTTCATAGTGCATTTTTCTATATATATTATTGTTTTTATTTGTTTATTATCAAATGGTTTAAAAATCTATCTTACTAATTTAAGTTCATATATTATTTCAAATTAATAGCATATTTGAAAATATACATATTAAATGTGTGGTATACATTTTAGACGTTTCACATTAAGAATGAATTGATTTTACACATTTCAACTAATTTCACTAAATTTATGTAGTCATTTACTTACTACTTTACCCATCTTTCATATTATTATAAGGAACATCTAACCATGATTTCTACATGTGTACTATATAATATTCATATTATTACTTTTGTATATAAGGAACATCTAACCATGATTTCTACATGTGTACTATATAACATTCATATTATTACTTCTGTCATATACAGGTGAATTCACCCCTTCTCAACTATTACTACATATGCCTCTTCCCAATGGAAAAGAGCATGCTCGTAACTATGATGAAACAAATGAAGATTGCTTAAATGCACATAGGCATCATCTATATCAAAGAAATAAAGATTCTATCAACAAACAAAGGAGAGAATCCTGACATGCCACTCCAAATTCCCTAACATGACCATCTACTTTTATAAACCATGCTTTTTCATATTAAAAAAAAAAAACATGAAATATTGTTGGCCTCTACCTAAGTGAAGCTAGTACTTCACATGTTCATATCAACTATCTTTCATCATCAAACTGTCATCCCACTTTGAAAATGACCTCTTACATAAGCAACCAAAGTAGCATCCCTCATTCGCCCTCAATGGAAAATTATTTCTGCAACAATAACATATCCCAACCACACTGACAATTCCATGTGTAGCTAGATAAACTCTCATCCATCCATGTCTTTTCAATCTATAAAGAATCATATCCTAGACTTCACTTCCACTTCTTTAAATAAAACCATACTTATTGTAGTTCCATTTCAGGAAAAAATGGGCACTGCAACTCCCTTTGGAACAACATGGATCTTGGTGAACAACCCCATGTCTTGGCAGTCCTTACACAAGTTGAATAAATTCTCATAACACATGTCAAACCCATATTGCAAGTAACCCATGCACACAATGGGAATACAAATATAGTGGCCAAATAATAAGATTTCCCCAAGATATTTCTTCAATCATCAAATTCTTTCCTCGTCGTCTACATGACTTGGAAATTTTGATCATCAAGAGCTCCAACCAACACTCTTATGATTGCATTGTTAGTAGATCCCATGTTATGACTACCTTGGAGTACAATTTAGCAAATGACCTATATTATAAGGATGTCCACTTTGACCAACCTGCACTTGGGGTTTTTCCAACTTCCCCTACTGATGTTTCCCCTTTTCTTCGCCATTCACACTCTCTTACTACAATTGCCCCTCACAAATCTACAAATTTGGAACACACCCAAATTTCTTGTGTAGACCCAAATGACCATCAAACATCATATTTTGTATCCACTATCCATAATGCACATATAGAGCTCTAAGAAACAAGAAGATACTTGCACTCACCATATGATCTGGATTATTTTCGGCACGAAATGAGATCAGAGATATAATAAGGAAATGCACAGAGATATCGCAGATATTCAATAATATAACATAAATATATCAGAGATGCAACCATAAACATAGATATACAGTAATACACAATTTCTATTAATGAAATAAATGTACAGAGATTGCAAAATACATAGTGAAAGACTCGATAGAATGGTGGCAGCTTATCTATGAGAAGAGATGTGACGGCTACTCGCATTCGTAAGAAGATGATTAAAATGAGGCTTTGAAGGCCTTTTTGCAATAAACAGGAATGCCAAAAGTCCTAGACATCCAAAAACCTAACCCTAGGAGATGAAGCGCCAAAATTCATGTGGGCCCCGTTTGGGTAAGTTAGTACATCAACTTCTCGGGGTCATAACTTTTGCATACAATCTCCGTTTTAGGCGTATGATAGCTCGTTGGAAAGGTATCGTCGAGGAGATTCATTTTGGGGGATCAATTATGTCTTTATCTATGATTGAGAACCTCAATCTCGAAAAACCTTCATTTGGGCCCTCAAAATGGCCCCGGAAGTTAAAAACTGCTAAAAATAGTAAATTGCCAAATTTGCCAGAAAACTGTTTTGAGCCAGTCGAAAAAGGTGGGTGGCCACCGATATCTACCTGGATCAATCCTCCCTCCTTAGGAAGCAATGGTCTTCATTACGTTGAGTTCCCGGGGGAGAGGGAAAAGCGTTTGTTGAATCTGCATCTTGGTGAGTTGTTTGCCTTGTTGGAGACATCACGCTGCTCAGTTTGTGGAAGTCTGTCACGAACCTGTTGAGGCTGAGGCTGTTCAACAAGCCAGGCTATATGAGAGGACAGTGTGCAGAAGGAATCTTTGTGCTTTGCTGCAACCTTGTCGACCTGCTTCTGTTAGATAGAAGGTGCCTGGGGCGAAGTTGTAGTGGTTGCAGTGTCCTTATGTTCCCCTTTTGAACAGATTGTGAAGAAGCTGAATTTTGCAGTATGAGATACTACCTTGCGGAATTTTTTAGGTGGAATAGTAGTTGGAACTACCTCTGGTATTCTGTAGAGATGACCCCCCAGAGAAACAATGACACTGCGAGGTCGAGACTCATAAACAGCGTGGCACTTCCATATATATGGTTGGCCTAAGAGAACATCACAGACATATAGTGGGGCAACATCACATAACACCTCATCCTTGAAGGGTTGGATTCCATTTGACAGTCGACATTGTTGGCTGACACGAAGATCTCGTCCTTGGTGAAGCCACCCGATGTTGTATGGCTACGGGTGTGGTGTTGTCGACAATCCCAACTGTTTGACAACCTCTGTTGAGATGAGGTTCTTCTGGCTTCTGCTATTAACAATAAAATGCAACGGGGTCCCCTTCACCCACATCTGTAAATGAAAAAGGCGCTCCCCCTCTTCAGGATCTGTTGGTTCTTCTGGTTGAATTGTTGCGATCGTGACAATAGAAGTGGGGTCTGCGTCAATGATCTGCCATTTAACAGTATTTTCATAATCAGATTATGAATCAGGGTTCGTCTCCTTGTCTTTAATCTAGGCCACCAATGACTGTTTTGAGCGACATTCATCGGTGTTGTGCCAGCGGCTTTTCTGGAAATCGCACCATTTTCCGGTGTCCTTCTTTGTCTTCCCGTGACCCTTCTTTTCATGTGGCTTGGACTGGTTTTTGGGAGACTATTTGTTAGGGACGTCTTTGTCATACTTTGGTTGTTGCGGATTTGCAGAACCAAAATACCGTTTGTTCTGGTGCTTAAATTTATGCTCGATTTTAACATCATATCGATAGGCAGCACTGATTGATGAGATGTCCAAAAAATCCATTTCAGTTTGGATGTATCTGTGTAGAGCCCCACGGTATTTCAGAACCCAATTTCGTTCGGAGTCTTCGATACCCAGCTTGGTGTGAAAGGTATGGAAGGTATTGGTGAACTCTAGAACTGCTTGGCCCCTCTCTTTCCGTAGTGTGATCCATCTCATGTACTATTCCTCATAGTTGCCAATAGGGTAATATTGTTCCTTTACCGCATCCACAAAAAAATCCCAAGTGGGATCGGCCCCATATATTTCAGACTCCTCTGTGGAACTCTGCTCCCAATAAGTTTCCCACCAATGTTTGACATGGGGGAGAGCTTTAAGGAGTGTGAAGGTGATCTTTTCTATGTCAGAAAATTTGTGAACAGAGAAATAACCTTCTAGAAGATTTAACCATTTGTTTAGGGCTTCTGCATCTATCTGTCCTTCAAATACAGGAATATCAAAATTAACTTGTACCTTGAAAGGCGAGGTGCCTCCAAATTGGCCGCTTGATGAATATTCTCATGTTTCTATCGACAGGCATTGAAGGATGTGGGAAAAATTCTCCATCATTTTGTCCCTCTATCGCGTGAGATCTTGCTCAAGCAACAGACTGATAGGATCGTCTGCTCCATCGTTTTTCGTTTCTTCTGCCACTGAGGGTTTCTTGGGTGTACGAGAGAGATTTTCCTCAAGAGAGACAAGCTTGAGACCCAAATTTCTATACTCAGACCTCGTCGAGGACATGCACTGAAAAAAACAACCAAGAACAGCATGCTCTGATACCACTGATCCGGATTATTTTCGGCACGAAATGAGATCGGAGATATAATAAAGAAATGCACAGAGATATCGCAAATATTCAATAATATAACAGAAATATATCAGAGATGAAACCATAAACACAGATATACAGTAATACATGATTTCTATTAATGAAATAAATGTACAAAGACTGTAAAATACAGAGTGAAAGACTCGATAGAATGGTGGCAACTTATCTCTAAGAAGAGATGTAACGGCTACTCGCATTCACAAGAAGATGATTACAATGAGGATCTAAAGGCCTTTTTACAATAAACAGGAATTCCAAAAGTCCTAGACATCCAAAAACCTAACCCTAGGATATGAAGCACCAAAAGTCATGTGGGCCCCGTTTGGGTAAGTTAGTACATCAACTTCTCGGGGTCGTAACTTTTGCATACGATCTCTGTTTTAGGAGTATGATAGCTCATTGGAAAGGTATCGTCGAGGAGATTCATTTTGGGGGATCAATTATGTATTTATCTATCATTTAGAACCTCGATCTCTAAAAACCTTCATTTGGTCCCTCAAAATGGCCCCGGAAGTTAAAAACTGCTAAAAATAGTAAATTGCCAAATTTGCCAAAAAACTGTTTTGAGCCAGTCGGAAAAGGTGGGTGGCCACCGATATCCACATGGATCACCATATTACCAAACAAAACATTTAATTGAATGGTCTCCTATTGGGTTGTCACCAATCAATGAATACAACACAAATGGATTGTTTGCACCTCCTCATTTGTTGCTTGATGATTTCTATTTTGCATACAAGACTATCATACCACAACACTTCAAAATCATCTATTCCTCCATTACATTGATTGGTTGTCCAATTGGTATGTAACTCCCACCTTCTTGCTAGACAAACACCCCATCATCTTCCATGCAAGAGCCAATGCTAAAAAATATGCACAGTCACTCAAATTCCTTCCTTGTCCACCATCGAAACACATATTCGTATTAGAGCATTGAGCATGTACCTAGATCTCGACTACTATGCAACAAACAAAGATTGCATAAATGCATGCATGTGCCATCTATATAAGAGAAATAAATATGTCATCAACAACCAAAGGAGAGAATCTCGACATGCCACTCCAAATTCCCATGCATGCCCATCTACTTTGACAAACCATGCTCTTTCATAAAAAAACCATGAAATATTTATGGCCTCAAACCCAAGTGAAGCAATCACTTCACATGTTCATATCGACCATCTTTCATCAAAAAACTAATACGATCCCACTTTGCAAACAACCAAAGTAACATCCCTCAACTACACTCAATGACTCATTATTTCAGCAACAATAACATATACGAAGCATGCCACCAATTACATCCACGACTAGATAAACTCTCATCCATCTATGTCTTCTCAATATGTAAAGAATCATATCATGGACTTCACTTCTACTTCTTTAATGGAAACTATACTTGTTGTAGATGCACTTAAAAAAAAGTGTGCATCGCAACTCCCTTTGGAACAACATGGATCCTAGATAACAACCCCATATCTTGGAAGTCCTTTCACAAGTTGAAGAAATTCTCATAGCACATGTCAACCCCATATTGAAATTAACCCATGCATGTGGTGGACAATACAAATACATCAACAATACAATAAGATTTCCCCAAGATATTTATTCAATCGTCAACTACTTTCCTTGTCGTATATAGGACTTGGAAATTTTGATCACCACATGCAAGAGCTCTGCCAAGCACTATTATGATTACATTGTTAGTAGATCCCATGTTATGGCTACTTTGGAGTACAAGTTAGAAAATGACCTGTATTATAAGGATATCCACTTTGACCAACCCGCACTTAGGGATTTCACAACTTCCCCTAATAATGTTTCCCCTTTGCTTTTCCATTCACTTTCTCCTACTACAAATGACCCTTGCAACTCTCTATATGTGTGTTGAGGGAAAGCTATGAAAGACCTTACTCAATCATTTTCAGATCTTGTCTGGCTAGGAAAACATAGTTGGTAATGTTCCACTCAGTTTATAGCCTCAAAAAATTTACCCAATCCACGAGTATTAATTACAGAGGATCGAGGTTGATTTTAAAAATTATATGTGAAACAACATAAATCAAGCTAAAAATTATACAAGCTATGTGTATACAGATTTTACAATTTAAAATAGACATGGAGACAGAAATGAAAATGAATAACCAAGTGAATAAACATAAATATGAGACAAGACAATAATCGATTTTATTCAATTCTGAGATACAAAAAATTGTATGTCTCTTTTACAAACCCCTGCGAGGGTAGGGACCAAAGTCATATTTAGAGGTCTCCGATGGGCACCATACAAAAAGACCATGACATAAAAACTGAAATCCAATGACTTGAATTAGCTTGCCACAACATGTCGCCACTTGAATCTGTAAAATATTCTTTATCAACTATGAAAATCAATTCATAACAAACAGGAGTACATAGACTATCAAGAATGCGTCAAACACCTTTGAAACAAGCTGTTGAAAGATATAATTTAGCTTTGAATCTCGTTGTCTTCAAGAAGACCTCGATGTCATCAATAGGATTATGCTTTCAAGTAACTCAGAAGTGAATGAAAATTGAAACAATCACAAATAATTAGAGAGCAAACCTCAGTACTGTAGTTCTCCTTCTATTTTTCTCTCCCTCTTATCTCTTCATTCAATTGGGTTTTTATTCTTTTCCTAATCAGTTGAAGTAGTTCAACTACTTTTTTCAGTTAAGTCAAATCAACTTAAAAAATTAGTTTAGGAGAAATAAATAATAATAATATATAATTAAGGGTCTTAGTTAATAATAACTAAAATAGGTGGGACCCCTTGTGACTCCCATCATTTCTTCCTTTTAATCATCAAAAATAAATCCCAACCAATAATCACTTAGACCATAGGACACCCTTGTAACTGTCATGAAATTCTAAACTGAATAATTAAATATCGGTAATAATTTAAATCATATCCCAAAAAGAATATATATATATATATATATATATATATATATCCACATTGTCCACAGAAATATCCAAAAGAATACTCGTTGTCCAAAAATGATACTTGTTGTCCAAAACATGTTGAAAACCATTAAAACTGTACTTATCACTAGAAATCATAAAAACAACACTTAAAAACCATATTTGTTGTTTTGAGATGCATATTTTATTTTCTCGTTGTTGTCTCCCTTAGACTTTTCTGAAATAGCCCACGGTTGATTAGAATCTTTGGGATGTATGGCATTAATTACATGGGAACGTTCATCTTTCAAGTGGAGGCGAGAAGATACAGATTTAGAGGAATCAGTGGATGGGCTAGAAGGGGAGGTCGTCACTTTTCCTTTGTCAAGTACAAGTTATGAAATGTCGGTCTTCAATCTCTTGCTAGCGTGGGAAGATTGCACTGGAGGTGGTGGTGGCAATGGTAGTGAGATGGTGGGCCAACCACGACAATGAGAAGTAGGCTAGTTGACAGTTTATTGACAACCATCATTAGCGGGAGGCTCAGGATTCATAGATACATGTGGGAGTACAGGGATTCCGGGAAAATTTGGAGGTTGCTGGAAAGGGGGTCTTTCTAGTTGAGGGTACAGTATTCCATGCCCAATCCAATTAAAGAATCCAGATTGGAGTAGTTGGTTCAATTCTTGCGGGTCAGCGTCAAAATGGATGGAAAATCTAGGCCTCCTATGGTATCGATTCCAATTTCCCCTACCTCTGTTATTTTGTCCATTGTTGCCTCTACTTAAAAAACTCATCTTGTAGCAATTTTTTGTCATCAATGAAGCTCCTAATAAACCATACATGAAACTTCGCATGCATAAATCAAAATTTGGCTCTAAAATTACCACAAGATACATGCAAATCCATCCATAATACATCATTTATTAATTTCTATGTGAACAGGGAATGATAGGGTTCATGGGAAATATGGAGGGAGTGTAATGAGCAAAAAAATGATAGAATGGTGGGAATCAATAAACAAATACAGTTCAAATATTAATAAGACAATCAACTGTGTATTTGAAGATAAAAAAAATAACAATCCTCAATCTTTGTCATATCAACTTCTTCTTATTTCAACACAGACCCGTCTTTAAAATTAATATCACAGAACATGGATGAAAAAAGTGAAATAGGGATTGTGGAGGGAGTGTAATTAGCGAAAAATGGTAGAATGATAGGGAAATTTTATGGATATTGTTCAAGTAAAATATCAAAACATGTTATCTCTGATGAAAATTAACAATCAAAACTATCTTTCCATCCAAAATTTTAAAATTTAGACAATACTCTTTTTCCAAAACAATAACCCAATATTGATGCCTTCTTAACAAAATTGTTCACTGGCCTCCGAACTATATTACACAGTAAACGATTGGATATGCCAAGAATCTTGTGTAACCAAAATAACCATGATAACAATAATGTCATTATATAACAGAATCAAAACGAACATTATCATAATCACTACAGGAATACAATAATAATCTTGGAATCGACGAGCCACTATTCATAACATCAACCCCAGCAAAGGTCCTTTAAATCCCACAGAGTCATGCAAAGCACCACAAAACAAATATCATAGCCATCATTTAATCCAAACACCATTCATTGCAGCCCCTTTTTTTTAATTCCATTCTGGTCTGTATTATTCAATTCGAGAATCAGACATCTCATACACAAGTGCTTTTGCAAAAAATATGGCAATTCAACCAAGATATGCAACATTTTCTATCAGAACCATAAGCTTCAACAGACAGTAACTTCCCGTGAATAGGTGAGTGCAACACTTCTTCAATAATTTCCAAGCAAGTGACCACTTAAACCCGTGCCTAAGTAAAAGAACAAGAGCAGTGCTTCCATCAAATTATGGGTAAGCAATGCCTTCACGGTAATGTGTAGGGTTCGATATGTGACAATGACAGTAAGTGGCAGAGACAGCGAGCCAAATAGACTGAGGGTTTGGCAGGTATATAGCATGGTAGTTTCACTCCAAGGTGCCTCACATTCATAGTCACAGGGTCGAGGTTATGGCGCGAGTGCATTAGCCACGGAGACCAGCAATTTCAATCTATAGGTGGGGTATTCACAAAACCCAGAGGTAAGGCTGAGATAATCCATTTCAACAGGGAGGCCAAACCCACAATACAGAACCATAGGT
>ML801095.1:28399-63419 GCA_009831015.1 Picea engelmannii
ATATATATATATATATATATATTTATATATATCCACATTGTCCATAGAAATATCCAAAAGAATACTCGTTGTCCAAAAATGATACTTGTTGTCCAAAACATGTTGAAAACCATTAAAATTGTACTTATCACTGGAAATCATAAAAACAACACTTAAAAACCATATTTGTTGTTTTGAGATGCATATTTTATTTTCTCGTTGTTGTCTCCCTTAGAATTTTCTGAAATAGCCCCCGGTTGATTAGAATCTTTGGGATGTATGGCATTAATTACATGGGAACGGTCATCTTTCAAGTGGAGGTGAGAAGATACATATTTAGAGGAATCATTGGATGGGCTAGAAGGGGAGGTCGTCGCTTTTCCTTTGTCAAGTACAAGTTATGAAATGTCGGTCTTCAATCTCTTGCTGGCGTGGGAAGATTACACTGGAGGTGGTGGTGGCAATGGTAGTAAGATGGTGGGCCAACCACGATGATGAGAAGCAGGCTGGTTGACAATTTATTGACAAACATCATTAGTGGGAGGCTCAGGATGCATAGATACATGTGGGAGTACAGGGATTCGGGGAAAATTCGGAGGTTGTTGGAAAGGGGGTCTTTCTAGTTGAGGGCACAGTATTCCATGCCCAATCCAATTAAAGAATCCATATTGGAGCAGTTGGTTCAATTCTTGCGGGTCAGCGTCAAAATGGATGGAAAATCTAGGCCTCCTATGGCATCGATTCCAATTTCCCCTATCTCTGTTATTTTGTCCATTGTTGCCTCTACTTAAAAAACTCATCTTGTAGCAATGTTTTGTCCGCAATGAAGCTCCTAATAAACCATACATGAAACTTTGCATGCATAAATCAAAATTTGGCTCTAAAATTACCACGAGATACATTCAAATCCATCCATAATACATCATTTATTAATTTCTATGTGAACAAGGAATGATAGGGTTCATGGGAAATATGGAGGGAGTGTAATGAGCAAAAAAATGATAGAATGGTGGGAATCAATAAACAAATACTGTTCAAATATTAATAAGACAATCAACTGTGTATTTGAAGACAAAAAAAATAACAATCCTCGATCTTTGTCATATCAACTTCTTCTTATTTCAACACAGACCTGTCTTTAAAATTAATATCACAGAACATGGATGAAAAAAGTGAAATAGGGATCGTGGAGGGAGTGTAATTAGCGAAAAATGGTAGAATGATAGGGAAATTTTATGGATATTGTTCAAGTAAAATATCAAAACATGCTATCTCTGATGCAAATTAACAATCAAAACTATCTTTCCATCCAAAATTTTAAAATTTAGACGATACTCTTTTTCCAAAACAATAACCCAATATTGATGCCTTCTTAACAAAATTGTTCACTGGCCTCTGAACTATATTACACAATAAATGATTGGATATGCCAAGAATCTTGTGTAACCAAAATAACCCTGATAACAATAATGTCATTATATAATAGAATCAAAACGAACATCATCATAATCGCTATAGGAATACAACAATAATCTTGGAATGGACAAGCCACTATTCATAACATCAACCCCAGCAAAGGTCCTTTAAATCCCACAGAGTCATGCAAAGAACCGCAAAACAAATCTCATAGCCATCATTTAATCCAAACACCATTCATTGCAGCCCCTTTTTTTTAATTCCATTCTGGTCTGTATTATTTAATTTGAGAATCAGACATCTCATACACAGGTGATTTTGAAAAAAATATGACAATTCAACCAAGATATGCAACATTTTCTATCAGAACCATAAGCTTCAATAGACAGTAACTTCCCGTGAATAGGTGAGTGCAACACTTCTTCAATAAGTTCCAAGCAAGTGACCACTTAAACCCGTGCCTAAGTAAAAGAACAAGAACAGTGCTTCCATCAAATTATGGGTAAGCAATGCCTTCACAGTAATGTGTAGGGTTCGATATGTGACAATGACAGTAAGTGGTAAAGACAGTGAGCCAAATAAACTGAGGGTTTGGCAAGTATATAGCATGGTAGTTTCACTCCAAGGTGCCTCACATTCATAGTCAAAGGGTCGAGGTTATGGCGCGAGTGCATTAGCCACGGAGACCAGCAATTTCAATCTATAGGTGGGGTATTCACAAAACCCAGAGGTAAGGCTGAGATAATCCATTTCAACAGGGAGGCCAAACCCACAATACAGAACCATAGGTAAGGCAAGTTCAACCACAAATTTTACCCAGCAAATCTTTGCAAACCATTACACACAGCAAAGACACCACGGCCATTTTTTTTAATACCAACAGTCTCAGAACAACCAGCACATGAAACCAAGAATGCCACCATAAATACAAAGTTCCAAAAAAACACAGTGACATCTTGAGAATTAAACAGACCACAAGCAACAAGAGCCAACAATTAATTTAAGGGCAGAGAGAAGTTAATGGATGGAGAAGTAAGAGAAACCCCATACCTTTAAAAGATGGCGCAAGGAGAAAATATTGGGTTGTATACCTCTTCCACAACCGAGCAAGTCGGAGCAGTAGCAACTAACATAGAACAATGCAAATGTTTAGGGTGGCGGGCTCGAGGAGAGTAAGAATGACCTACATTTACTGCATGTCGCTTCTCCCTTGGCCTTCATTCATGGCTAGTACGATCCAAGTGCATTTTCCATCTCACGTCCCATTACCATTTCCATTTGACAATACAAACCCAATATTCCAAAGTTTGCATATGTCCAAATTCCAAAATGCACCAACCCTTGCCCCCATTTTATTAACAAATGTTTATTTTCTTAGGGATGCCACTGACATTTCCCTCAAAACAATTGTAGAAAATCTTGGGGTGGTCACCCATACACTACATAATCCATGTAAAATTAAATTCAAGCTAGAGTATTATTCCTTCACCTATAAAAAAAACATATCATATTTTGCAAGAGATAATCAAGGCCACATTTTTCATTGTTTTAACTATCTTGCCCAGAATTTCTTATCATGAGCATTTTAACCATGATCTGAATTGAATAAGCTATAGAATTTGTGTCACAACCAACACATAGGCAAACAAAATATAAGTGTCGCTTCTCCGCCATAGTTCCATAAGTCACGAAAGGGATCCCACCTACTAGTTTATTAGTAATATAATTAAGTAATAAGGCTTTGTAATCATTTTCTAGCATGGTACCCAACGTTGCACTTTTAAGCGTCAACAAACTGGCGACTCCACAAGGAAATCTATTCCCAAAAAATTAAGAACTCATAATCTCTGGTTTCACAGGTCAATAAATCATAGATCAAGGAATCATTGACCAGAATGACTATGCAACAGGGGGAAGTGAGGCAGTTTAAGGGAATTAGTGAGATGGGATCTTGGTAATAACTCATGAAAAGTGGTACATATGAGGGGGTTTGGCCCTATATGCATAACATTTGGTGAGTCTTGATCACAATGTTTTTTCAATTTTCAAGGAGAAACTTTCTGGTATGCTCTTTTGAATCTCAGGATGGGGGGAAGAAAGGGATAGCATAAAAATGGGGAAGAAGACCAAATCATCTATCTAACAGTAGTACTGAAAGAAAAAAGCATTATAAGCGTTGTCTAGAAGGAGGACATCGTGAAAACTGTGTAAACATTATTGTTATTAACCAAAAATACTTATAGAATGGCACTGTTGTGGAAAAATTGATCCAAAATTTATTTCGACAAAAGATCACGCAATCTAAATAGAACAAAAAAAGCGAAAGACAAATTAAATTAAATAAAAACCCAATTTATTATTTATGTACAAAGGAACAGAAAAACATTCTTGGAGTCAGGTAGGATGACATTTTTCATAGATAAATGCTTCATCTATTTTGGATGGATGATTAATGAATTGAAAGATGATGCATAAAGAGTGTCTATCACCCTGCCAACCAACAAATGCATATAGAAAGGGTAATGGGCCCATCAAGATCCAGAAAAAGTGATTACCATCTTGCAGGAGCTGCCAACCAACATGATGGGGTTTCTGCTTGATATTGAAAACATGCACATGATCAATAACATTATAATGATGGTTAGAATTTTTGATGAAGAGGATGGAGTTAATGGGCTCTTTAAGCATTATAAGGTCACCATTTACGATCTCTTGATTAGGAAAATAACTACCATGCACCGAGGGATAAAATAAAGGATTCAAATGCATAGGAATTCCTTTAAACTTATCATCATCAAAAGAAATCACACATGCAAGGGTGATATGAATATCGTCATTGAATTCCTCAACCTCCTTGCACTGAAACAATGGGTTTGTGAAGGAATTATGCGATGTAAAATATTGATTATTCTTATGGGAATTTTAAGAAGAAGATCCAACATATGAACCTATATGGTCGCTTGAATCCCCTCTTTCATCTTCTTCAGAATAGTCATGAGAAATATGAGGGATAGTGTTATTCAATAAAGAGAATTCTTCCTATCGGATTCATCCATGAAGAGTAATTTGTTAGACACAAGTTGATCTTGAGTAGGATATATTTCAAAAAGGTCATCATTAAAGGGGAAGGCATCAAATAAAGAATTGTCAAAAGCAGGATTAGTAGGCATATCAGGACAATAATCCTTACAATCCTCTGTGACTATAGCACTATGAGATGCATGATTGTCCTCCTGCAAACTCGTCATGAAGAGAGAGGGATGTGTGTGATATTTATTTTTAGCCTTTAAGAACAATCCATGGGTTAATTGTTCATGAGGACCATAGAAGAAGTCACATAGAGGAGGGTTAGTGATGCTTTCAGGTAGAAATTCAAAGTGATGAAAGATAGGCATAGGAGGAAAGTCGATAAGAAACTTACCAAAAATTGATTCTCCCATGAAAATTTGACTAGATAGTATACGTCTAGACCGGTCTCATGCTTTACCATGGAGGGAAAGTGGAAAAATATCTGCAGAAGTATGTATATCATAAACCCTAATAAATTGACAGAAGCTAAGGAAATCATCAATATGATTCTGAGAAGATTCCCATAAATTTCCCTCAAAAAGAGGACAACTAACCATTGACAATGAGCTCAAATTAGATTTATACATGATCATTCAAGATAGGACTCGATAAAGTCATGAAAAAGGAAAAAGAAAAACTTATAAACAGTAAATACAAAAATACAAAGTAAATATACATGAAACCGGGTAAATAAAGATAATGAGTTTTTTTTTCATTTCCCTAGTATGGTCGCCAAATAAATGTTGAGGAAAATGTATGAAAGACCTTACTCAATCATTTTCAGATCTTGTCTGGTTAGGACAAGGTAGTTGGGAATGTTACTCGGGGTTTATAGCCTCAAAACATTTACCCAATCTGTGAGTATTAATTACAGAGGATCGAGGCTGATTTTAAAAATTATATGTGAAACAACATAAATCAAGCTAAAAATTATACAAGCTATGTGTATACATATTTTACAATTTAAAATAGACATGGAGACAGAAATGAAAATGAAGAACCAAGTCAATAAACATAAATATGAGAGCAGACAATAATCAATTTTATTTGATTCTGAGATACAAAAAATTGTATGTCTCTTTTACAAACCCCTGCGAGGGTAGGGACCAAAGTCAGATTTAGAGGTCTCCAATGGGGACCATACAAAAATACCCTGACATAGAAACTGAAATCTAATGACTTGAATCAACTTGCCACAACATGCCACCACTTGACTCTGAAAAATATTCTTTATCAGCTATGAAAATCAATTCATAACAAGCAAGAGTACACAGACTATCAAGAATGAGTCAAACGCCTTTGAAACAAGTTATTGAAAGATATAATTCATCCTTGAATCTCGTTGTCTTCAATAAGACCTTGTTTTCATCAAGAGGATTAGGATTTCAAGTAACTTAGAAGTGAATGAAAATTGAAACAATCTCAAATAATTAGAGAGAAAACCTTAGTATTGTAGTTCTCCTTCTATTTTTCTCCCCCTCTTGTCTCTTCATTCAATTGGGATTTTATTATTTTCCCAATTAGTTGAAGTAGTTAAACTACTTTTGTTAGTTAAGTCAAATTAACTTAACAAATTAGTTTAGGAAAAATAAATAATAATAATAATATATAATTAAGGGTCCTACTTAATAATAACTAAAATAGGTTGGACCCCTTGTGATTCCCATAATTTCTTCCTTTTAATCATCAAAAATAAAGCCCAACCAATAATCACTTAGACCATAGGACACCCTTGTAACTCTCATGGAATTCTAAACTAAATATTTAAATATCAGTAATAATTTAAATCATATCCCAAAAAGAATATATATATCCAAATTATCCACAGAAATATCCAACACAGTACTCGTTGTCCAAAAATGATACTTGTTGTCCAAAACATGTTGAAAACCATGAAAACTGTACTTATCACTCGAAATCATAAAAACAACACTTAAAAACCATAATTGTTGTTTTAAGATACATATTTGTTTTTCTCGTTGTTGTCTCCCTTAGAATTTTCTGAAATAGCCCCGGGTTGATTAGACTCTTTGGGATGTATGACACTAATTACATGGGAACAGTTGACTTTCAAGTGGAGGCGAGAATATACATATTTAGAGGAATCAATGGATGGGATAGAAAGGGAGGTCGTCGCTTTTCCTTTGTCAAGTACAAGTTGTAGAATGTCAATTTTTAATATCTTGCCGGCGTGGAAGGATTGAACTGGAGATGGTGGTGGCAATGGTAGTGAGATGGTGGGCCAACCACGATGATGAGAAGCAGGTTGGTTGACAATTTATTGCCAACCATCATTGACGAGAGGCTCAGGCTACATAGATACATGTGGGAGTACAAGGATTCTAGGAAAATTCAGAGGCTCCTGGAAAGGGGGTATTTCTGGTCGAGGGTGTAGTATTCCATGACCAATCTAATTAAAGAATCTAGCTTGGAGAAGATGGTTCAATTCTTGCAGTTCAACATCAAAATGGATGGAAAATCTAGGCCTCATATGGCCTCGATTCCAATTTCCCCTGCCTTTGTTATTTTTTCCATTACTGCCTCTACTGAAAAAACTCATCTTGTAGCAATGGTTTGTCAGTAATGAAGCTCTTAATAAACCATACATGAAACTCTACGTGCATAAATCAAATGTTGGCTCTAAAATTACCACGAGATACATGCAAATCCATCCATAATACATCATTTATTAATTTCTATGTGAACAGGGAATGATAGGGTTTTGTTGAGGGGTCCTAAATCCATTTAACTCAACAGGAGGAACCAAACCCGCCATCGAGGCCCAATTATACTCTGCAGCGTTTGATAGTGGAATGGTTCTCCAGATCCATCGATCTAGCCAAATAATCGATGGGTTTTACGTAGTGATTGACATGATATCTTCTTATAGAAGTTCCTCCTTCATTTTAAACGTTCTCTTTTTGTATTTTCTTTTATTAGATGGGTCTAATAAAAAGATGTGTGTTGGTATAAACCAGTTGGTAAAAGGGGAAATCTTAACTATTGAAGAAGGTTGAGCTTGGGATAACCCTTGTGCTCAAGCATTCAGACAAAGATTTTCACACCTGTGACAAGCCTAGTACTAATACATTAACTTGTTGGTATTTCAATTATTGACTGAGATACAATTATCGAAAGAAAACATACATGTAATAAAATGATGGCAAGAAAAATAGTTTCCTTAGCTCTAATCATTAATCACACATTAACACAACGATTTGCCTTCCATAATTAGAGACAAGAACTACAAAAATATTGAACTAGCTAACTTATCAATAGATTCAGAAACTCTTACTCATTACAGCATCCATTCATGAAATAAAGTCAGAAGTAATTCCTCCTCGGATCCAGTCACACACGCCTTTGATGCAAAACAGAAGTTTGTCTCCGGTCCTAAACAGGACTTCTCAATTAAGATAGTTCTGAAATAGTTCTTTACAATTCCAAAAATAAGGGTCTTTTCCAAAACCATTGACCATTTCTAATAGGTCGATCCTCTTATTTATAACAAATCATTAACTAAATATAACTATCAAAAGTGAAAGCTAAGTAAAAAAAAACATCACCACATGGCACTTCCATCCCTCTATTTTCTAAGAGTCATCAAATAGTTTCATTGAAGTGGATGACTCTTTTCATACTTTGACCATTTGACGAAGAGTTCCTCGCATGTGTTGGAATATGGGAATCTGTGTTGGCATATGGGAATCTATGTTGGTCCATCAGAGATGAAAGGATCTCCTTTACTGCTCTATATGTGCCCAATACTTGACTATTTTAACACTTAACTGTAGTAATATTGTTCGAGCTTTAACCGAGTGCTCCATGAACTATTGTACTTGACCTGGCGCCATGTTTGTCACCTTTTCTATCTCTGCAGTCCATACCGAGTCTTTTTTTTCATGTCATTTGACTATGTCATGCAAGTCGACAAAGTCCTCGGGTGAGCGGAATTCTGGCAGATTGATGTCTCTCATCTTCTGATTGATCTTTACCCAACTCCTTTCACAATTGGCCCATTTTTCTTGAATCTCCCGCTGAGGTTCTTGGGCCATTTTCACCTAATATTCGGTCTTCTTCCTTATCCGATCTATGTTGTTGTCCCTTAGCACCTGAATGTCGTGTTCTTCGACGGCTCATCACTTTTGAACCGCGCTGATGTAATCAATTCTTTCTACCGCTTGGTGGGATTTCTCATACCATCTTTCCATGCCCTTGCAAGTCACTAGCGCCATAAGGGTGTCTTCTTGGAAGTCGGTTATCCCTGCAGTGAAAAGGTTTCGTTCATTCATGAATTTTCCATAGGCGTCTTGGAACTCACTTCTCAAAAACATTGTGGCTTGTGTGGAATCCTGATATTATTTCTCCAAATGGCGCAGATGCTCCAACTCCTTTAGCCCAGTGGCCAACTCCTCTTCATATTTCCTTTCTCTATCCAGGGTGGCATCTGTGATTTCCATCCCTGCACCGATAAGATCGGACATCTTGGCATGATCTGTGCTGATCAATTTCTCCTCTGTGGTGATGAGGATTGAACTATCCAGCGTAAGCCTCCTCTTATTAGTGGTTCTCTTCATGATGGCTTTCCTCTTTCGGTCATAGGAGATTGATTTTATATCGGCGACCTCATCAACAAGGTCGGGGATTTGTTGTACTCCTCAAGTTAGAGTATTTCCCAAGCTCTTGACTGTGTATATCTGTTCAAGGTTGGGTTCATGGACCTATTCTATTTGTCTCGGTGGCTCGGCCTCTGGTTGTTTCTCATTGGGTAGTAAGGTACTGGCCAAAACTGAGGAATTAGGGGAAATTTTAGTACTTACTTGGTAATCGGCTATTGAAATATCGATTTCCTGTTGTGGAATTTCTTCTTATTGTTCGCTTGATCCTAGTTCATCCCTTGATCTTTCCATTGGGGTTCCCGATATGTCGAGTGGCTCGGTGTCTAAGGCACTTTCTTCCTCATGCTCAATCCGTGAATGGATCTGAACTGGAGCATCGGGACGCGAGGTGGATGCTCTCTTAGGTTCTTTCCCCTATGTAATCGGTATTGGAGTCACCGTGGAAACCTTCGAACTCTCCTCATCATCGTAGATGGTTATCAAATCAAATAAGGGATTTGGTACACTTTTTCTCCCTGATGTCCTCACTATCTCAGTCTTGGTTGAAATTTCCCCTAGTGATCTGATCTGTGGTGGTGGAACTTCAGGGTTTTTCGACCCGGTGATTTCTTCAAGTTGCATCGGCTCTAGGCCACTTGGTTCTCCTCGGCTTTCGATTGGGTCATCAGTAGGAATCCTCATCATTTCTATCAGATCAGGGTCATTTTTCAATTGATCAATGATTCTTTGTGCCCCTTCTAGAAAGAGCAATCCCCTTCTTTGTGCCTCTGTTGTTTATGCCACTCTGATTTCTTTCGTGGCTCTAAGAGCCTCTTGGGCTGACTATTCTATTGTTTTCACCTATTCATCCATGCCCATGGCCTTGAACCTGGTCATATTTGGGTTGGCCATTCTTTGTACCACCTCGTCCCAGTCCTGGACGCACTCTGTGAAGATTTTGTCCTCAAACTTATCATGAGCGTATGGCCAACATGATGACACATGTGAAGCATGTTGGAGGACCAAATCTTTGTTAAGGTTTAAGCTATTATTAGAGTTATTTGCATTTCACTAGATAACAATAGAATAAGATAGGATCACTGAGAAATACACAATCACAAGAGACACATCATTTATCCTGGGAAACCCTCATGGGGGAGAAAACCCATTAAAACTTCCTTATTATAGATAGCCAATATAATGCCAAGAGATAACTCAAATAAATACAGAAATTCCTCTCCCAAGAATGTTCCTCTCTCTCTCTCTCTCTCTCTCTCTCTCTCTCTCTCTCTCTCTCTCTCTCTCTCTTCTCCAACTACAACTCTGAAAATTGCTTCTCAATGAACAAGTGAGTGTGTGTCTAAGTGAGGTGCTAGCCTCCTTATATATACAATTCTGGCACATGTGGAGGTGTCTTTTCACTGGCAGAGTCGACTTCTTCTTATGTGTGGTTATAACCACCTTTAATATATTATGGGGCCTCTTTAATATATTTTGGGGCCGACTTCTTATTCTGCCTATTACAATTATTTTTTGACCAATCCGCAAAAGGGGATTTGGTCTTTTACAATATCTAGCATGATCAATCCGCAATAGGGGATTGATCTAATGAATAAGACAACAATAATAATTAGAATACACTTTTCAGTTATATTATTTCAACACTCCCCCTTAACAAGAAGGTTATTCTACGATAGCATCAGGCGAGAGAGAGGACAACATCATTGACAGCATCAGGTGGGTGAGAGGACAGCATCATCAATATCATCTTGGAGAACTGACTGGATTATCTATAAATCATTGGATTTTTTTCTCATCATCAACACAGCATGGAGTTGTTGTAGCATCATCATCCTCATCGGTATGAGGCTAAGGTAACACCATCATCATCTTCAGCATTAAAGCTGAAATAATATCATCATCATCTTCAGCAAGGACTCAGGAGCTGAAGTGGCATCATCATCATCTTCTTCAGCAAGAGGCTGAAGTGGCATCATCATCATCATCTTCAGCAAGAGGCTAAAGTGGAATTATCATCATCAACAGCAGCAAGAGGCTGAAGTGACATCATCATCATCAACTGCATCGACATGGATTAGTATACATCCTCATCATCAATAACAACACAAGGATGATACAACATCAAAAGCAGTAATATCACATCACAAAGGCTAGAAACACATCATCACAGCACGAGGTTGGCAACACATCATCACAGCAAAAAGATGGCACATCATCACATCAATTAAGTTGGCACATTATCATAGCAATTAAGCTGACACGTCATCACAGCAATTAAGTTGGCACACCACACAGCAATTAAGTTGGCATACCACACAGAAATTAAGTTGGAAACACCACGACAATTAAGCTGGAATCACAACATAGCAATTAAGCTAGAATCACACCACAACAATTAAGTTGGAAGCACACTACTAGACTGGCTTTACGTCACAGCAATTAAGCTGGAAGCACAGTACTAGGATGGCATATCTCAACACAGTACTAAACTAGATTTACGTCACAACAATTAAGCTGGAAGCACAGTACTAGGCTGGCATATCTCAACACAGTACTAGACTGGCTTTACGTCACAGCAATTTAGCTGGAAGCACAGTACTAGGCTGGCATATCTAAACACAGTACTAGATTGGCTTTACGTCACAGCAATTAAGTTGGAAGCACAGTACTAGGTTGGCATATCTCAACACAGTACTAGACTAGCTTTACATCATAGCAATTAAGTTGGAAGCACAGTACTAGGCTGGAGTATCTCAACACATTACTAGACTATATTTATGTCACAACAATTAAGTTGGAAGCACAGTACTAGGCTGGCATATCTCAACACAGCAATACTCCCCCTTTCGAGGGAGGTCCTTTCGGACTATACCAAGCTTATCTCGAAAGTGCTCAAAATTTACACGAGATAGAGGCTTGGTCAACACATCGGCAACCTTTTCATCCGTGCTAACATATTGAAGTTTTATGGCTCCTCTCTGCACCATGTCAGGGATGTAATGCTATCGGATCTCTATGTGCTTCGTCTTATCATGAAATACAGGATTCTCTGTCATATTTATGCAGCTCTGGTTGTCACATAGGTAGGTCAAATAGAAAGATCAACAACGTTCGAAGCCATGTAGCTTCGCAGCTGGCAGAACACGCAGCAATGTATTCTTCTTCCGTTGTACTGAGAGAAATGTTGGATTGCTTCCTACTCTGCCATGAGATCATGGTTGATCCCAAACTGAAACAGCATACTGAAGTGCTCTTCCTGTCAGAGACACTTCCAGCCCAATTTGAATCAATGTACCCACTCAGTGTGAAATCATGATCTCCATCATAGCTAAGACCACAATCTAATGTACCCTTAAGGTACCTAATCACATGTTTTGCAGCAACTAGGTGAACATGTCTGGGTTCTACCAGAAACTGACTCAAGGTGTTCATGGAAAAAAAAGATATTTGGTCCGGTGTTCATCAGGTACATTAGCGATCCAATGATCTGTCTATACAGTGAGGCATCAACCAATTCTGACGAAGTGTCAACCAGTAGCTTCATTTCCATGGGTGTATTCATGGACTTGCACTCCAACATGTCGAATCTCTTCAGGATTTTGACTGCATACTTCCCTTGGTTAAGGAAGATTCTCTCTGGATTCTTCCATACCTCAAGACCTAAGAAATAATGCATTAGGCCAAGGTATTTCATCTCAAATTTTGAAGCAAGATTCTTCTTACCTTTGGTGATGAGATTTTCTTCTCTAGTTAAGAATAAGTCATCCACATACAGCAGCAATATCACTGACTCATCATTCATAACCTTGAAGTAGAGGTTTTTACTCTTGGTAAAGCCCAAGCTCGTCGGGAAACTGTCAATTCTTCCATATCAAGCTCTAGGATCTTTCTTCAACACGTACATATCCTTCTTCAACATGAGTCTTTCTATCTTCAATCTTCAAATCAATTTTTCTTATTACATTGTACCAATCTGTTACACTTGCTCAGCTGCAACTCAATCTGCACAATCATGTGCTAGCTCTATGTTCTTTCTACAAGGCACTATCTGTTTTACTGTCTAGGAGTATGTCCTCTACTCTCTCTGCAACTGTTCCTTATGGAATCTGGGATTCTGCACCTACAGCTGCTCTGAGGCTGAGAATGGCTACTTCATTCTCACTGTGGAAGCTAAAATCTGAGAGTAGCTCTTCCTATTTTATCACGGAAACAGTTCCATCTGAAACTGAGACTGGCTCAATAACTGATATTGAGGATAGCTCTTCTTATTTCATGGGGGTAATGTTATCATAGTCATGTCTTCATGACCCAACTGATGTACTACACCAACTTCCACTCAAATTTTAAATATGGGGATTTCTCCCCCTGCATCTCATACTATATATGAATCATGGTTGTTATGGTTGTCTTCATAAGTACTGGAATTGTTTCTTCAATAAGTGTCTCGTCATAGTCTTCTCCCCTTTTTATGGGAGAGTCCTCTGGACATACATCAGGATTTGTACATCTACAACACGTTTGATCTGTATAGATCAATATTGGAAGTCAATACGGACTTCTCTTCTCACGGAAGAATTCATATCCTAGTCTTTCTGACTGGCTTCCTTCTTTGTCACTGAAACAAGAGAATCATCCCAGAGATTTCATATTTCCTAAGAGTCTCTGAAGTTATGATCTAGTCTTCTCATGGAATCTGTCTTCTAGTCCTGGAAGTTGTCTCTTCATCTAATCATGTTGGGACAGGGGTAGACCCAGGGTTCAACGCTACAACAACATACCAACAAATCCCTAACTATCGGCCCTTTCGGCAACACCTGCGAAGCAGATGAAGTCTCGCCTGAGGTAGAGGCAGGGGTGGTTGCAAGACTCAGGTGTATGTAACCTTAGCTGGGACACAGATCTGTGATTGTACTACTTAATAAAGTAGTTAGCACCGTTAATTCTTCAATATATAATCATTAATCACTTCGCTGATAAAACAGGGCTTCGCAGCATTCACACTGTTATAATGTACTTAAGCACTTACCATCAATAGATAGGTCAGATCTAACAGATCAAGCACTAAGCACATTCATATGGATCAAATCTAATATTCTCACATATCATTAGCACTAAGCATAAGCAGATCTATCTAATCATCTTAAAGAACTTAGAAAAATGAGACATAAACATATTAAGACAAGCACAAAGCAAGACAACACAGCGTTTACATGGTTCACCCCGACCCTGGGGCTATGTCCACCAACTCTTCTTCTTTATTGTCTTCAGTCAATCGGTTACAAGCACAAATCCATCAAAACCCTTACTCCACACAGGACAGAAGATCTACGTAGCTTGCTAGATCCTTCTTCCTTGCGTTACAGCACTAAGCCCTCCACAGTCTGCTATAAGGACCTACACTTAACTATGAAAGTCTCTTACAGTCATGCACAAAGCACTTACAAACTCTACTCACACTTAGCATACATTCACATCACATTGATGCACTATTCCACTTCTTCTTACATTGCCTATCCTTCTATTTATATATACAAAATAGGCCTAAACATGGGTAAACCCATGGGCCGACATCCCATTCCCGTTACATATTCCCAAAAACCCAATGTTGGCACCAGGACGAAAGCGATAGCTGAAGGAAGAACATCACGTGAATGGGAGAAAGACCTAACATAAGAAGGGTTAGGGTTTTGGGAATGCTCTAAAAAAGGCTGAAGAGCCCGAAATGTATAAAAATAGATACAAAAATATTTGGTTAGTTGGTATTCATGGGTTTTTGTTGTTAGCGTTGTTACTATTGTCGAGGGATAGGCTTTGGAGCTAAGTTTTGGAGACTGTAACCATGCAGGAGTGTGGGTTATATGTAATGTTTTTAGTTGTATGAACTGATTTCGTAAGTTGTTGAGCAAAGGATATACGAGGGAAGGTAGATCTGAGGATTAGACCGCGGGATGTGGAGCTTGATGCGATCTAGTTCGCCTCACATAGATCTTACCCAGTTTTGTGGAGAATTGTAATCGCGTGGTGCCAGGAATGCAGAACTGCCATAATAAAAGAGCCAAGAGCCAAATCTTTGTGGACGTAGCCTAAGAGAGGGTGAACCACGGTAATACTCATGTAATCTATTGAATATTTACATGTCTCTTCTTTCTTTCAGCAATTAATGGTTAAGTTTGATGAATGGCTAGCACATTGTTATGAATCTAGTTATACTTTGCTTAAATTACACTGTGGGATATATGTATGTGACTCCAAGGAATAAGTAGTTTCCCTTACAGCTCACGGTATCTGGCGTTAATCAAGAAACCCATGTCCCCTACTCTGTCCTAGGCTGTAAACACCTGAGTCTTACAACCACCCATTTAAATCTATCTCGGGTGAGACTGTGCAGCGCCTTCTGGGTAATGTGTCACCTTCTGGTTCACCAGGAGGGTAGATAGTTTTAGAGGCTTTGTTGGAACCCCAAATGACATGAACCCTGGGTCAATGATTCAGATAACCCGAGAAGGGAATTGATAACCAACAAATGGTCCAGTTGTCGTGTTAAGAGGAACAAGAAAGGACTGAGTAGACGAGATGGAATGAATAAGAACCAAAGGAGTGGAACAGAAGAGGATGTTGAGACCTTGTAACCCCATGAAAGAAGAAATCAAGGGTTGGTTGAGAACTAAATAGCTATAGTTTGCACAGAAAGACAATAGAAACCCCAGGATCACACCACGTAAATACCTGGATAAATACGTATTTACAGATTCACACGAAGTCTTTTTCTATGATTTTCCGCATCTACTACAGGAGTGGTTCTTAAGGTTAAAGGATAACCACGTGACGAACCGGATTCGACAACTAGATTAGACTCCATTACATATCCAGCAGCTGCAGTAGGTGAACAACAAATTCACCCACGCAGTCGACTTTTGGCTTGACAGTATTGTAGAAGGATTTATCACAGAATTTGCAGTAGACACAACAAAGTCATACAATGCAGTTGAGCAAGAGTTCCTACGAGGACCCAGAGGAAGGTACATTCGATCACTATATACCTCTATCAAGATATTGCTATATAAAAAAGGTGTAATGACAATGGAATCATACAGCTATACTTCCCTGTGCGCATGGGGGAAGGGGTGAAGCACTGACAGAAGGAGGAGGGAAGGATACATAGAAGAAGGAGGAGGAACCCTTGGACCCAATATTGATGGATGACGACCAACTCAAGTGGATCTTGGCGTCATCGGGAACGACGCGTAGCGGAGCACCCTACCAATATAAGGTGAATACCAAGAAGAGATTCGTCGTCGAGAGGGAGGGATTGGCTAGCGATGAGGAAGAGGTAGAGGATCTCCGGGCTGTGGAGCAGATTGAGGAAATCCTACGTGTCGCATATGAGAGGAAAACAAGAGGCCCAAGAACAGGAGGAGAAGACATTCATCCCTTTAATGTTAATGTCAGTGTGGAACCCATAAACCCATGTGTGACCAATACACCAAAGATAACACCACCGTTTAGACAACCAAAGTTCGGAGGAAGTCCAACAGCAGGAAGTACATCTACACAAGGAGCAACAACTAGAGGAGCTAGTTCAGGCAACCTTAGTCAAGTATCTACACCGCGCAGAGGAGTGAGTAGATCAGTATTTGGAATGGCAGGACACGGTCCTACTATTAGGTTACCAGAGTTTCGAGGAGAAGCAGTAGAAGACCCTGAGAATCATTTGTTCATTTGCGCAAAGATCTAGGAAGTGAAGTAGATCACCGATGAGGACACCAAACTTGCACAGCTAGCGATCATGCTAAGAGACTGAGCACTAGACTGGTACATGAGTCTAGACACAAACAGTGTTCCTGGAACGACAAGGACACTCAGCGACATTAAGAAACTATTGATAAATGAGTTCCATAAGCCAAGCTCAGAGGATCAATACATGAATGAGATGATTGAAATATGACAGAAACCAGGAGAATTGGTATGGGAGATTGATCAAAGATTCAAGCGATTGAAAGGGAAGTTAAAATACCTAATGACCGATATGTAGCATCGACACATGTTTGTTAACTCACTACTCCCACACTTAAAATATCCATTACGACAACAGAAGTTTCAGACGCAAGCAGAGGCTCTGCAGGTAGCCCTGCAATTGGAAGAGAATCAGTACCAGCAGACGGACCTAGCTATCGAAGAATTGAAGGAGGATATGAAGAACTTAACATTTCAGCTAAGCCAAAATAGGAACAAGGACAAACGAGAATTCGTTTGGTGCACTACCTACAGGATGGAAGGACACCATAAGAATGAATTCCCAACATTCGCACATAATATGGTGACAGGGATGCCAAACCCACTAACACAGGGAGGCTTATGGTGCGAAATATGCAAGAAACTGGGTCATGACCCTTACCACTGCACGATGATGTAGAAATACCAAACAGTCCCAAAGAACTCATATTGCACCTTTTGCAAGTCAGTCGGCCATGACGACAAAGATTGCAAAACTATGGAGCTAATGCGGAAAGAACATCAGACGCATACAAGGTACAGGCAGAAATGATGACTGGGAAAGAAGCACCACAATTCACTCAATCCCCAGCCCCATATAACATTGCACAACAATAGTATAATACTGTGTCACAACCGTACAATAACGCGCAGCCACAGTACCACCCGGCGCATCCCCAGTACAATACCGCACAGTATAATCAGGGACCACAGTATAACATGTCACGAGGTGATCGCACAGGGTATAGAGGAGAAGGATGAGCTAGAGGAGGTTTCGGATGCAGTAGAGGACCTGTCACATGTCACAATTTCCAGAAATAGAGACATTATGCACGGGAGTGCCCACTTCCACCAGCGACTTATATGTATTGTCACGCATCAAACCATGATACGGAGGAATGTCTGACATTACTGGTAAAGATCCAGGAAAAAAGGAATCAAAATAACCAGAATGTTCAGTTGATTTCAAATGAAGCAAGGGATGATGGATTGAACATCAACATAGTCACTCGAGGAGGAACGAAAACAGGAAATGACACAGTTCGACAGGAACCAGCGTAGAACCAATGGGTAAAGAAGAAAACTGACCCCAAGAAGCAGTTTGACGCGCATAAGGAGAAGGATATTTTTACAGAAGCCCGACAAGAATTCCATAAAGAGAACATTGTGTCGAATGCAGAACAAAGAAAGGAAGCTCTAGAATATGAAATGTCGCCATCACTGGACCATACCATCATAATACAACCCAAGGAACAAGTAAGTATTATCAAAGACTTTTTTCAATCATGCATCAAAATGTTAAGTGATCCTTCATCTGTAAAAGTATTGCAAAACATCCTAGAAAAATGTAGCAGCGAGACGGAACAGAAGCCAGAATTGAAAACTGTCAACCACCTACACGCAAGAAGGACAAGTAGGGAATTTATACTAAATGATAACATTGGGGATTTCAATATGGGAGATATTATACTAGATTTAGGATCCGAAGTGAATGTACTACCAAAAGCTACATGGAAATGCATGGGAGAACCTACACTAGGATACTCAATTGTTCGATTAAAGCTAGAAAACTAACATAGAGTCATACCAATAGGTAGACTGAAAGGAGTGACGGTAGATCTGGATGGTGTGCGCACTAAGGCGGACTTTGAAGTCATTGAAATAGTAGACGTCACCACACCTTACCTGGTTCTACTTGGTCTAGATTGGGCATTCGATAACCAGGTCATAATCAACTTAAAAACCAAAAAAATGACATTTGAGTCAGGGGACTATAGGGTCATAGCCCCGCTCGACCCATCAGAAGGCGAGAGGTTCGTAGAACCCACTTGTCTAGATTTAGAAGAGATCGACCAGTTGTACAGAACAACTGTGCGCGATGCGAACTACATAAACCCAACTGCAGACGGGGTACTCAGTTGGTGGAGCATTACTTCATGTAAAATAGACTCAGACACCAGGTTAGAAAACTAGCTACAAAGACTACACGAAGTATCCACAAGAAGGTGTGCCAGAATAGACCGTGCAGTACGGTGGATTGGCACAGAAATCAGAGAACCACCTAGTTTTCACGGGCTAAATGATTTGGAAACTTTCTTGACACAATATGAAGATGAAGTATTAGAAAAACAAAGATTGCTAGCACTAGATTTAGCATTAAAGGCTACACCCGCAAGATGGTGGGGTGCACATAAAGAGACTATCACAGATTGGTACCAATGTAAGCGATTACTGTGCATAAGGTTCGGTGCAGAATAGATAGGTAACAAACAACAGAAATATGACGGACTAGGCACACCAGCAGAACACTTGGAGGCGTGTAAAATGCTGTGGAAAATGACGCCACCGGAGAAACGGTCTCACCACTTCATTCATATTCTAGAGGGAATATTAGCGAATTGGTATACGGACCAGGAAATGCGTAAAGAAACAAAGACATGGGTGACACTCCAACAAAACTTTATAGTCAATTTCTCATTCGATCATGAGAACCCCAACATGGACGTGGCCCTGAAACGGATCAGAAACGTCATATTCATTGAAGAATTAGAAGTAGAATCTATCACAGAGGTACAGCAGTGAAATAAGCAGACAGTCAAGGATCTACTTTCATGCTACCACGTACAGGAGGAAGCAACAGAGGAATATGATCCACCCAGTATTCAGATCGAAGAAGTCGAAGGCGAGAGAGATGTGGAAGGACCACCCTTAGAGTCAGAGGTCATCTCTGCGCCAATCAAGATAAATAAGGTTAACATAGGGACCGTCGAGCAGCCCAAAATGGTCAGCATTGGAGATTACTGGGACGAACGGACACTAGAAATCATCACAGAATTATTGCGCGAATAGAGCGACCTCTTTCCCACAACCTTTACATATATGAAAGGCATAGCTGGAGAATTAGGAGAAATGAAGATACCACTCAGACCTAATGCGAGACCCACTAAACAATGACCATATAGATTGAACCCCATATATAAACAGAAAGTTAAAGACAAGATCGATAGGATGCTCGAGGTCGGCATCATCGAACCAGTCGAAGAATCAGAATGGATAAGCCTGATGGTAGTACATGAAAAGAAACAGGGAAGAGGGATCATGATATGCGTCGACTGGAGGAAGTTGAACGATGCATGCCTACACGACCCATTCCCCACACCGTTCATGGACGAAGTTCTCGAGAACGTAGGAGGCCACGAAGCCTACTCATTCACCGATGGATTCTCAAGATACAATCAGATTAAGATAGCACAGGAGGATAGACACAAGACTACATTCACGATAGAATGGGGATCTTATCAGTATACAGTCATGTCGTTCGGATTGAAGAATGCACCTGCGATATTTTCTACAGTGGTCATCGCATCATTTAAGGAATTCATCCACCAATTTCTCGAAGTATACCTAGATGATTGGACGGTCTATAGCTTGTTGAAAAACCATGTGGAAGTTTTATGACTGATTCTAGAATGATGCAGATAATGTCAGATATCACTGAATATCAAGAAATGCATATTTGGAACATCATTTGGGATACTATTGGGACACATAGTATGCAAACAGGGCTTGCTAGTGTATCCAGCCAAAATCGCAGTCATTGTTAATCTATCAGCACCAAAAACAGTCCGCCAACTAAGAGCAACGCTAGGACATATGGGATATTACAAGAAATTCATCAGAGGCTATGCGTAGATTACAATGCCAATGGAAAAATTGTTAAGGAAAGATACAAAGTATCAATGGAACGACAAGTGCCAACGCGGTCTGGATACCCTAAAGGAAAAGATGGTCACCGCACAAATATTGGTATTTCCAGATTGGGAGAAGACATTCCATGTACATGTAGATGCATCAGCGATAGCACTTGGAGCTATCTTGGCGCAACCAGGAGCAGGAGACTTGGATCACCCGATAGCGTTCGCAAGAAGAAAATTATCAGATTCAGAACATAATTATAACACGACAGAAAGAGAAGGCCTATCTATGGTTTATGCACTACAAAAATACAGACATTACCTATTAGGAAAACACTTTAAGATGTTTACAGATCACTCAGCCCTGAAATACCTAGTCAACAAGCCAGTGTTGGGGGGGAGAATCTATCGATGATTATTTTTATTCCAAGAATTTGACTTTGAGTTAATAGTTAAACCAGGAAAACTGAATGTAGGACCGGACCACCTATCAAGGGTCACAAACAGAGAGAAACCAACGAATTTAGAATACAAATTTCTAGATGCACAGCTATTCTCAGTACAGATTGTTGACGATTACTTCGCAGAGATCATCCAGTATTGTAGCACAGATATTGCGCTGCAATAATATACCACCACACAGAAGAAGAATCTCGTAGTCCGTGCAGCCGACTACCAATTGATCGCAGGACATCTATACAAGATGGGCGCATATAGCATCTTACGAAGATACGTACTAGTCCACGAATGACCAAGAATTTTAGTAGACTCCCATGAGGGAATAGCAGGAGGGCATTATGCAGGAAAGGCTACCATGCAGGATTATGGTGGCCAACGATCCACAGAGACTCGAAAGAATACTGTTAGCAATGTGATGTCTGTCAAAGGGTAGGCAAACCCAAAAGAAGGGACGAGATGCCACTACGACCGCAAATGACACTTCAGGCATTCAACAAATGGGTGATAGACTTTGTGGGACCCATTAACCCACCAGCCAAACAAACGGGGGCGAGATATATTATCACCATGACAAAATACCTAACAATATGGGTGGAAGTCGCACCAGTAAAAGATTGTAGCGCAGAGATAGTTGCACACTTTCTGTTTGAACAGGTAATTACTAGATTTGGGTGCCCAATAATTTTGATGAGGGACCAAGGAACGCACTTCATAAATAGCACCATTCGAGCGATGCTAGAAGAATTTGAAGTTCATCACCGAAAAACCACACCGTATCATCCATAGGCAAATGGAACAGTAGAAGCCTTCAACAAAATTCTAGAGAATGCCTTGACAAAGATATGTAACGTCAACAGGGACGATTGGGATCTCAAGGTACCAGCAGTACTATGGGCGTATAGAACCACATGCAAAATCTGACTGGCCAAATAGCATTTAAACTAGTCTATGGTCAAGAAGCAATAGTTCCCTTAGAATTCTTAATACCCAGCCTACGTGTAGCAGCTATCACACACATGAAAGAATGAGGCACAGTACAGGAAAGACTAAATCAGTTATTGTCGATGGAGAAAGACCGAATCTTGGCAGGATTCCACCAACAAGTACAAAAAGAAAGAGACAAATCTTGGCACGACCACAACATCAAGAGGAAGACGTTTAAGGAAGGAGATATAGTATTACTCTACGACAGTAAATCATTGTAGCATCCAGGAAATTTCAGAATGCATTGGCTAGAACCATACGAGGTAAAATCTGTCACGGACAAAGGAGTTGTACATTTAAGAGATCTAGCAGGCGCAAACCTCAGAGGACAGTCGACCACCCACTGAATCTATACAAGGACAGTCGACCACCCACCGCGCAGTAAAAAAAATCAAAAAAAAAAAAAACAAGGAAAAACGATAACAACCATATCAAAAAAGTAAACAAGAGGGAAAAGGAAAGACGGAAAAAGCAGGTTGACAGGACAGCATGAGACAGATTTAAAGCAAGACAAGGATGGAGGGGATGTCAAATTAACCATGCCAACTGGAGACGGCAGAGGAGGCGTAATGGCAAGTACAAAACCATCGCGGATGCATTGAACCCACAATTATGATGCATTAATCGCATGATGGAGGAAGCGTCCTCGACAAGCTTCATGACGAGCCCATACAACACATGAGCACAGAAGCAGTTAGGCTATTCCCGAAAGAAGAACAGAAAAAGAGCCACAACAGCTGGAACGAACAAAGCGAAATCATAGAGATCACTGAAGCCATTCGTACCTAGAAAACGTTCGTCAGACACCATTATGGCACCACCGAAGCTCGCAGAACCAGGCCAGATAACCAGATCAACCAGGGCTCAGACCAAGTCACGAGGACCATTGGAAGAAAGCGAGCAGCAGCCACCTAAGATCGTTGATATTGACGAAATCTCGTCGCCAGAGGAAATCCTAGTAGAGTCCACACCCATACTAGAAGAGATTCTGCAACCACGGATAGAGGCCATGGAACAGGATGCACTAGCAGCGGTGCATGACCCTAGAACAAAGAAGAAGAAACCCACCAGGAAATACCACCAGAAAACATCGAAGCAGTCGTAGGAGCTAACGGGAGTGCACAAAACCCGGAAGCAGAAGTGCAACCAGACGTTCCACAAATATCCATCCCAGATTCTTTTTCGGTTGAGCCGACCGGTGAAATGGCCACCGCTTGGGCAGAATGGATGGTGAAGGAGCAACTGGAAGCTGCTAGAACCTTGACCCAACCACTGCAACAGGAGGACTGAATTCATATACCGAGCTCACCTTGAAAGAAACCGAGTGCAAAGATTGTGCTACCTCACATACCAGAGAGAGTACAGGTGGACCCACAACTATTAGGTCACGTCGGGAAGCTCAAGTATTCCAACCATGATGTAGCAGATGAAACCAAATATCCAGAGCTTGCACCATAGGTCTTCATGCAGAAATTAGTTGTGAACCAACTCGGAGAAACCATAACTCAGCCACACCAGTGGGCAGCTGGACTAGACAGAACAGGAATTCTAGGATTGTTGAAGATACCACACTTTGGAAGAGGCCAATATGCGATGGCATGCATAAAAAAATTGTTGGCAATTACGCATGGAGGGGATATATGGTTGGACAAACCCATCCCCATAATTTTCAAACTTATCACACAGATAACAGGCTTAACCACCGGGGGTATGGATCTCGCGTTGATTCTGGATGATAAATCCAAGGAAAAATCATTGGCAGAAGAGATGAAAAAGAAATATGGCACCGACAGGGGCACAAGAGGCATTATAATCAAACGGATCAATAATGTCGCGACACAATTGGGCACAAAGATCTTAGCCTGAAAACTGCTAAGAAAATGCCACAAAGACGAAGTACCGGCAGGATTCATTGTTGTTGCAACTCAATGCGCAGAAGGCACCTCCATGAGCTGGGCGCCATACATGTCAAACTTCTTCCAAGTAGATTGCAAAGACGCACAGGACGCAGGTATAGAATTTAATTACTCATGGCTGATCACTCTCATAGATTTCATGGGATGGCAAGAGCCAAAATACACCGTCTTTTGTACCACACCACAGCCAGGAGGAGAAAGATATCGCATCCTGAGATCCGCGCGACTATCCAATCATAAGAAGGGGAATGGAATCATATTCGAAGCTTACCTACGAGAGATACAAGAAGCCATCAGCCGAGCATGGAGAATAACACCAGAAGCTATCGCACGATATGGGGACATCGCCAATTTCTGGGCTAGGCGACAAGCCATGTGGATACAACCAAGGCAAGATCCAGATAAACAATGGCTACAGATGCGCTACTACGTCACCGAGGGAGATATCGACATGGTCATCAACGAATGGCCTAATGAATGGAGGATCCCAACCATACCTAGAGAAGTACCGGGATAAACAGCAAAAGGAGGGGATGCGCAGCGAAAACACAGCCTCCACAAATCCCAGTACCCAAGAAATGAAGAACAGGCCAAACCAAGTCGACTCGGGCAGACAACGGCTCAGAGCAGCCAGGGACCCAGAAGGGAAGGACAGAAAACACCCAGTCGACCAATGGATAGAGGAAACCAGTTGAGGGAGCATAGGAAACCGCATCGAACCCCATCACACAGGAACCAGGGTGAACTAAGAGACCGGTGGTACAGGACGTAGGTGCACGCAAGAAAATGAAGGCACAACGACCACCACTGGACTACACAATCATGGAGGATGATGGAGAGATGATTTCTAGGATGGTCCAAGACTGCCTCGCATAAGATTTTGATCATGTCGCGCACCACAGGGATAAACTGCATAAGGAACTAACAGAAATGGGATAGCTCCTTAATAAATTCATGGAAGCCCAGATCACGAGTAGCATAAAAGGCATAGAGTCATCGACCACACAAACCAAGGAAAGGCTGGAGGTAGAAGAACGTGACCCAGTTCTTTCGATGCCACGCGCACATTCCATGATCTTCATAAAGCCTAGCATGTTGCGAATGGATGAAATTGTGGGACAGACACCACTAAAGGATTTGAATCATATCCAATTGGTCCTAACACGGATGCCATCAAAATCATTATACAAACTATAGGTTAGCATCGACCACGAGATGCAATCACGAGCACATAAAAATTTAGTCGAGCTACAACAAGCAACAAAGAAGTGGGAAGCATTGGAAACAGTTTGTGCTCAGGACAAATCGGAAACTAAGAAGGAGAAAGAATGCAGAAACGAGCTGGAACATAGAGTGGAATATTTTTTTGGGAAACTCCCAGCTACTGAGTAAGGAAATGAACTCCCAGTCGCAGAAAAGATCAACCAGATTACGCAGGCAATTGATCGGTATCAAAAGGAGATCGAGACTCTCCACAGACAGATTAGACCGAAAACTCCACCAGCAGTGAAGGAGAAAAGGAAACAGGAAGAAACAATACTGCTACAGGAGCTAGAAAAACAAGCCAGCGTGACAACCGACTTGCTCGATAAAGCAGCCCAACTTTGGACAAGGCTGGAAGAGGATCCACAAGTCCAACATTAGGACAAGGAGGAGGAAAGGACCAACACAATGATCCAAGAACTCAAGCAGTGACAGAAGACCATACCAATTCCAGAATGGGTCAAGGGAATGCAAGAGTTGAAGAAGATACAGGCAGAACTTATCACTGCACAAACACATAAACAGGAGCGTCAGGCTCAAATAGAACTGTTGCAGGAACGGGTAGCAGAAGTACTTGCGCGGGTAGAAGAATCCAGAAAACAGACAGCACAGACTCATCTAGAATGCACAAGACTTATGAGAGAGGAAGTGGCATCTCAGATAGTTGACACCATCAAGGAGAAAACCGCACAGGCATTGACAAAAGCGGCAGAGCTGCAGGAACAATTCTAGACAATCACCAAGGAGATCGAGGAAGCACAGAGAAATTAGGTGACTCAGGACGAGTCACATGTCAATGTTGGGGGCCTGTTGGCACCAGGTCGAAAAGGAAAGAAGAATGATCATGGGAAAGAAAGCATGTAGAAAACTGAAGTAACAACTGGCAAAAGAACAGCACGCGCGCATGCAAGAAAGCGTGCACAAAGGAAAGAGACAACTAGAGGAAGAACAACACCCGAATGGGAGAAAGACCTAACGTAAGAAGGGTTAGGGTTTTGGGAATGCTCTGAAAAAGGCTGAAGATCCCGAAATGTATAAAAATAGATACAAAAGTATCTGGTTAGTTAGTAGTCGTGGGCTTTTTTTGTTAACGTTGTTACTATTTTCGAGAGGTAGGCTTTGGAGCTAAGTTTTGGAGACTGTAACCACGCAGGAGCATGGGCGATATGCAATGTTTTTAGTTGTATGAACCGATTTTCTAAGTTGTTGAGCAAAGGAGATACGAGGGAAGGTAGATCTGAGGATTAGACCGCAGGCTGTGGAGCCTAGTGTGATCTAGTTCGCCTCACGTAGATCTTACCTAGTTTTGTGGAGAATTGTAAGTGCGTGGCTCAAGGAATGCAGAACTACCATAATAAAAGAGCCAAGAGCCAAATCTTTGTGGACGTAGCCCAAGAGAGGGTGAACCACAGTAATACTCGTGTAATCTGTTGAATATTTGCATGTCTCTTCTTTCTTTCAACAATTAATGGTTAAGTTTGATGAATAGTTAGCACATTGTTATGAATCTGGTTATACTTTGCTTAAATTACACTGTGGGATATACGTATGCGACTCCAAGGAATAAGTAGTTTCCCTTATAGCTCACGATATCTGGCGTTAATCAAGAAACCCATGTCCCCTACTTTGTCTTAGGCTATAAACAACTGAGTCTTACAACCACCCATTTAAAGCTATCTCGAGCGAGACTGCGCAGTGCCTTCCGGGTGTTGTGTCGCCTTCTGGTTCACCAAGAGGGCCGATAGTTTTAGAGGATTTGTTGGAACCCCGATTGACATGAACCCTGGGTCCATGATTCAGATAACCTGTGAAGGGAATTGACAACCAACACCCAAAAAGGATCCAAAAGTGGGTCGAGATCCTGTGATCTTCGCTTCGTCTTGCGCTCCTCCTTCAACAGGCTGTCGAAGTCCCAAAAGAGGTCACTATGACCAAGAATCTCCTAAAACTTGGTCAAGGGCCAACAAGCCCCCAACACTCACCTGTGACTCATCCCGAGTCACTTTGATCAGACCAGTTATGCTTCAAAGGCCTCGAGTTGCTTCGACCTGTTGTTCGGCTATGACCTCTTGCTCGGTGAATTCATGGATCACTGTGTCATTCACGGGCCCTTCTAGGCAATGTTCTGTTGTAATGACAACATGTTCTAGCTCTGCTCCTCGGCTTTCAACCTCTGTGAATAACTGGCATGCCTTATCTTGCACTGGTTGAAGTCATTGCGTAACTTCCATCACTTTGCTTTGAATCATATGGATATGTTGTTAGGTGGTGCATTTCTTCTGAGACCGCTTCATTATCTCTACGACTGACAGGGATTTTAGTTGCGCTTGTAGTGTGTCTGTGTGTTTTTTTACTTCCTTGTGTTGTGACTCCAATGCCTGTAACTCTGGGTTCTCGGTGAGGTTCTCATATGTCTGGGCGCTCTGGTTACTCAGCTTCTTGCACTCAAGGGAAAGATCTTCTAATCTGTCACCTGCACTATGGCCAGTTGCTTCCCTTAGGTATCTTACAACTTGAGGGGTCTCGGGCACAACGTGGAGCTCCAAGTCTACTATGCGTTGTTGGAGCTGTTGGATTACCTCTTCAAGTTGTGCCACCTGTTGTGGAACTTGTTCTTCGGCCTTTACTTCGACGACTTTCACAGAGCGAAGTTCTCTACAAACCATTTCCTTTACTTCGAGTTGCTCGGTGAGCAACTGTTCCTTGCTTTGTTGTAACTGTGATTTTTCTTCATCCCACTTCGCTTGCAGAGCAAGATTTTCCTGTTCTGCAGCACTGCGTTGCTCCTTAAGGTATTTTTGTACTTGCGCTAAAGCCTGGGTGGCTTGTGTTGTCTCTTCCCGAGCTCGTCGAAGGCGAGCTTCGACTATATCAGCGATTCAGTGGAGTTGAGATTACTCATCTCCTAGTTATGATGTTCTTGTTGATATAGGCGCAGTAGAAACTACGCAGATGGATTGTAATGCCTACTCCACCCCTTGGAGCTCATCCTTAATCTAACTTAACACCTCCTCCTACTTAGCTTCTTTCTTCTCTGTTATCTCAAGTGAAGCATCATTCAGTGATGTGATGATGAAGTCAAAGTCATCTGAGGTGAGGGTGGTCTCAAATTTGGTCCTGGTTGCTTTCACTTTCTTCCGGGATTAGGGTTTTGGTGGGGAAACCTTCCTTTTCTTTGAGGGGTCCTCCTCATCTCTAGGCGGTGTAAACTCACCTTTCTTCTGTTCAAATTCTGCACCATCTAGCTCTCTGCCATCACCTCCTTGCTCAGGTGAGTTGGAAGAAGTCTTAGCTAAGGTACTATTTATATCCTTACCCTCTTTAGTATTCTTTGTCTTGCTAGGTCTGGGTGTATCCTGCGCAGTTTCTGGGTTGTCAACATCGGACATCTCTGCAGGGTCTGTTGGAACAAGGAGGTCCACCGACCATTCCTTGGTAATTTCTTCCAAGTCATACTCTGTCAACTTGTAGTATGATTGCAGCTGTTGTTTATGTCCATCTGTGCGTGTTGTGATGTAAATAAAATGGCGGTCCGCGCTGAACTTCATTAAAGGACAAAACCTGTGGAGGGTATTCGGGGTCATACGATGCTCAGACTGGATGGCTACCTTCAACTAGTTGTAATACGTATGGAATATAGCATTTGATTGTCATTGCTTATTCATATCATTCGAGTACCACAGTGTACTGAACTTCACGACCAAAGGTTCAAAGGGCTCGATGTCTGGGAAGGTCACACCTTCCGACATCTCCCAGGTGATGAAAGCAATCAAAGTCAATAGCCAGTTGAAGTGAAATTCATTCCCTTGATCTAGGGCTTCTCTGCAGTTGAGTTCTAATTGGTTCACCAGGTACTGCGCCCAATTCATCTGAATTCCTTATGCACACTTCCCTGCGAGGTCGACTACGAACCCCGTGAATTGCATGGGTCAATTCTTTCGCACCAACTTTCCTGCGATCAATTGGTAGGCGAGGCGCACTGCGCCGCTCTGGATAGAAGCTACCTTGTAGCCTTGCATGCCCTTCTCGACATCTCCATAGGTGTCTTTAATCTTTTGTGCAAGAGAACGATCCATGGCTTTTCCCAGGTAAAAATCATGTGGGTCAGGCCCTTGCATGCTTAGCCCTGTGATCCGATTGATCAACATCAGATCCACTATGATACGGCAGTTTAACCAGAAGTATCTACCATGGTAACAGGACAACATTAGATTGACGCATGCGTTCACTTCTTGGTGCCTTCCGAAGTGCGGGATCTTCATGACGTTGAGCAATGTGGACTGCGTGAGGTTATGGGTCCATGATTGAGGAATTATCTTTGAATTCTTTCCTTTTGTTCTGATCGGATACTTATGTGGGGCGAGCATGCTATATACCTTCATGTTGCCGAGGTTGAAGTCACTAAAATTCAACGCTGCAATTTTATCTTGGTCGGCATGAACTACATGTATCCCCTTTGGGAGGTACGCAGTGACCAAGGCGTACTCAAAATCTCTGGGCACACTGTCTCAATTGATTGCGTTGCTCAAAGGTGGTAGATAGTTCGGTAGTATACTCGAGATTATCTTAGAATTTGGGAGATCATCCCTATGCTTAGTTCACTTTTCATCTACTAGCTAGGATGGATCGGCTCAAGCAATGGACGGAGAGGTCGGCAGTCCTCTCGTAAGATTCTTGTACACCTGTAGACACTCCTCTCTCCGGCATGACTCTTTCAGTCATTAAGTCGAGGAGAACTTCCATTACTGATTCTTCAACTGCGGTGAGCTCGTCGGACATACGCGCTCGGGATTAAAATTATCGGGGTCACAATGAACTTAGATACGGCACTAGAAAAAAAAACAATAACGCAATGATCACTGTATACAATTCACTTAGTCTGCGGGCTCAAACTCTTAGTTAGAAAAAGTGTTCTTCGTGCATGGCGTGACAGGATAAGTAGGCAACTCGACAACGGTTCGCTTGTAACGGGTATGAATCCTCATTAACTCTTGTTATGTCTGTTATGGTGCGGTCCAACAGTCTGGTGTTGAGCTATAAATGATTTTCAACCCGTTCAAAGTGGGAGTCGAATGGATATATCGACCCCAACAGCTATATTGCTTCGCCCTGGTGAAGTACCATGTGTCGTTGTTCTGATATCCCGGCGAAGTTCCAATTCTGAAAAATTTCTTTCTGCGAAGTTCCCTATGGAATCTTTTGTAACTTTTCAATCTTAGCCTTCTTCTTACTTAGCTTTCTAGACTTCTTTCCAGTGAGCTTTGACTCGATATGTCTTTTTCCATTCTGATTCTTATCTTCTTTTAACATAGTCACTGCGCGTTGTTGAGATTCTTTCCTAGGATTCAGGGGTAATACCTCTTCTTTATCTGGACTAAGTACTTCAGTCTTCTGTGGGTCTTCAAGTGTTCTTGCAGCTTCGACATCAGGGTCTCTAGAGTCAAATAGCTTCTATCTGTTCTCTTGTTCTTCGATCAATTGTGCGATATTTCTGGTCATGAAATCTTTTAATTCTTGTTTCTTCTGCTCCAAAACTTCTTCTTCTTCCTTTCGCCTGGCTTGAACTATATCAATCCAAGGTTTTCCTATTAACATGGTAAACGGGGCGCTATCCTCAATAAATTGAATAATCTCAAAATATTCCTCTATCGAAGTTCCATTGACAGTCATAGGTATCTGAGCGAGCCTTCCACACATGTTTACCAGTTTTCCTCTTAATAAGCCTAGTCCTTCTAATGAAGGAATCATAGCAAGCCTTCCTATAGATTCCCTAGTCAATGTTGAAGTCTCCTATTCTTGCTTCAAGGCGTTCCTTTTCTTTAAAGATCTTTGATAATCTAATATGTCGGTGGTCATTCAAGGTTTCTCTCATCTGTAGCAATATTTTCTCTGATTTTTCCTGGGGCTCTGCTATAGCCTTTGGAGCTACCTTAGGGTTTTCTTGATTCATATTCATTCCTTCAAGCTTAGAAATCATTCTGGGGCAATCCAACACTTCATGGTCCATAGCTTTGCAACAAAGACAACTAGGTCTTCTCCCAGGGAATTCTTTAGCAAGATGTCCAAGTTTTCTGCAACTATAACAAAGGGTTAATCCTCTCTTTCTTTTAAATGATCCCCAGCCTCTTTTGTACTGTGCACTAGGATCATAGGAGCTAACCTGTAATAAATTATTTATGGGATCCTGCATCCATTCGTTAGTCCAAACATTATTTCTATGCATAGGTATAACATATATTTCACTATTCTTATCAGATCTACTCATATCAAACCTTCTTTCATTTATTAATGCCCTAGTTTTCAAACTAGGACGGACTCTTTTAAACATACCTTGGTCCATACTCTAGAAACAAAAATTTCCACTTATCTTACTTCTACAGACCACAAAGCTTCTAGATCTAAAACTTTTAATTATTCTTACCTTTATCAGAGCACAGAGCTTGCAGATCTTACCTCTTTTAATCAGAAATTCTCACTTTTACCTTTCTTAGAGCACAAAGCTTTCAGATCTTGCTTCTTTCCTTCAGATCCAACCTCCTTTCTTCAGATCAGGTTTCCTTCTTTAGCACAGAGCTTTATAAATCGAGTAGGACACTGCACACTAGGGCATAGAGCTTTCACAATCCCAAGTCGAATCGTTTCACAAGGCTTCTTCTTCCTCAGTTCCCAGCAATCACAGTCTCAAGTCCTGGCAACGGAACCATTTGTTGGCACAAGGGTAGACCCAGGGTTCAACGCTACAACAACACACCAACAAAGCCCTAACTACCGGCCCTTTCGGCAACACCTGCAAAGCAGATGAAGTCTCACCTGAGGTAAAGGAAGGGGTGGTTGCAAGACTCAGGTTTCTGCAACCTTAGTTGGGACACAGATCTGTGATTGTACTACTTAATAAAGCACTTAGCACCGTCAGTTCCTCAATATATAATCATTAATCACTTCGCTGATAAAACAGGGCTTCGTAGCATTCACACTGTTATAATGTACTTAATCTCTTACCATCAATAGATAGGTAAGATCTAGTAGATAAAGAACTAAGCACATTCATATGGATCAGATCTAATATTCTCACATATCATTAGCACTAAGTATAAGCAGATCTATCTAATCATCTTAAAGCACTTGGAAAAAGGAGACATAAACACATTCATACAAGAACAAAGCAAGACAACACATCGTTTACGTGGTTCACCCCCACCCTGGGGCTACGTCCACCAACTCTTCTTCTTTATTGTCTTCAATCAATTGGTTACAAGCACAAAGCTATCAAAACGCTAACTCTGCATAGGACAGAAGATCTGTGCAGCTTGCTAGATCCTTCTTCCTTGCATTATAGCACTAATCCCTCCACAATCTACTACAAGGACCTGCACTTACCTCTGCAAGTCTCTTACAGTCATGCACAAAGCACTTACAAACTCTACTCGCATTTAGCATACATTCACATCACATAGATGCACTATTCCACTTCTTCTTACAATGCCTATCCTTCTATTTATACATACAAAATAGGCCTAAACATGGGTAAACCCATGAGCCGACATCCCATTCCCGTTACATATTCCCAAAAACCCAAAAAGGATCCAAAAGTGGGCTGAGATCTCGTGATCTCCGCTTCGTCTTACGCTCCTCCTTCGATAGGCTGTCGAAGTCCCAAAATAGGTCACTATGACCAAGAATCTCCCAAAACTTGTTCAAGGGCCAACAAATCCTTTCTGAGATCAGGCTTACTCTCGATTTTTTCTGAGTCTACAAGGACTACATCACCTCTTATAGGGTATACTTGGTGTTGCATACCAAGTCTAAATATGGAAGATAGAGTCGGGCTTCAAACGAGATATGCTTTCGGTTCTAATGTTTGGTCATCTTTGGAGCCTTACGCTCCTTTCAGTCGATCTTCATATGAGATATTCTGAATCTCAAGAGATATCTTCTTCTTCATCTTCTTTTGGTGCATGAGTGTATATGGTCATGTACATAGTCTACTTCATGTCTCATATAATATGTTGCCTTCTGCAACCTTCACTATATCTTTCTCAGGGTTATCACCTGTGACCTAAAACAAGGTCAACAAAACAACAAGCAAGAATAATATCCTTTTGATAATAATAGATAAAGAAATAGCACGAATAATCATCACAATAGCTCCTTTAGATCTATCAGACGATCAAAAGTAAGAGATACACTATGAAATGAGGTCGACACTCTTATAGTGTTGTGATCGAACATTCCTCCATGGCAACCTGGAACTAACACATGAGGTTTCTCCTAGAGGAGGTGTTAGTTGTATCAGGAAAATGACTACATTAAGTATTTACCTCTATATGCTCACATGATATCAAGTATAATACTTTACAAAGACTTCTATCTCAACTACAGCGGTTACTTGTAAAGGGGTAGTCATCAACTTGTCATGTGTACCTTTGAATCTTATCAACTTGATTAATCAAACCTGGAGCCTAGAGCGTTGTCCTCAAGAATGAGTGTGCTTGCTTTTCTTCTAAGTCTCCTTCACTCATGATGACGAGTGCTTTCTTCAACCTGTCTTCTATACTAAGACAATATGTTATCTTGGCAGAAGGTTGGGTTAGAGGATAAACTCTTTTAATCCATCTAATACCTTGACTCAGATTTTGATCAAATATTAGAATGATAGTCATAGCTACAACATGCAGCACTGATCAAAATAATGTCATAACAAATAGATGCATATCAGAATAATCACACCTGGGTTGCATTATTCCTCTGAATGTGTTGGATCTTGAGATCCTTCTGGATCTATGGAAACATCCCTTCTCCTGTAAATACTCTTTAAATCTTAATCGTGAGTACATACCTCTGATGGCACTTGCAAGTAGAGGCACCATCTGGTAGCAGCGGTAATGATCACCAACTCTTGAGAACTTCAAGGGTGACTGCAACTGGTACTATGGCTGCAACTACAACTGATACTGCAACTGCAATTGATATTGCAACTGGTTATGAGACTGCAACTTAGTGTTTTATGAGGAAACCCTAATTTTTCAAACTTTGAATTTTGAAATTATGATCCAGGGGATAGATGCGCTGAGCTGAGGCGAGTAAGTTGGTGTAGTCAGATTTCTGAAAATCTAACTTTTACCCCTTCAAACTTGATCAACAGATTTATTGACTGGTGCTTATGGTTTTCTGGTACCTCTTGTACTCTGGTTTTTTGGTACTTCTGGTACTTTGTGAAACTAGGGTTTCACTTTCTGGGAGATCTAGCCACTGAAAAGTTGCGCTGAGGATGCCAAAGTGATCCTTGAGGAAGGGCACACTTTTCTATATGGTTTTGGGGATGAAATACTTCATCAACAAAAAGCCCTAATTTTCATGTACGACAACAATGACATTTTTCACTTTCTCTTGTGAAAGATGCTCTCTTTAACTTGGCTTTGATACCATGTTAAGGTTTAAGATATTATTAGAGTTCTTTGCATTTCACTAGATAACAATAGCATAAAATAGGATCACTGAGAAATACACAATCACAAGAGACACATCATTTATCCTGGGAAACCCTCATGGGGGAGAAAACCCAGCAAAACTTTCTTATTATAGATAGCCAATACAATGCCAAGAGATAACTCAAACAAATACAGAAAGT
>ML801095.1:63469-99645 GCA_009831015.1 Picea engelmannii
CTCTCTCTCTTCTCCAACTGTAGCTCTGAAACTTGTTTCTCAATGAACAAGTGAGTGTGTGTCTAAGTGAGACGCTAGCCTCCTTATTTATACAATTTTGGCACGTGTGGAGGTGTCTTTTCACTGGCAAGGTTGACTTCTTCTTCTGGGTGGTTATAACCACATTTAATATATTTTGGGGCCTCTTTAATATATTATGGGGTCGACTTCTTATTCTGCCTATTACAATTATGTTTTGACAAATCCGCAAAAGGGGATTTGGTCTTTTACAATAGCCGATGTGATCAATCTGCAATAGGGGATTGATCTAATGAATAATACAACAACAATAATTAGAACACACTTTGCAGTTATATTATTTCAACAACCTTTAGGGTCGTGCTTGCTGAATCATCATGTCAGGAACCTTAATTCTAGTTGGCTAATCCCTTCTTGTTTATCTTGAGAAGTATCCTTCACCAGATATAACCCCACATGGAAACCGTAGGGTATGAACACTGGCTTCTTATCCTTGACTAAGGTGGCATTGTATCCCTGCAAGATAGTCTGATCGCATATTTCTCCCACAACGAGTCGGTCTGGGACATGAGCAGGTAGGATATGTGGTGCTCTGGTGGCCCCGAACACCATGATGTAGGTTGAGCGTTCATCTAAATACCAATGTCCTACCTTTTCCTACCATTTTCTTAGATGTTGCAGATAATATTGGGCATTCCTTCTTAAAAATAATAAAATGAATATGGGCGATGAATTCATTGTAGATGAGTGCGTAAGACTTCTTGTACTTCTCTTCCCATAGTATGTTGAAGTAGACATGGACCGGGAGCTCCACAACATGCCAGCTTAAATTCATGTTGGCAAACACATTCCTTGCGCACATGACATCGAGCAGGTACGAGGCCATGTACAAAGTGGGTTCCTCCCCTTGTTTCAGTGTCCGATCCTACAGTACACAGATGCTCAATTGTTTTGAGATTTTCGCTCTCCAATTGAAGCTTCTCCCGGAGATCGCCACTGTGTATGCCAATGACATCCATGCTTCCGAAAACTTGGAGCAGTCCTTTTATCCATATAGTCGACAAATGAGAGCCATCAAATAGATGTATGTCTCCCTCAGGTTAATCGTCCCATACCAGCCATTTCTCCAGTTAGTGAATTTCTTGTCATCCCTGCACCATGAGGCCATCAACCGGCTGGTGTCATGGATTTCATAGAAATTCACCACGAAGTCCATGTTGAGCCGCTCCTCGAGGTCCCTGAGCTTGTAGTATTTCTAGACTTCTGTCGAGAGGAAACCTTTGGCACACCCGCCATTCTCATCGTTGATCAAGCACTCATGCCCGTTTGTATGGTCGATTAGCCATTTCAGAACCTCTATGCAAGGGAAAATAGGGGTTTTGCTTGCCACCATGTGTAAATACGACCGTCGAATGTTAGGGAACACCTGGTCAACGAGTGCTCTTACATCTGGGTCATTGTGTGGGATATACTCTGGGTATTTTTCTCGGATAATTATGTTGAAGAGATCCCCCCACTATGGGAGCATTACTTTGGATCTGGTGCTCGCTTCAGTATCACCAAAGGCTAGAGGCTGGACAAAAGCTTTCTTTGTTGATGTTTTAATGATAGGCCCTTCCCTGGGAGCATACTCCAACTGCCTCATGGTCCCCGGAGAAGAACCTTCACTTGTTTCAGCTTCTTTTAGCTTGGGTGCCCTTGGCGAGTGTCTGGTGGTTAGCTTTCTCAGTGGCATCTTTCCTGCAAATAGAGCATAGTTTAGAGACTATGCAAGAAAGTTGGATGCATATATAAATTACGACCAACAAATTGACAAACTTGAACACATACCTCTGAAGCTTTTCAAACCTAGTTTTGATAATCAAGGGGTCAGTACAGTCTCGAGGCGCTCGCTTTGCTCCTTCAAATGCTCTGGAATTCAACTTGTGCGCAGAATGAATCTATTCAAAAACCATTCTAGAGATTTAAAAAGGGGTGAAATTACCTTGTCGCATCATCCATTCAATTCAGATTATGAGTGTAATTTCATTAAATCTACCACCAGGTCTTCAAAGATGTTTAAAATTAAATTCATCGCAGGTTTGCGGCGCGGGCGTGGGTGGTAGTGTGGTCTATCGGTGATTTCAAATTGTTGTTGTTTAATCAGTGCATGAGGTAGTAACAAATGCAATATCGGGCATTAACTGAACTATTAAATGTCCAAATTCAATCGTATCTTATTCCACAAACATCCCATTGTTTCGCTCATTCAGTTGGTGGATCGGAGGTCGGGATTGTGCTTCAAACATTTTCGTTTGTATCTCCTTGAAAAATTTATGACATTGATCGATCTAATCGTACAGAGCTGACGTAGCAAAGATGACTAGGAGGCATGACTGGGACCCAGGGAATCTTAAAATGACTCGGGAAGAAACTAGGTCGTACAACCCCCTTACATGGTAAAGACACGTGGCATTCGATATCGGTGACTTCATTTGCTCGTGTTAATCGAAATCGGGACTTTCTTTAAGCTATACATTCTAAAACCCAATCCTATCTTGTTGATGCTGAAAACTATCAAGGATCGACGATCGGTGATAAACCTACCCAAGTGCTCTCGAATCGACTCTCTCGACAAAGTCTCGATACCAAAAAAGCGTCGGGGATCGATGATCGACGGTATTCTTGTCGCGGAGAAAAAAGGATTGTTTTAACTTTTCTGGATTTCCCCAACCCCGATAAAGCACATCGGTCATCAGCTATCAGTAATTTATTTGCATCCTTTGTTAATGTCTATCATTCTCGTATTTTGCAGATGGCGAAGGGGATCGGTTATTTCTTGAAACTTCATGTGAATAACTTACGCAAACCAACTCCACCTTCTGCTGATGTCGATGGGGATCGCGCTTGGCGACTATTGTAACTGTGTGGTTCCTTTACTTGATTGAATCTTTTTTCGACGTCGAACCTGAGTGCGTTAGGTGCAGTATTAGTTGTCAATTCTTAATTTGGTTGTAAATTTATTTTAGACATGAGGTTTCACAAGTTCAAACAAACCTAACTTGATGATAAGAGTCATGAAAATAAAACAAAGATAAACCATTTCCGAAAGTGAAATTGATTCAGACAGTGAAGAAAACAAGTGGTACCTAAAAAGTGATAAAATTTCAGCTTTTAGGGTGTGTTGAGTGCTCAACATGTTCATGGGAAATATGGAGGGAGTGTAATTAGCAAAAACATGATAGAATGGTGGGAATCAATAAACGAATATTTTTCAGCAATTAATAAAACAATCAACTGTGTATTTGAAGATATCAAAATTAACAGTCATCAATCCTTGCCATATCAACTTCTTCTTATTTCAACATGGACCCATCTTTAAAATTAATATCACAAAACAGGGATGAAACAAGTGAAATAGGGATTGTGGAGGGAGTGTAATTAGTGAAAAATGGTAGAATGATAGGGAAATTTTACGGATAATGTTCAAGTGAAATAGAAAAATATGTTATCTCTGATGCAAATTAACAATCAAACTATCTTTCTATCCAAAATTTTAAAATTTAGACAACACTCTTTTTCCAAAACAATAACCCAATATTGATGCCTTCTTAACAAAATTGCTCACTAGCCTCTGAACTATATTACACAGGAAACGATTGGATATGCCCAGAATTTTAGATAACCAAAATAACCCTGATAACAATACTGTCATTATATAACAAAATCAAAACAAACAGCATCATAATCGCTACAGGAATATAACAATAATATTGGAATGGACGAGCCGCAATTCATAATATCAACCCCAACAAAGATCCTTTAAATCCCACAGAGTCATGCAAAGCGCCCCAAAGAAAATCTCACAGCCATCATTTAATTGAAACACCATTCACTGCAACCCCTTTTTTTTAATTCCATTATGGTATGTATTATTCAATTCGAGCATCAGACATCTCATACACGGGTGCTTTCAAAAAAAATATGACAATTCAACCAAGATCTGCAACATTTGTTATCAGAACCATAAGCTTCAACAGAATGTAACTTCCCATGAATAGGTGAGTGTAACACTTCTTCCATAATTTCCAAGAAAGTGGCCATTTAAACCCATGCCTAAGTAAAAGAACAAGAATAGTGCTTCCATCAAATTCTGGGTAAGCAATTCGTTCACAGTAATGCGTAGGGTTCAATATGTGACAATGACAGTAAGTGGAAGAGACAGCGGGCCAAATAGACTGAGGGTTTGGAAATTACACAACACGGTAGGTTCACTCCAAGGTGCCTCACATTCATAGTCACAGGGTCGAGGTTATGGCGTAGGTGCATTAGCCACAGAGACCAGCAATGTCAATCTATAGGTGGAGTATTCACAAAACCCAGAGGTAAGGCTGAGATAATCCATTTCAACAAGGAAGCCAAACCCACAATACATAACCATAGGCAAGGCAAGTTCAACCACAAATTTTACTCACCAAATATTTGCGAACCATTACACATAGCAAAGACATTGCGACCATTTTTTTTTAATTCTGACAGTCTCAGAACAACCACCACATGAAACCAAGGATGCCACCATAAATACAAAGTTCCAAAAAAACACAGTGACATCTTGAGAATTACACAGACCACGAGCAACAAGAGCCAGCAATTGATTTAAGGGCAGAGCAAAGTTCATGGATGGAGAAGTAAGAGAAACCCCATACCTGTAAAATATGGCGCAAGGATAAAAGTCCAAGTTGTATACATCTTCCATGACCTATCAAGTCGTAGCAGCAACAACTAACATAGCACAATGCAAATGGTTAGGGTGGCAGGCTCGAGGAGAGTAAGAATGACTTGCATTTATTGCACGTCGCTTATCCCTTGGCCGTCACTCATGGCTAGTACGAGCCAAGTGCATTTTCCATCTCATGTCGCATTACCATTTCCATTTGACAATACAAACCCAATAATCCAAAGTTTGCATATGTCCAAATTCCAAAATGCACCAACCCTTGCCCCCATTTTATTAGTAAATGTTTATTTGCTTAGGGATGCCACTAACATTTCCCTCATAACAACGCGCACCACAATTGTAGAAAAGGTTGGGGTGCTCATCCATACACCACATAATCCATGTAAAATCAAATTCAAATTCAAAATAGAGTATTATTCCTTCACCTATAAAAGCAACATTTTATATTTTGCAAGAGATAATCAAGGCCACATTTTTCATTGTTTTAATTATCTTGCCCAGAATTTCTTATCATAAGCATTTTAACCACGATCTGAAGTGAATAAGCTATAGAATTTGTGTCACAACCAACACATAGGCAAACAAAATATAAGTATCGCTTCTCCGCCATAGTTCCATAAGTCACAAAAGGAGTCCCACCTACTAGTGTATTATTAATATAATTAAGTAATCAGTCTTGGCAATCATTTGCGAGCATGGTACCCAACATTGTGCTTTTAAGCATCAACAAACTGGTGACTCCACAGGGAAATCTATTCCCAACATATTAAGAACTCGTAATCTCTAGTTTCGCAGGTCAATAAATCATAGATCAATGAATCATTGACCAGAATGACTATGCAACAGAGGGAAGTGAGGTGGTTTAAGGGAATTAGTGAGATAGGATTTTGGGAATAACTCATGAAAAGTGGTACGTATGAGGGGGTTTGACCATGAATGCATAACATTTGGTCAGTCTTGATCACAGTGTCTCTTCAATTTTCAAGGAGAAACTTCCTGGTATGCTTTTTTGAATCTCGGGATGGAGGGAAGAAAGGGATAGCAGAAAAATTGGGGAAGAAGACCAAATCATCTATCTAACAGTAGTACCAAAAGCAAAAAGCATTATCAGTGCTGTCTAGAAGGACATCGTGACAATTGTGTAAACATTATTGTTATTGACCAAAAATACTTACAGAATGGGACTGTTGTTGAAAAACTGATCCAAAATTTATTTCGACAAAATATCATGCAATCTAAATAGAACATAAAAAGTGAAAGACAAACTAAATAAACTAAAAACCCAATTTATTATTTATGTACAAAGGAACGAAAAAACATTCTTGGAGTCAGGTAGGATGACATTTTGCATAGAGAAATGTGTCATCTATTTTGGATGGATGATTAATGAATTGAAAGATGATTCATAAAGAGTGTCTATCACCCTGCCAACCAACAAATGCTTGTAGCAAGGGTAATGGGCCCATCAAGATCCAGAAAAAGTGATTACCATATTGCAGGACCTACCAACCAACAAGACGGGATTTCTACTTGATATTGGAAACATGTGCATGATCAATAACATTAGAATGATGGTTAGAATTTTTTATGAAGAGGATGGAGTTAATGGGCTCTTTAAGCAGTATAAGGTCGCCATTTATGATTTCCTTATCAAGAAACAAACAACCATGCACAGAGGGAGAAAAAAAAAATTCAAATGCATAGGAATTCCTTTAAATTTATCATCATCAAAAGAAACCATGCATGCAAGGGAGATATGAATATCGTCATTGAATTCCTCAACCTCCTTGAACTGAAACAATGGGTTTGTGAAGGAATTTTGCGATGTAAAATATTGATTATTCTTATGGGAATTTTCACAAGAAGATCCAACATATGAACCTATATGGCGGCTTGAATCCCCTCTTTCATCTTCTTCAGAATAGTCATGAGAAATATGAGGGATAGTGCTATTCAAATAAAGAGAATTCTCCTTGTCGGATTCATTCATGACAAGTACTTCGTGTTGGGATGTAAAGATGTCCTAAAATATAACCTCTATACATCAGCTGAAGGTAGGTGTTGGCACAAGCATTTTACTTGTTGCATGCATTAGTTCTTACCTTCTATTTTCAATACCTCATCCTCCAGAGATGCAACACCTGCAAAAGGACAACAATCGTAACAAAAGGAACGACATTTTTTCCGTTAAAATGAATGAAAATACCTACAAAGGGAACAACAATCGTAATAAGGGAATGGTAGTCATTATATTGGGTCGAATTAAAGTTGTATTAATTGATTTGTAGTACTTTCCCAACTATTTAATTTGTCAATCAGAGGTTCGTAAACTTACGAATCACATGCAAAGTATATGCAGGATTGAAGTGGAACTAATCTAATATAATAGTAAAGATACAACTGAAATTGAATCATTAACCTAATGCAAGAAGCTGAAACACACAACTTGGAATTGAATTTCTACAACACACGACTGAAATGGAATTGCATAAATGAAATTAATCTAGGAATGGGAAATTGCGTCAAAGGATAAACAACATGTGAAGAGAAACAAGACGACACATGTGAGCTCACACTAACAGTAAAGCAATCTCAAATTACATTACAAGAATCAAATGACAAATCATGAAACAATAATGAAAGCATAAATCAAACTAAGAATCCATTTCTCCACAATCAAACTTGTCTTTCAAATCCTAATGACTACTACTAAATGACTACTCCTCATGAAGAGAGAGATAACTCTCTCTTATACATGAGTGCTTTGAAAAGAAGATAAGCATCTCATAATTACAAATCCACTTTTCTCTTAACTAATCTCCCATTATTACAAAATATAATCCCTTCAAATCCTCACACATATCTCTCATATATCTTGGATAAGATATGCCAACCAAATATCCATGATCTTCTCCTTGGAATAGGCTTTGAATAACTATCTCCTTGAAATGGTGGAGGAGATATTTGAGAAGACTTTTTGTATTAATTCTTCACATATTCATACACATTACAAAGCTTACACATTTTTGAGATACATATGAAAACATGTTGATTTTCTAATATTTAATCACAAATTCCCTTTTAATACTAAAATGAATAAAGTGGAGAATAATAAGGTGAAACCCAAATATATTTATGAAAATGGTATCATGAAAGGTTAATGGAGCGATGAAATGTGAAGAATGATGAAGGGAAAGGTGGATGAAAATATGACATTTGTGAGCCCCAACATACCCCCCAACTGAACTTGTTGCATGTCCGCATGCAACCATGCATGGATCTTCTCAAGAAATTTTGACATTTGAATGTTGGCTTTGAGTGATGATAATGAATGTTTCTAGGATGGGAATGTCATGAATAACAGCCGACATTTTCTTATGGTTGGTTCTTGTGTGACAACCATGAATATAAATAACGTTGGTTCTTGTGTTAACAACATTCATCTCGTTATTTGTTCTCTTGTTGTTATGATAATAATTTACCCATATACTTACTAGAAAAGATAAGCTATCAATGTGCATAAGGAAACATCACTGAGTATAAGAAATCCCTTTTTCGTATTTGTGAATCATGCCAATATGCATATCAATGCTTATGAAGCAAAGTGCAACAGAGTATCGTTGGAAAAGAAATGTTGGTAAATGGTAAATGAGACAAAAATGGAATGGTGGTAGTGGAAAAATGGAGTGATGATAGTGAATAAAGTCCCCTACCCCCCAACTAAATTGGTTTCATGTCCGCATGCAACGTGGCATGAGTCATAGAAGTGAAAAGTAAAGGGACCTTGGTGAGGGAATTTTCCAAATTATTCATTGCTAGCAGTTGAGGAATTACATGATTAAAGTTTAGAAAATAACATGCCTCCACTTACCAAAAATTTTGATGAACTATGAAATAGGAATATGATTGATGCAGCTGCTGGAGCATGGAAGATGTCACTGTTGATTGATCATGTGAAAAGTGATTGTTGTTGTAGCTGTGACTGTTGTATGTTGGATCAAAGACTGTGAAGTGGAGGAATCTGAACTATTGTTGATGAATCATGGAAAAGAGGAAGTATGAAAGTGGAACTGTGGTACTTCTCATATAGCTGAAAAATACTGCTACAATTGTTGATGGAGTCATGAGAAAGTGTATAGTCTTCACCCACTGCTAAACCCGATGGTACAATTATAATCATGCGAATGGATGTGTCGATGTCGAGCATGAAGAGAAGTCATTGGATTATCGACCATTGATGAATGTCGTTAACCAATGCGAGGAAAACTCACCATTGATGTCAATGAGTGCTAAGGTACCTGAGTACATCTTCCGAAGTGTGAATAGATTTCTTGATGTTGAGACACTTGCAAGATCTGACGATCAAGGGACAATGATGTATTCTCGGGATTGTCAGTGAGAGAACTTTCCATTAAGGCATGCAAGCCTCTAGGTACTCAAAATGGACTCTAGTCTATATCCCAAATAAGGTGTTGAAGTCGATAGGGAAAGACTTGTTGAAAGGTGGGCCTTAAGGAATCTCACATCAGTCAACGTGAGTTCATACAAAATGATTTGTAGGGCTATAGATGAAAATATCTCAGTATCAACAGTGTTTATGGCAAGTCATGGAAAGGGAGCTGGATAGTTTTATTGATAAGGCGAAATGAACTGGAAAAAAAAAAAAGATGTATGCAACTCATAAAGATAGGCGTGTGTGAATTCATGAGGATAATTCAATGGAAGATGGGCTTCAAAACAAGGATAACCAATCTTCTTTGAAGGAGAAATGGGACGAAATAATTCATGACGCAAAATGGTTTTATGAATGGTCGTTGTGTAACAGTAGACGCCATGGTGTGTAGAATGAGAATCAGCGCCTTCAATCTTGCAACAAGCATGCTTTTCATGAAAATATTTGTGATCACTGAAAATCATTTCAGCATGAAACACGATTGTTTCTGAAACCTAGAAAAAAAACTTAGTACAAATTCTTGCCTGAAAACTTGTGAGATGTTCGAAAAACATAACATGCAGAAAGAAGTACAAATGCGGAAAATTAATAAAATGTGTTTTTTTACCAGTTGTCATTGTCGTTGCACGCACGCTTGTTTTGTCGTTTTGTAGCTTGAAGTGGTTTGAGACAAACAAATTATCGGAAAGCACAAAACATGTTTGGATATTGTGTCCAGGAATGAGTGAGATGTCCATTTGCAAATTTTATTTGTGTTGTTTTTAATTTTTGTAATTTGTTTTCTCTTTTATGAATTTTTTTGTTTTATTAACTATCTAAAAGAAACAAAATTGCAAACAAAACTTCATTGAAAAAAACATCAATGAAAAGTAGAAAATGCAAATTATTGGCATGTATGAATCCTTCACATAGCACGGCAAAACCTTAGTTAAATTTTTTTATCCAACACTTGTTAAGTTGCCAATGTTGAGTCAAGCTTGTAGTGGCAGTAATATGGGAAAAAAAATAAAACCAGACAAGCAGGTCTTTATAGTTTTATCTATTTTCAAATTGTTATGGGAAACTTACTAAATAATACAAAACCGAGGTTACAAAGTTCAATCATCATATAGAAACTTCCACTTTCTCCACATGCAAACAATTTTCAATATATGTGCGAGAAAGTAAATGGGAAACGTAGGATTCAGAAATAGTGGAAAATGAGAAGATGACCACCACATTTGTAGGTTTTGCAACTCAAATCTCAAGTCATAGGAAACTACTACTCAGGCCATTGAAGAGGTAATATGCCCGATGTAGTTTTGTGGTCATCTCTGCAACAACCTGTTATCAATGTAAACAACTCAAGAATATCATCAAAGGCAATTGCAGAGGTAGAGGGTGTCTATTATATAGGCGAGTGTTAGGATCTAGAAATTCATTAAAGAATAAACAAGACAACGACAGATTGTGCATGGGCTGGACTTTTAGTTAGATTTGTCTTACCAGAGTATCTTGCATGAGCTTCCTCATCCAGGGTTGTTTGAACGTGAGATCCTCTTTGACCTCTTCCATGACAAAATTGAATCACGCGCAGGGTCATTTAGGATCTATAATGGTTCATTGCCTTATCCGTCATGTCTCGTCGACGGATTGGCCTGGCTATAATCAATTCTCCAACGCTTCTATATATATTCACCAGCCATTGAATATGGAGGGAGGGGAGTTCAACCGCAGAGGTTCAGAGTGTACTGACCGAGTCAACGTAATTGGATCAATAATTGGTTCATCGTGGAGTATGGATTTCAATCTTGCGAACCAGAGACTGGTTGTAATAGCAGCAGTTACTGTCGTTGCTCATATCCTGAATAGGACAAAAAGAAGGGCCGCTCCAAAACTCCCATCTTTCCTTGAGGAAAAAGAGTTAGTTATTTATCCCACATTCACACGCAGATGTCAAGAAGTTATCCAATGGAAGTGTGATCTACTATGTAGACTATGATGGTTCACCCTGTGGTTTCCAACAACATTAATCCGATCATTTTACTGGCGCCTCTTTAGAGAAAATCATCAGACTTATGCAAGGATTGGATTCGGATTTTGATTTTATGGGATTGGAATCCCAAGGATATCGCATGATAATTTACATGAGTTGTGAAGGGAAAGTCGATAAGTAAAAGATAACTGAAACTTGACCACCTGCCAAGAAAATAAAATCCACATTTTAATATCAAATACGATTCGCAGTGATCTTAGGATAATCGTTGCAGCTCATGATCACTAAAAAATAAGTAATTGCCTCCATCTCTCTCAATTTGTGTTAACGGATAATTGACTAGACTTTTATAAATGAATCTCCCACAAAAGCAAGCCTTTTGCCTCGCAATAGCTCCAGCATATCTGTTGCATTCAATCTTGGTATGTTACAGTCATGTGGTTGCCATCTCCACCTCTCATAGCCATTATCAGGCCTTATGTTGAAGAAACAGTTGAATGACTCATCTATGTGTGGGAAAAAACCTGGAGGGTAAAGTGTCCCAGTATCATCAGGAACCCATCTTCCAAAGAATATATCACACTTCTTTTCCACTGATTTTGTTGATCCATTAACGATCCTCTATGACTTAAATTTTGTACTGCTTGGAGCCAAATCAGGCACAACAACAGAGGAATTTTGCATGCTTCTAGGGCTCTGAGAGCTATAATTGCTAGAAACAACTCTAGGAGGATTATCATTGAACCTTACTAGAATTGGTCCCTACGTGGAATTCTTGGAAACTGTTTTCTTATTCATCCCATCTATTACTGTTGAATTCACCAGCATAGAACCATTGTTATGGATCCCATGTGTAATATTTTCCCTTGGATCAGGCTTGCAGCCTGCATAGGCCTCTGACACTGGGGAGAGCACCGCTAGCTTAAATGTGATCCGCTGCAACTGAACCGGAAGAGACCTTCATTCCATGCTTAAAGACATATCAAGTGGATATGTTGGCTAATGAATATTACTATTCGAGATCTGGACGTTAGCTCATTTTACTAATTGTCAACTTAAATTTGATTCCAAAATAAAGCATAAACAAAAAAACTTTGTATGCATCCTTCTCGTCTTTTATGACTGCTTACTGAATCCAGGTAATGGAGACAATATTAAAATGCATGCAAGACTGGGCATGAGTTAATTAGCTGAGGGGGAGCAGATTTGGTGGGAAGTCATCGCTAAGTTGAAGAACAGGTACAACCAAGTGTCTCTGGTGACGAAATTCATTAATGCAGGAAATGTAAATTGATGAAGCAGATTGCAACAATGTTTATTCTTTTATAGGAGGTCGAACGTGTAAGATCGAATGTTTGCAGGTTTCAGATCTCTATGCAAGCAGGTTTAAAACGAGAGTAGCAGAAAGCATGATACAGTTTCATCTATAATGTAAAAGCTCAAAGGAATCATTTGCCTAAATTTGCAAACCAGTTTTGTTCTTACTCAGCTAATGCTTTATTGTTCTTACTTGCAAGTACAAGATGGATGGGCAACCTTTTTTTACATTAATTTTTTTTTATATTTGTTTCTAAAAAAAATGAAACTGAAAAATGTAAAACAATTTTTTTTTTTTAGCAAATGGAGATAAATGATTTGCAAATTAAGGATGAAATCGATTAGGCATGTTTTCAAAACATTAATTTATTCATTCCTGAAAAATTTAAAGATATCCTACTTTCTGATCCTTGCGATTGCATGAAGCACGAAGGAGAGCATACTTATTCTAAGAAAATAAAAATAAAAACTTGAAAATAACGTCCTACCTACACTACTCTAATTAAAAATTAAAGATTAGTTATGTGTAATCAAATAACCAGTGTATCCAAGCACGCAATAGTAATAAGAATATGTCCACTTTCAATTTCGCAAATGACAATCGGAAATATGTATGAACCTGCGAAATTAGCTGTTGAAATTGTAAATTAAAAAAATAAAAAGAAAAACTAAATGGATCTAACCTGGTACTCGCTTGAAACCATCATTCGGTCAAGCTTTTGTAGGTGCAATTTGTCTTTCTCAGATCATGTTGCAGCTCCTCGTTTTCCTCCTCGACCTCCTTCTTGCCTAATTGTTCTTCATTAAATATGCAGGATTCTTCGTATGTTGATTCTTCGTTCGCCTCTGCAAGAGTAATTATGCTTTCGACTACTATCAAGATCTCCTCTTCCAGAGAAGAGGAGATCCCGACTTTTGCTAGGACCTGAGTGAGTTGTTCCAAGTTTAAAATCATTTTTAAACCATCTTATTAAAGAGATTCTTACAACACCCAAACCGAAATCTAAATAAATAAATAAAACTTAAATAAAAGCACTCTTACTGAAACAGAAAACAAATACTCTTCACAGTTGTAGAAATCAAATGCTCTTTGTATTTGGCAGGGACATGAGGAGTCTCCACTCAAGTAGTTGCTATGACCCTCTCACCAACACATGTAGATCACGCTTGCAGAAATTAAACACTCTTGCATAAATTGAAATTTGCAGGAATTGAAACACTCTTTACAGAAATTGAAATTCACACTTACATAGTTGGCAGGGAGAACATGGGAGTCTCCACTCAAGTATCTTCTATGACCCCTTACCAACATATCTATATCACACTTGCATGAATTGAAATGAAAAAATGAAACAGATACCTCAATCCATCATGCTTTCCCAGCAGTGGCGCCAAAATGTTCGGTTGTAAAGATGTCCTAAAATATAACCTCTATGCATCAGCTGAAGGTAGGCATTGGCACAAGAATTTTACTTGTTGCCTACATAGGTTCTTACCTTCTATTTTCAATACCTCATCCTCCAAAGATGCAAAACCTGCAAAGGGACAACAATCGTAACAAAAGGAATGACAGTTGTTCCGTTCAAATGAATGACACTACCTGCAAAGGGAACAACAATCGTAACAAGGGAACGACAGTCGTTATATTGGGCCGAACTAAAGTTGTATTAATTGAGTTGTAGTACTTTACCAACTATTTAATTTTTCAATCTGAGGTTCGTAAACTTAAGAATCCCATGCAAAGTATATGCAGGATTGAAGTGGAACTAATATAATCTAATGGTAAAGCTACAACTGAAATTGAATCATTAACCTAATGCAAGTAGCTGAAACACACGACTTGGAATTGAATTGCTACAACACACGACTGAAATGGAATTGCATAAATGAAATTAATTTAAGAATGGGAAATTGCGTCAAAGGATGAACAACATGTGAAGATCAACAAGACGACACATGTGAACTCACACTAACAGTAAAGCAATCTCAAATTGCATTACAAGAATCAAATGACAAATCATGAAACAATAATGAAAGCATAAATCAAACTAAGAATCCCTTTCTCCACAATCAAACTTATCTTTCAAATCTTAATGACTACTCCTCATGAAGAGAGCGAGCACTCTCTTTTATACATGAGTGCTTTGAAAAGAAGATAAGCATCTCATAATTACAGATCCACTTTTCTCTCAAATAATTTCTCATTAATACAAAATATAATCCCTTCAAATCCTCACACATATCTCTCATGTATCTTGGATAAGATATGCCAACCAAATCTCCATGATCTTCTCCTTGGAATAGGCTTTGAATAACTATCTCCTTGAAATGGTGGAGGAGATATTCGAGCAGTCTTTTGTATTAATTCTTCACATATTCCTACACATTACAAAGCTCACACATTTTTGAGATATATATGAAAACATGTCAATTTTCTAATATTTAATCACAAATTCCATTTTAATACTAAAATGAATAAAGTGGAGAATAATAAGGTGAAACCCAAATATATTTATGAAAATGATATCATGAAAGGTTAATGGGGCGATGAAATGTGAAGAATCATGAAGGGAAAGGTGGATGAAAATATGACATTTTTTAGCCCCGACACTTCGTTAGACACAAGTTGATAGTGAGTAGGATATATTTCAAAAAGGTCATCATTAAAGGGGAAGGCATCAAATAAAGCATTGTCAAAAGTAGGATTAGTAGGCATATCAAGACAATAATCCTTACAATCCTCTATGAATATAGCACTACGAGATGCATGATTGTCTTCCTGCAGAATCATCATGAAGAGAGAGGGATTTGTGTGATATTCATTTTTAGCCTTTAAGAACAATCCACGGGTTAATTGTTCATGAGGACCATAGCAAAATTCAGATCGAGGAGGGTCGGGATGCTTTCAGGTAGAAATTCAAAGTGATGAAATATAGGTAAAGGAGGAAAGTCGATAAGAAAATTTACAAAAATTGATTCTCCCATGAAAATTTGACTAGCTACTATACGTCTAGACGAGTCTCTTTCTTTACCACAAGGGAAAGTGGAAAAAGATATGCATAAGTATGTATATCATAAACCCCAATAGATTGATAGAAGCCAAGGAAATCATCAATATGGTTCTGAGAACATTCCCATAAGTTACCCTCGAAAAGAGGACAACTAACCATTGACAATGAGCTCAAATTAGATTTATACGTGATCATGCAAGATAGGACTCGATAAAGTCATGAAAAAGAAAAAGAAAAACTTATAAACAGAAAATCACATAAACAATAAATACAAAAATACAAAGTAAAAATACAAGAAACCAAGGAAATAAAGATAATGAGTTTTTTTTGTACTTCCACAGTATAGTCGCCAAATAAATGTTGAGGAAAAGGTATGAAAGACCTTACTCAATCATTTTCAGATCTTGTCTGGCTAGGACAAGATAGTTGGGAATGTTACCCAGGCTTTATAGCCTCAAAACATTTACTCAATCCACGAGTATTAATTACAGAGGATCGAGGCTGATTTTAAAAATTATATATGAAACAACATAAATCAAGCTAAAAATTATACAAGCTATGTGTATACAGATTTTACAATTTAAAATAGACATGGAGACAAAAATGAAAATGAAGAACCAAGTCAATAAATATAAATATGAGACAGGACAATAATCGATTTTATTCAATTCTGAGATACAAAAAATTGTATGTCTCTTTTACAAACCCCTGCGAGGGTAGGGACCAAAGTCAGATTTAGATTGAATCATCTTGCCACAACATGTTTCCACTTGACTCTGCAAAATATTCTTTATCAGCTATGAAAATAAATTCATAACAAATAAGAGTACACAGATTATCAAGAATGAGTCCAACACCTTTGAAACAAGTTGTTGAAAGATATAATTCAGCTTTTAATATCAATGTCTTCAATAAGACCCTGTTGTCATCAAGAGGATTAGGCTTTAAAGTAACTCAGAAGTGAATTAAAATTGAAACAATCTCAAATAATTAGAGAGAAAACCTCAATATTGTAGTTCTCCTTGTATTTTTCTCCCTCTCTTGTCTCTTCATTCAATTGGGATTTTATTTTTTTCCCAATCAGTTGAAGTAGTTCAGCTACTTTTGTTAGTTAAGTCAAATTGACTTAACAAATTAGTTTAAGATATGATCTAGGTGGATATCGGTGGCCACCCACTTTTTCCGGCTGGCTCAAAACCGTTTTTTGGCAATTTTATTAATTTATTGTTTTTAGCAGTTTCTAACTTCTTGGGCCATTTTGAGGGCCTAAATGAAGGTTTTTAGGGATCGAGCTTCTCAATGATAGCTAAAGGAATGATTATGCCCCCAAAATAAATCTCCTCGACGATACCTTTCCAACGAACTATCGTTCGCCGCAAACGAAGATCGTATGCAAAAGTTACGACTTCAAGAAGTTGATGTACTAACTTACCCAAACGAGGCCCACATGACTTTTGGGCACTTCATCTGCTAGGGTTAGGTTTTTGGATGTCTAGGGGTTTTTACATTCATGTTTATTGTAAAAAGGCCTTCATATCCTCATTGTAATCATCTTCTTGCGAATGAGTGCAGTCGTCACATCTCTCCCTAGAAATAAGACGCCACCATTCCAACAAGCTCATTTTCCGTTGCATTTTACAGTTTCAGCTTATTTCCTTATGGAATAGAAAACTCGTTTTATTGTATCTCTATTATTCTATGTTAAGCATATTTTAATAATTTGTATTCGTTTCATTTTTCTCATAAAATCTGGATCAGTGGTATTAGAGCGTTATGCTCCTTATCGTGCTAGAGCATGTCCCCAACGAGGTCAAGGTAGAAAGAATTGGGTCTCGAGCTTGTTACTCTTGAGGACAAAATCTCTCGCACGCCCAAGCGACCTCTCATGAAAGGAGAAAAGAAAGATGACAGGACAAGAGATCAAGATATCCTTTCAAAATGTTGCTTGAGGAATTCCTCATGCAACAGAGGAACGAGATGATGGATAGTTTCACACAAATCCTTCGGCGGCTATCAACAGGCGATGCATCTTCCTCGAGCGGAGGCATCGCCCCCTTCAAGGTACAAATAAACTTTGATATTCCTATATTTGAAGGTCATATAGATGCAAATATTGTATACAAGTGGTTGAATCTACTAGAAGGGTTTTTTTTTTCCATAACTTTTCGAATAGAGAAAAGATTACTTTTGCGCTCCTCAAAGTTGTTCCCCATGTCAAAGATTGGTGGGAAACTTTATGTGAGCAAAAGGAAACAGAGGAACCCTCATTATTTATAGTCACGACCACCTGGGAATCTTTCATGGATGCTATTAAGGAACAATACTACCCTGTCAGAATTTATGACGAATTGTATACCAAATGGACCACACTGCGGCAAGAAAGAGACCAAGCAATTCCAGAGTTCACAAATATCTTCCATACCTTGCGCACCAAGGTGAGTATCAAAGATTCGGAGTGACATCTGGTGCTCAAGTATCATGGTTCTCTACATAGATACATACAGACCGAAATGGAATTTCTGGACATCTCGTCCTTGGGCGTGGCCTACCAATATGTCGTCAAAATCGAGCAAAAGCTCAAACAAAGGACGCAACAATTTGGGCCTGGGAACCCCTCACAGCAAAATCCAGGAATACAACCATTCCATCTTTGATCTGTCCAACATAACAAAGGACTGAGCAAATATGGACAGTATCAATACAACCATTCCAAGACGCAAGCAAATAAGGACACCGGAAAGACAAAGAAAGATACCGGGAAGTGGTGCGACTTCCATAAGAGTCGTTGGCATAACATTGTTGATTGCCGCTCAAAGCAGTCATTGGTGGCCGAAGTGAAAGCCTCTAAATCAAATGTGGGTTATGACTCTAATTCAGAACCAGAAAGGGGAATATGGATCATTGATGTGGAACCCAGTGCCACCGTTGCTACCACCAAGCTCCATCTTGGTGAACCAGACGAGCTAGAAGAAGGTGAGCGCCTCTTCCATTCACAGATGTCGGTGAAAGGCACCCCACTGCACTTCATCGTTGATAGTGGTAGCCAGAAGAACCTCATCTCAGTAGAGGTCATCAAGTGGCTAGCCTTGCCGACAACGCCGCACCCACAACCCTACACCATTGGATGGCTCTGCCAAGGAAGCGATCTTCGCGTCAGCCAACAGTGTCTACTGTCGTATGACATCAAGCCCTTCAAAGACAAGGTATTGTGTGATGTTGCTCCTCTCAAAGTTTGTAATGTTCTTTTGGGCCAACCTTATTTATGGAAACATCATGTTGTATACAAGTCCTCGTAGTGTTATTATTACTTTGAACATGAAATTGTACAGGATACCCGAGGAAGTCCCTCCTAGTGTTATTTCCTTGATATCTGCTAAGAAATGCAGGAAGGTCATCTCTCAGACCGATAAATTTGTCTTCTTCATGATTCACTCTCAGAGTGAGCGAAATATCGTAGCCACATCCAGGGCCTCTGCAGCCAATCTCTCCACACAATAGAAGCAAGTGGATAAGGTTGTGGAAGAATAATTTGATATCATCTCTTCTTCTACTGGGGTACCTTTGCACTACCATGTCAAGCATCCCATCGATCTGACCCAGGGGCACCGCTACCCAGTGGGCCAGTCTATCATCGCTCTATGTTAGAAAATGAGGAGATCAATATGTGGATCCAAGAACTGCTCCATAAGGGGCACATATGTCCCAGATCATTGCCTTGTGGGAGCCCAATCGTGCTGGTGCAGAAGAAAGATAGGACCTGGCGACTCTGCATTGATTACCAAGCCCTGAATAAAATCACAATCCGAAAGCGATACCCGATTCCCCGAATCGATGACCTCCTTGATCAGCTCACGGGGGACAAATACTTCAGTAAGATTGATATGAATTTTGGCTACCACCAGGTCCCAATTAAACAGACAAATGTATGGAAGACAGGCTTCAAGTCAAAGGAAGGTATTTTTGAATGGTTGATCATGCCCTTTGGTTTGACAAATTCTCCAGCAACTTTTATGAGGATGATGGACGATATCCTACGACCTTTCACCAATAATTTTTCAGTGGTGTATCTGGATGACATCCTCATCTACAACAAGACTTGGGCGGAACACTTGCAGCATATTCAACGGGTTCTACACACCCTGCGGCAACACAAACTATATGCAAACTTGGAAAAATGCTCCTTCGGCATGGACAGGGTCCATTACTTAGGCTACATCTTTGATCAACATGGTATGCATGTGGAGCCAGCCAAGATCTAGGTCATCCGTGACTGGCCAGCCCCAACCACACTCATTGAACTTCGGAGCTTCTTGGGCCTCGCTAATTTGTATCGCAGGTTCGTGTCAGGATTCTCTCATATCGCATGGGCCCTCAACCAAGAAACCAGGGGTGGCGGTAAGGCAAAATTTATGTGGGGCTTGTCCCAACAACAAGCCTTCGAGGAATTGAAGAAACGTTTGTGCTCATCCCTGGTACTTTCATTACTGGTTCTACAACATCCCTTTGAGATTGAGACAAATGCTTCAGACTATGTTGTGGGCGTCATTCTCACTCAACACGGCCACCCCATGGAATATCATAATGAGACACTATCAGATGTTGTCTGTAAGTACCCTACTTGTGACAAAGAAATGTACTCCATTGTGCAAGCCTACCGCCAGTGGAGACATTACATTCTTGGGAAGGAGACAGTCATCCACACTGATCACAAGCCACTGCAGTTCATGCAGACCCAAGGCAAATTGCAGAATGATCGCCATCAGAAGTGGTCCACATACTTACAGCAATTCCACCTCGACATCAAGTATAAAACAGGAAGTACCAACCAAGTTGTTGATTGCCTCAGCCGACCTCCAATTGCGGCACTCACCATGGTGACCTTGTGACCTTGCAAAGGAGCACTGGAGCTCCCTATCCCCAGACCCAAAGTCTGTAAAGTGAAGTAGGAAAGTACAAGACTTTTACCTGAACTAGGCATCTCGTATGAGAACGGAGGGCCTGTCTCACTTGGTGTGAAAGGGGTTGTGGCCGCCTCCAAAGATGGGATCGGACCACTGTGCGAAGTAGTTGCGGTCAAGACCATGGTGGCTCATACCGACGACGGTGGGTTAGGAGATGAAATCTCTCCTGTGGTGACAATCGTGGTGGGAATTGAAGAATTCCCAGAAGGAGTAACAACATTTGCTTCCATTGTTGTGTGCAACACTATCTGGCGCTCGTAAAATTGAATTGGTACAATGAAAGGTGCCAAGAAATCAGTGGTTGAGGTTTCAACTGGGCTAAGAGCGGTTGCTTCAAGGTCCAAAACGACCGATTCCTCTGGGGGTTGGTCGGGCACAATGGTTTGTAACCCGATCGCTTCAAAAGACCCTTGTTGGTCTAGCTTTCGCCTTAATGGTGGCGGGGGTGGCTCCAGTGTAACCGGCGGCAGGCCAAGAAGCCTTCATGACTGGTGGAGCTCGGAATCCTCCACTGTGTGAGAAGATCCATGACACTCTAAGGTAGTCTAAACGTTCAAAAGTAACACACACTAAAAAAATTCCCTAGAAGATAAGACATGCAAACACTAAATTAATTGGAAGAACAGTTACAACAACCAACACTAGAGCAACTTACCGGTGCAAGTGCAACTTGAACACAGAAGCACCCTCTGGGTATACTCTGCAAATCATGGCCCGATGTCTATCCTAGGTACCATGATATACCCCCGCAGTCACCTGTGTATGTCCCTAAAAAGATTGGCAACTAGGTTGCCAGCGCGAACAGTCACCAGGCGGGTACAGTCGAAAGTCGGGTAGACCGCAATGAGCAGGGTATCGAGCCCGAAACCTATCAAGGGTATCGAGAGAAAATGGTCTCGAAGACAACTGAGGACCTCGAATGGATTCGAGACCCACGAAGCCCCATGGCAAATGCAAATGACGAAATCCCAAAGAAAGCCCTCTATATGTGTTCTCCACTACGATTGGTCCAGCTTTGGAGGGGTTATCTCCGCTACCTTTTTGCACGCGACCTCGTGTTTATCCCCTGTGTTAGAGGGGGGTCCCAGATAACTTTCACAACATTGGACTTAGACACTCCCTATCTCAGACTCCAATGTTTGATTTAAAATGGCCTTGAAGAGTTTCCTCTCCAACCTAATCCAAGGCCCTAGTCCTGAACTAGTTGGTGAACCCTACAAACATAAAAGTCTAGAAGATTTTAAATTTAACGTTAATTTTATAGCTTTGTCTTACGTCAAGGGGTATGAAGGTGAAACTGATGATGTGTAAAAGACGAAAGCATAAAATGAATAAAAAAGATGGAAACAAAACTTTTACTGAATGCAAAATTTCAACAACTTTTCAAAAGAAATATTTGTAATTTTTCTAAGATTTTGGACAATAAACTCAAAAGAAATTTCACTTGACTACAAGCTACTTATGCTCTAAGTAAACTGCAAAACTTATGAAATAAATGACTTTTCCCTGGCTAATGATGCAGAAACACACTCTTCAACCAAATAAGAAAATGAAAAGAGATTTTTTTATTATTATTTAAATGCTAGTAAAGCAAGAAAGGAAAAATACCGACAAGCAAAAACCAAGAAAAACAATTCTGGCCTAATCGCAGATCGCAAAGAATCGGATTAAAAGATCACACACTAGCAATTGTAAAGAAAATGACTCTCGCACTTGTCTAAAAACCATAAAAATTCTTTTATTTTTATGACAACTTTTTAAATGAGAAAAAGCAAGCTAAGGGTAAGATTAATCCTAAGCTACTGACCGCTCAGACAGAGATTCAAACACCTGAGAAGAATAATTCTTATCAAGGGAAAGGATGAATGCCTTACCCTCAACAACAAGTATCATGTACAAGCACGCGACTGTCACTTTAATAGCACGCGTGCGAACGCACACTGGATAGAGACAAAGGGCGTGTACACGCGGGTTGACCTTGTACAGGCCACGTGTATATCTAAACTCTGAGAAAAAAGAAGAGAGAGGACCCAAAACCAAGAAGAGACCACTGATATTGATAACCAGGATCCCTTGAAGGCTTCAACACTCTTTTTGACAGAAAAACAAATAATGTAAGGAAAAAATGATAAGGCAAAAACAACCTGAGATAGGACTGCTAGCAAACAAGACTCGGATAGAATTCCAGAAAACCCCCTGAGAATGTGTGATTCTGACAGGGAAGAGGATGACTGCCTCTAAAGTTCTCTGAACTCTACACGCTACTGCTATCTCTTTAGCTAGCGTTCACACGCGGGTTGTAAGAGAGTAGGGCACGGGCACACGCGTGCAGGCCTTATGCAGGTCGCGTGTACCTCTGTGGGTCTCGAAAAACACAGTCAAGCAAAAGACAGGGAAAGCTGGTATGGAAAACCAGACTCCCTGCTAGATCAGACCTTACAGAAACTAAAAGAAAAAATAGGCAAGAAAAACTAGTCTGTAAAACTACCCAAAAACTAAATAAAATTCCAGGAACCCTAGAGAGTCTCCCCAGTATGGTCGCCGATTCTGTTGTTGGGAAAATCTCCCTACGGACTAGCAAATAGAGTTCAGACTTTGCATGCAGATATAACCGAAGAGAAACTACTTTCTACCTTCATCCCTAGATTTAAATCCCCTTTTCTTAGTAAATGCATGGAAAGATCAACCTACCTCGTTCCTGGCGTTTGATGTCGATCCTCCGTTGTGCTTGATTACTTGTTCATGATACTCATTCCAAAGTTGACCTGCATCCAAGACAAGCAACAACTATGCACGCATACTACTTATATACTAACGGGTTAGAAATCCAAACATATACTGATCAAACTATAAACAGTTCATGAATTGGGATGGGAAAATAATTTTCTTTATTACTTTAAATGAGTCAACTTACAAAAGTTGAGACTGGCCACCGCTCCTTGAACCTGATCCTGGGCTCCTCTTCTTCTGTCCTCCAACTGCTTTGCTTTGAATCTCCTTTGGTACAAGGAAAGGCTAAAGGTTTGGGACAATGAGAATACGTAAATGGGTAGAGTTTCTTCGCAATATTTTTTATCTTTCCAAATGGGACCCCTACCCCTTCTTTTATAGGCTAGAAGGAGCTAGGTATTTGGATGAACCCTCGGCCATGCATGGCCGGGAGTTTCAGTTAACTCACCCATAGCTTTTGTGCTCCGTCGACAACTTTCCTTTTTTCGTGCTTTTGTCGATCCACGCGGGTTGTTTTGGGTCAGCCAGCGTGTACACGCATGCAGTAATGGATTAGGGCGCGTGGGCCTTTATAAAAGAGGATTTTCAAAGAGTTGTTCAGTTGTGCTTTGGCAAAGAAGGGATATGAGTTGGCCTGATGCCAGGTAAGCATGTGTGGTGCAATTTAGGGTTATAACACACCCCCAGACAGATGGCCAAACTGAGGTCATCAATCGGATGATCGTACATATCTTGTGCATGTACAATTCAAAATACCCCCGCACATGGGATGAGAGTCTTCCCTATTTCCAACATAGCTACAACTGAGCCCTACATAGATCAACTGGCCACAACCCCTTTTAGGTGGGGTTGGGATTCCAACCATTGGGCCCCATGGATGTTTCACTACCCCTGGTGACCCCCTCGATCGACTCGTCCCCTACTCCACCAAAAGCTAACAAAGCCACCCAGTTCATTGAGCAGATCCAACACATCTGCCAACAGGTTGATGATATTCTACAGAAGTCTAATGCCAAGTACAAGCAGCACCATGATCAACATCGGGTGCCACATAAGTTTCAGGTGGGCGAAAAAGTTTGGCCGCACTTGCAGAAAGAACACCTTATAGGGCCTCATCGGAATCTTCTCCCACTCCATTATGGGTTGTACACCATCACCAAGGTTGTGGGTGACAATGATTTTGAGCTCAACATTCCTCCTTTCCTTGGCCTGCACCCAGTCTTCAACATGGCTCTCCTTCGACCATATTTCCCACCATTATTGGACACCTCAGAGATAGCAGAGCAGTTGACACCAACAGATCTCAACCATGACTGTATGCAACAGGCATCCAGTGATCATATTGTGGACACACAGATCAAGGGAACTTGACAACAAAGGATCCAGCTTTATCGAGTCGTCAAAGCAAGGCAGCTCCTACACCAAGGCAAGTGGCTCACCCAGGGCCAAATTCAGCAGAAAATTTTCCTCATCTGATGGGGGAACTCAATGCAATGGAGACCATATATTCCTAAACAGGGAGGATTGATCCAGGTGGATATCGGTGGCCACCCATCTTTTCCAACTGGCTCAAAACAGTTTTCTGGCAATTTTGGTAATTTACTATTTTTAGTAGTTTCTAACTTCTGGGGCCATTTTGAGGGCATAAATGAAGGTTTTTCGGGATCGATCTTCTCAATAATAGTCAAAGGAATTATTGAGCCCCCAAAATGAATCTCCTCGACGATACCTTTCCAATGAGCTATCGTGCACCGCAAACGGAGATTGTATGCAAAAGTTACGACCTCGGGAAGTTGATGTACTAACTTACCCAAATGGGGCCCATATGACTTTTGGGCGCTTCATCTCCTAGGGCTAGGTTTTTGGATGTCTAGGATTTTTTACATTCTTGTTTATTGTAAAAAGGCCTTCATAGCCTCATTGTAATCATTTTCTTATGAATGAGTGTAGTCGTCACATCTCTTCCCTGAGATAAGCCACCACCATTCCAGCAAGCTCGTTTTCCGCTGCATTTTATAGTTTTAGCTTATTTCCTTATGGAATAGAAAACTAGTTTTATTGTATCATTGTTATTTTGTGTTAATCATCTTTTAATAATCTGTATTTGTTTCATTCTGCTAATAAAATCTGGATCAGGAGAAATAAATAATAATAATATATAATTAAGTGTCTCAATTAATAATAACTAAAATAGGTGGGACCCCTTGTGACTCCCATCATTTCTTCCTTTTAATCATAAAAAATAAATCCCAACCAATAATCACTTAGACCATAGGACACCCTTGTAACTCCCGTGGAAATCTAAACTGAATATTTAAATATCAATAATAATTTAAATCGTATCCCAAAAAGAATATATATATATATATATATATATATATATATATATATATCCACATTATCCACAGAAATATCCAAAATAATACTTGTTGTCCAAAAATGATACTTGTTGTCCAAAACATGTTGAAAACCATTAAAACTATACTTATCATTGGAAATCATAAAAACAACACTTAAAAACCATAATTGTTGTTTTGAGATGCATATTTTATTTTCTCGTTGTTGTCTCCCTTAGACTTTTCTAAAATATCCCATGGTTGATTAGACTCTTTGGGATGTATGGCACTAATTACATGGGAACAATCGTCTTTCAAGTGGAGGCGAGAAGATACAGATTTAGAGGAATCAGTGGATGGGCTAGAATGGGAGGTCATCGTTTTTCCTTGTCAAGTACAAGTTGTGGAATGTCTATCTTCAATCTCTTGCTGGCGTGGGAATATTGCACTGGAGGTGGTGGTGGAAATGGTAGTGAGAGGGTGGGCCAACCACGACGATGAGATGCAGGTTGGTTGACAATTCCTTGCCAACCATCATTGGCAGGAGGCTTAGGCTGCATAGATATATGTGGGAGTACAGGGATTCCAAGAAAATTCAAAGGTTGCTAGAAAGGGGGTGTTTCTGGTCAAGGGTGCAGTATTCCATGTCCAATCCAATTAAAGAATCCAGCTTGGAGCAGTTGGTTCAATTCTTATGGGCCAACGTCAAAATGGATGGAAAATCTAGGCCTCCTATGGCCTCGATTCCAATTTCCCTTGCCTTTGTTATTTCGTCCATTGCTACCTCTACTGAAAAAACTCATCTTGTAGCAATGATTTGTTAGTAATTAAGCTCTCAATAAACCATACATGAAACTCTGCGTGCATAAATCAAAAGTTGTCTCTAAAATTACCACGAGATACAAGCAAATCCATCCATAATACATCATTTATTAATTTCTATGTGAACAGGGAATGATAGGGTTCATTGGAAATATGGAGGGAGTGTAATTAGAAAAAAAAAATGATAGAATGGTGGGAATCAATAAACGAATATTGTTCAACAATTAATAAGACAATCAACTATGTATTTGAAGATATAAAAAATAACAGTCCTCAATCCTTGCCATATAAACTTCTTCTTATTTCAACACAGACCCATCTTTAAAATTAATATCACAAAACAGGTATGAAACAACTGAAATAGGGATCGTGGAGGTAGTGTAATCAACAAAAAATAGTAGAATGATAAGGAAATTTTACGGATACTGTTCAAGTGAAATATCAAAACATGTTATCTCTGATGCAAATTAACAATCAAACTATCTTTTTGTCCAAAATTTTAAAATTTAGACAATACTCTTTTTCCAAAACAATAACCCAATACTGATGCCTTCTTAACAAAATTTCTCACTGGCCTCTGAACTGTATTGCACAGTAAATGATTTGATATGCGCAGAATTTTATGTAACCAACATAACCCTGATAACAATATTGTCATTATATAACATAATCATAATGAACAGCATCATAATCGCTACAGGAATACAACAATAATCTTGGAATGGACGAGCCACGATTCTAAACATCAACCCCAACAAAGGTCCTTTAAATCCCACAGAGTCATGCAAGGCGCCCAAAAAAAAATATCATAGCCATCATTTAATCGAAACACCATTCACTGCAGCGCTTTTTTTTAAATTTCATTATGGTCCGTATTATTCAATTCGAGCATCAGACATCTCATACACAGGTGCTTTCGCAAAAAATATGACAATTCCACCAAGATATGCAACATTTTCTATCAGAACCATAAGCTTCAACAGACTATAAATTCCCATGAATAAGTGAGTGCAACACTTCTTCCATAATTGTCAAGCAAGTGACCACTTAAACTCGTGCCTAAGTAAAAGAACAATAACAGTGCTTCCATCAAATTCTAGGTAAGAAATGCCTTCACAGTAATGCGTAGGTTTCGATATGTGACAATGACAGTAAGTGGTAGAGACAGCGGACCAAATAGACTGAGGGTTTGGCAGGTATACAACACAGTAGATTCACTCCAAGGTGCCTCACATTCATAGTCATAGGGTCAAGGTTATGGCACGGGTGCATTAGCCACAGAGACCAGCAATGTCAATCTATAGGTGGGGTATTCACAAAACCCAGAGGTAAGGCTGAGATAATCCATTTCAACGGGGAGGCCAAACCCACAATACAGAACCACAGGCAAGGAAAGTTCAACCACAAATTTTACTCAACAAATCTTTGTGAACCATTACACACAGCAAAGACACCACGACCATTTTTTTTAATGCCAACAGTCTCAGAACAACCACCACAGGAAACCAAGGATGCCACCATAAATACAAAGTTCCAAAAAAACACAGTGACATCTTGATAATTACCCAAACCATGAGCAACAAGAGCCAACAATTGATTTAAGGGTAGAGCGAAGTTCATGGATGGAGAAGTAAGAGAAACCCCATACCTATAAAATATGGTGCAAGGAGAAAAGACCAAGTTCTATACCTCTTCCATGACCGAGCAAGTCAGAGTAGTAGCAACTAACAGAGCACAATGCAAATGGTTAGGGTGGCGGGCTCGAGGAATAATGACTTGCAATTACGGCACATCGCTTCTCCCTTGGCCTTCATTCATGGCTAGTATGAGCCAAGTGCATTTTCCATCTCATGTCCCATTACCATTTCCATTTGACAATACAAACCCAATAATCCAAAGTTTGCATATGTCCAAATTCCAAAATGCGCCAACCCTTGCCCCCATTTTATTAACAAATGTTTATTTTCTTAGGGATGCCACTAACATTTCCCTCAAAACAATGTGCACCACAATTGTAGCAAAGGTTGGGGTGGTCACCCATACACCACATAATCCATGTAAAATCAAATTCAAACTGGAGTATTATTCCTTCACCTAGAAAAGAAACATATCATATTTTGCAAGAGATAATCAAGGCCACATTTTTCACTGTTTTAACTATCTTGCCCAGAATTTCTTATCATAAGCATTTTAACCACTATCTGAAGTGAATAAGATATAGAATTTGTGTCGCAACCAACACATAGGCAAACAAAATATAAGTGTCCCTTCTCCACCATAGTTCCATAAGTCACAAAAGGGGTCCCACCTACTAGTGTATTATTAATACAATTAAGTAATAAGTCTTGGCAATCATTTGCGAGCATGGTACCTAACGTTGTGCTTTTAAGCATCAACAATGTGGAACACACCCAAACTGCTTGTGTAAACCCAAATGACCAACAAATGTTATTTTTGTAGCCACTATCCATAATGCATATGTAGAGCTCCAAGAAATAAGAAGATACTTGCACCGCAACTTTTACTCACCAGATTCCAAACAACACATTCAATTGAATGGCTACCTATTGAGCTATCACCAATAAATGAATACGACACAAAGCAATTTTTTGATATGGCCTTCCCCACATTTTTTCCCACTAACATTTCCATGCTCAATCAATCACAATTTAAATCAATTGTAATGTAGGACTATGCATTGCACCTACTAAGGTTCCATGAAAATAGATTTGGTAGACACCCAAGATTCCACTACTACTTGTATAATCTCATGATGTGCCACCATAGTCAATCAACAACTTCTATCTTTGTCAAGAAAAACATTGAAGACAACTTCCCCACAACAATTGTTGATCTTAACATCCGCTTGGCACATTCCTCTAGTGACAAGTTTGTAAAACAACTAATGCACTTTAGGGTGTCTCTCCATGGAAAATAATCTTTTTGGCACACGTCCAAGAATGAACTGCATATTTTCGTGGAACAATATATTTTTGGCAAAATCCAAGAATGAACTAACATGTATGATGTCATGACCCAAAGGGGCAATATATAGGGTTAAATGTATATGATATGACCCCAAGGGTGGCATTTAAGGGGCTAAATGTATATATGTAGTAGGGTCGGCCTAATAGTAAAGGGTCCTCATGTGCAAGTGTGAATGTGTATATATAGAGATCATGTATTCATTACTATGGAGATGTGAATTGTGATGTATGAATGTAATTGATTATTTGGAGGAGGTTCTCTTATTCTTTAAGGAGTTATTGTGTAACTTATCTATCTTAGAGTTGTGCTCCATACTCACATTATGTACATGGTGTGTACTTAAGTTCTATTATGATATTTTAAGCATTTGGTTCATTACATTTGGTGATTTCACAACACAAGTGCCCAACATTTTTCTTTACATTGAGTGCAACTGACACTAAATGGCATGACTTGCATGCAATCATATCATGTAACTTGTCCACTGATGTGAGAAAAAAAAAAACATTGGCACAAACAAAATGCTATCTCCAATCCACATCTAGCATCTCTATACATGCACCACAAGTTCACAGCTTTGTGTGATGAGGTTTTAGAGAAACACATCCATGCAAAAGACTAATGGTATAGGTTTATCCTCTAACCCTTTTACCAACATCATTTATATAGAAAAATTATGTAAACCAACATTTTCTAACAATTCTTGCTTTGACAGGTATGAATGGCAACATAGAGGATCTGTACATAGTCATGGCTTCATATGGTTGGATAATGCACCTAATATGGACATGCTTGAATGGAATAATGCAATTGAGATTGTAAAAGCTGAGGATTATTTTGATCAATATATTTCAACTTGGAACCCATTAGATGGCCACCACAAGAACCCCTTTGTTCCCCATTGTATTCTAAATGATCCTTGCCTCTTAGGCACAGAATAAATTTTCAAAATTGATCCAGATCATGACTATGAAGAACTAGTCAACTACATTCAGAGACACACAAAATGCATGGAAATTAATTGCTTGAGAAAGAAAGAAACTATCCTTGCATGTCATTGTAATTCTCCATGGGAGCTATATTCCTCGTCTAAACTTTTCATTGATGAGAGTGGCAATAAAACCTACAACCCTATTTGGAATGACAACCAACTAAATAGTCACAACCCTTCCATCCTATCAATTTGGCATGGCAATGTTGATTTCCAACCAATTCTCTTCCTCCATGCTATTCAAAAGTACATTTCCAAGTATGCATACAAAGAAGAAACAAAGTCTAAAATCTTTCACCATATGCTTCACAAAATTTCCCATGCGACACCTCTTCTCGATCCTTCCATAATCATAGTTCAAACATTGCTTACATAAACACTTGTAAACTATGACATAGGAGCATAAGAAACATGCCATATGTTGCAAAAACTGCCCCTTACCATTATTAGTTACCCCTCTTCTCCTTGAAGTTCAATTGAAAAAATTATAGGCATATCTTGCCAGAAAATAACACATCCTTCCCAACAAAAAACTTCATAATCGCATACATTTTGCATCCATCCATGTCACAATCCACACCTCTTATAGATGCTACGAGATGTTGGTCATATGATTCTTGCTAAAAAACTGAAAAATGGAAATTAAGAGAGCAAGAGGCAATTGTCCATGTTCTACCGCACTAATCTACAATACCTACCATAGATGCACCCTCCTACATAGGGTTTTGTAGGAGTGAACTCATGCCATATAAAACTTTCTGTAATATTCTATTAGACATAGGCACATCCAACAAACAAATTACTGCAAACTAGGCACAAATAAAAAATGCATACACTCCTTGGCCTGTCAACCAAAAACCCCCTTCACCTCTTCCTATTGCACAAGAAAATGCTTTCAGAGATAAAATTAAAACCCCACACCCCATGGATTTGGATGAATGGGAAATTCTCTCCCAACTACACCCTACCAATGACATCCAAATAATATACCTTGACATGGTAGGCCATCATCACTTTGACAACAACCATAATTGGAATACTACATTTATCCCCTTCAACTTGAAAGAAATAGCCATATGGTTTACAGAAAACAATTGCTCACATCACCAACTTCCACAACTATCCTATTCCAATACACCCTCTTATAAAACATTGTCCTCCACCCAACTCAAATCTCTCTTCATTGTCTGGAAGTACTCCACAGAAAAAGATAACAACCCTCCACTAAAAATGATTATACAAGGTACTAGAAAATCATACTTGATTAGATGCATTAAAGAAACACTTTCCTCAACCAATTTTTTTTCAAAACCCATTGTTATTGCTTTCTCCAACCGATGTCACAACCTTCAACATCCAAGCATCTATAATCCATTCTTCCCTTCGCATTCATATAAAGAATTTCCTCATATTCGAAGGAAAATCGATTCCAAGCCTCTGAGAAGACCTTAATCATATCCGATACATTCTCATTGATGAAATGAGCTTCATAGGGCCAATACTTTTTAGCCACATCGACAAGTGTCTTCGAGAAGCATTATCTCAACATAAAAACACCCCTTTTGGAGGCTTCTCTATTCTTCTCATCAAAGACCTCAATCGATTGCCACCTATCAAGAACATTCCACTATATGTAGGCTCATTCCATGGATCCACACTACGACATAGCTTTAACAAATTGATCAACGTACAAACTATATTCCATCAACAAGGTGATGACCCATCACAAGTCGTTTTCTAGAAAATTCTTCACAACATTAGAAATGTAGAACCTTCTTTGCAAGATTGGAACCTTCTCATGTCAAGGACAGACTCCTTCCTTTCTCAATATGAGCTTTGTACTTTCCATGCTTCAATGCACTTATTTTCAACCAACAAATTGGCCACCCAACATAATCAACAAATGGTAAAGTTTTTAAACATTCCAATAGCACTCTCAAATGTCGAGCAAAGAAACAACCATGTTCCCTCTACATTTGAAGATGAACAATTGGATGAAAAAGTCTTGCTCTACCCTGGCCAAAAAAAATTGTTAACGTCTAACTTATGGGTTGCATCTGGCCTTGTTAATGGATCTCTCCTTCAAATGATTACCATTTGTGGTTGTGAGCTTCAACAAGTACATTGGCCCACCATGGGATCCCAACAATCCTACTTTTATTTCAATTCCACCTATACAAAGGGGAAATTGTACTCAGATCCCACTTAAAATGACATGGGCGTTAACAATATGTAAATCTCAAGGGATGAAATTACCAAAAGTTACAATTCACATTGGTACATTTGAATGACAAGGTCTAACCTTCACTATAATATCCAGAGTTCCCTCCTTGAAGGATCATAACATCTCCCCGTCGTTTACCTTTGAAAGGTACTAACAAATTAAGGAAAATCCCCATGTGATACAAAGGAAGCAAGAAGAGGCCTTGATCCATTCCAAGGTTTTACCATCATTTCTCCTCTAACAAGTCCATTTTCATTTTTGTTAGTGTACCTTCAATGGACCTCTCATAACCACATTTCTTGTGTAACTAGTTCTCAACTAAACAACTACACTCGTCATTACTTCCACCATGCATTTCATATTGTCTAGAAACATCTTCTTCATTTCAATTATATAAAAACTTGTGTTCATAAATCTTTTGCAGTCTACAACACATTGCCTCTCAACCTTCTGCATAGATAGTTGCACATACTATATGTCTCCACTGAAGCAGATGAAGATAAAAATGGAGATGAAAGTGACAACTTAAAGGTTTATATCTTCACTCTGTTGAAAGTCATTGTTGTTAATTCATAATTTGTTGTCATGGTAAGAACTTGTTTGTTAGGTTACAATTATAGTCTCTACAATATTAATTTAAACTCTTCATTGTAGGAATGGATTTCAGCTTTTACATTAGCAGCACCATACAAATTGGGGATTCGAATCCCTAGATGGCTAACCATTTGCCCCAACCCTTTTGAAGAAGAAACTTCTAGCAAAATTGTTGATCCAAATTGGATCTGAATAAGAACAATTGGTTATCAACACAGGCTCTAGGATAATCAACATAAGCAATGTTTGAGGTTATGGACAATGAAGGAGATAAACTTGCTTGCATGAAAGGCCATGTGCCATCATGATTGATGTCTACCCTTGTATTCAATGTAGTCTTAAGTCAAACATGAGATGTGAAGTTGGGCAGTATATTGTTGTATATAAAGAAATAATGTATTAAGGAAAAATGAGACTTCCATGAGACCTTTTCCATCCTAGAGAGAAAAGACCAAAACAAAACAAAGAGAAGGAGGAGAAATAGACCAGGGAGAATTTGAAGGGTTGGGGATGCCTGGCCTTCTAACTATCCTCCCCTACTTGACCTAGACTCCTATATTGTGTTTCCCCACAAGGGAATGGGGGTTCTTTGGTTGTGAATGAAGTAGGAGGCTACCTAGATTTCACTAAGGAGCATATAGATGAACCAAAGAGCATGTAACTTGCCCATTGTTGCGTAATAAAGAGATTGGTCGAAGATAATTGAATGTTGATTTTCCCATTTGGGTTTCTAGGGTAAATTTTGAGTTCCTTATGTGGTTATTGTATGTGGATTTCATTGTCTATGAGTGGAAATGGTGTGCACTATAATATAATGGTTGCTTATGTATTGTTTTAGTAAAGAGAACTATGTGTCAGTTGTGATTTGAGTTTGTTTTCCAAGGATGCAGTTTCCATGGGCTAATAAGCCAACCCAACATCTCTTTAGCTACACAGATGCATTCGTTTTGAAGTTGGAAATCAAAAGCTCTCCTTCCAAAGTTGTTGCTATTTACTTGGAAGTTGCTAATTTAGTTTTTAAGAGTTGTTCGGGGATTTTCTCTCACTCCCAGAGTTGAAATTGTTACTAGTTGGTGTCTACACGTTCCCCACGGGCCGTATATTACATTTTCATTATTGTTGGGTGTTTTTCCTTTGCCCATAGGCCATATACAGACCATACTTCGCATTCTAGTGATGCTTGGGTGTTTTCTATTTTCCCACGAGCTAGATACAACATTTTTCTTCATTGTTAGTTACCTAATTCGCCCTCTGGACGTTTTTCTTTGTTGTTGGTTACCCAATTCACCCTTTAAAAATTTATCTCTTGTTTTTGGTTACCCAATTCACCCTCTATACGTTTGTCTTTGTTGTTAATTATCCAATTCACCCTCTAGTCATTTTTCCTTTATCGCTAGTCGACTGATTCCAGCAAGTTGTTTTTCCCTTCGTTATTCAACCGAATTCACTTGTCGGTCAACTAGAATTCCTCTTTGGTCGTTTGGGCTTTCTCTTGGTCAATTCATCTTCCTTGATTGACTAGACATGGAGTTAGTCGACTTTCCCATTTCCTAATCGACTTTTCCTATTCCCTACTCGACTTGGCTATCATTTGATTGACTAGTCTATTGGGTGGTCCCTTGGCCTATCAACTAATTGACTTGTCTATTGGGTGGGCAACTGGTTTATTGGCTAGTTGACTCAACTATTGGCTTGGTTGGTTGAGTTACTGTCAACTACTAAGAGATAAGGAAATATAAAGATACTTGTCGGTGGACATAGGAGTGTTTCTGTTTGATTGAGGTGTGAATTAAAGTAGCTACACCATGGTATTGAACTAACAATCCATCTCACAAGATTATATTTGTATTGCAGAGGACTCTGTGTTGGTGAAATGGATAGGCTATAATCCTTTTGTTTACAAATCAATTGTTGTTGTCATTCTAGTGGATGCATGGTGGAATGATGGTTGGTGGCAGAGTGTGTCGTTTGTTATAGCAAGATTTGTCTCACCCTATGCAATCTTACACAGAGGGCCTTTTTCCATTTCCCTATGAAGACTTGAAGTCACTTTTTGCAAATCCTAGAGCTAAAAACATGTTTTTTTCACATATACACACCCTGCCTATATTACAACATGCGTATACGTAGGTTGCACCACTACAACCCGCATACATCGGAAAATGTGCCCAAAATTAAAAAATGGTGTCGGGTTTCCATGTCACGTCACGAGATCAATGATCCTTGGCCTTCCATATACTGGAAATGTTCCAACTCGGCCCTTCAATTCCACTTGAAGGCTATAAATGGGCCAAATCTGAGCTATGGAAAAGAGGAGAAAGAATTCAACTTTGAGAGCAAAGTTACTATGGAGAAATTATTCACTTCAGATTGAGTCTGCATCCCTTTGTCCTTTAAGTCTGAACACATTGCTCAACCCCCAAGCTCTTCCCTTATTGATTGAGAACTTCATTGTCTCTCTTGTATGAGCTTGCCTTTGGTGGAGGCCCAGCTGGAAGGAAATTAGTTTCTTGGTTACGAACCGTGCCGACACAGAAGTTTAATGTAACTCATTCACTTATGTTGATTATATCTTAATAGAAATACTCTTTTCTCGTCCAATTAATATCTCACAAATATTTGAATTATTATTCCATGGGCATATTTGTTATGAATGTTGATGGATTATGCTATTGAATGTGCTAACATTATATATTATCATTGTATGCTTGTGTTTCTTAGCTATTGAGGACTAGTTGCAGGTATATTGCTTTGGGCCAAGTGCTCAACAGTGGACTTCATCGAACGTCTGGATGTGGTAGGCCTCTTATCTTGTCTTGTTAGCATATTTTTTTATATAACATACTCGATATTAGAGTTGATTTCTACAGTCATTTCCATCTATTATGGTTTACCCCTAGCCATAGAGAGATTTTCCTTGTAACATCAGAGCTTATGATTCATGAACCAAAGACTGAAGTACATGTTTATTTTCCTAGTATAATCTCTCTCTCTCTCTCTCTCTCTCTCTCTCTCTCTCTCTCTCTCTCTCTCTCTCTC